>CM059304.1:4162500-4367500 GCA_030340665.1 Neosalanx taihuensis | reverse complement strand
AAAACTTTACTAAAAATGATTCTAACATTGTGTGTGGGTGTGCATCTCGCTCCCCACAGGCGATTGGTGGACACCGAGGATGAGCTCAGCGACATCCAATCGGACTCGGTGCCGTCGGAGGTGCGTGATTGGCTGGCCTCCACCTTCACGCGGCAGATGGGGCTGATGCTGAGGAGGACCGAGGAGAAGCCTCGCTTCCGGAGCATCGTTCACGCAGTGCAGGCTGGGATATTCGTGGAGAGGTGCGTCTTCCAACTTCCTGTTGCGATGTTACAACTTTACTGCACTGTTTCAGATAGCTTTGTCCCCAATTTTTTACTACATACTACATACAGTACCACTAGTGTAATGTCTGTGAATACGGTTTGTGCCAACATACACCCACCCACACATGCACACACACATGCTTGATATCTATGCCTCTTAACCAGCCATATTTCCAGATCAAAAGATCAGTGGTCCATTTCTAAAAGCGTTTAAGAATCATTTAAGAATCTCTTTAGAACAGTGGTCCTAACACTGGTCCTCGGCGACCCTCTGTCCTTCATGGTTTAGATGTTTCCAACACACCTGATTCTAAAGAATGGGTCATTATCTAGTCCGTAACGAACATGCATTTAAATCAGGTGTGTTGGAGCAGAGAAACAACCAAACACAGGTACACAGGGTTGAGAACCGCTGATGTCGAAGAACCGGTCTAAACCGGTCTTTCTATAGAGCGGAGGCCAGTTCAGACCAGGTGATAAGGCCTCCACCTATCAATAACCAGCTCCCTGATGTGTGCGCTGTTTACCCAAATACCCCAAGAACGACCTTTTGACGACCTTGTCACTCCCATTCGCACACACACGCTCTCACACACACACACGCGCGCCTCTCCTCGCTGTGTCCCAGGACGGGGGGGGTTTCTCCAGATGAGGCATCCCTCTGTGTGTGTTTTCGGAGGTGGGGCTATGATGTGCGTTATCTCCCTCCAACAGAATGTACCGGCGGACGTCCAACATGGTGGGGCTGAGTTACCCTCCCAGCGTCATCACCGTGCTCAAGGTACCGTCCCCCGCCGCCGGGCGCCAGCCGGGGAGGGGGGGGGGGGCGGGAGGAGGGGAGTGTGTCTGTGTTTGTGTGGGGGTGGGGTGGGGGGCGAAGATAATACCATCACACAGCCCTGACAATCTGACCTCTATTACCCTCAAATGGCATGTGGAGTGGGTGTGTGTGCGTGTGTGCGTGGGCGTGTCTATGGGCTAGTGTGTCTCCCAGCTGGTTGCAGCCTTGTCCATCCATCACGTCATGTGGGCTGGGTGGGTGTCCTAGTCCCTACCTGTCCACTGGTCCTCTGTCCTCAAGACAGACCAAATCTTCTGGACTTGGCTTGATGACTGTAGATTCTAACGGAGGGAGAATGTCGACTTAGAGTCATCGCATACCGTAGACTTTTACACTTACTACAAGTGATTTTAAGGTTTAATCCCATACATGAGATGACACACGTACTGTGTATGAGGGATTACGTCATTGCGTGCAAATCCTAATCTGTTCTTTTTCACAGCGCCAGAGCATACATATTCATCTCTAGAATACAGTAATACCAGTCTGACCTTTTAGCACATTATAGCACGGGCGCACTTTCCTGTTCTGTGTCGTGATTGGTCTGTTGAGTAGGGTGTGTTTACGCAACCCTTGACCTCTCGTCTGAGGGAAATTGATGGACTTAGAGCAATGTCTCTCTCCATCTTTCTCTTCCTTCCTTCCTTCCTCTCTCCCTCTTTCTCCTTCTTAGTCACACACACACACACACACACACACTATCCCTTTACATGTCTCCTTCTGTCTCTTCCCATCTTGCACTCCCTCTCAAAACTCGACCAGACGCCATGATTGCAAACGGCACAGAACGTTTCGTGAGAACATTGATATGTTTTATATTAGATTGGATTATATTAAACTGAATTCTTAATGGCATTGAACCTTTCAAATGTGATTAGGAACATTCAGGTCCAGCCTGAGGGAGCTGCGCGGTAGTCTTGTGAAATCACATCCCACATTACAAACTGCATTGTTTGAAAAGTCCTTGTTTTGCATGCAATGTCACATGCAATGTTACAAATGCCTCCTGAGAACAGTGATTTACCCAGGATGCTCTTCTGTCACGTAGTTGCACACAGGCGATGACTGTAGATCTGCACCTAGGAACGGGCCTCAGCCCAGAACTCATTCACCCAGAATGCCTGAGGGCTCCATAAGTCAGCGGTGGCCGACGGAGATGGAGAGCGAGGGAGAAGTTCCAATTTAATTTTTAATATGCTGCAGACAGGATACGCGTCTGGAGTTTGTCTTTCAGGGGAGGAAGAGAGAGAGAGAGGGGAGAGAGACATAAAGTAGCAGGACGATAAAGAGAATTACTAAAGTCGAGTTAAAGACAGAAAGAGAGACAGCGACCGTGGGGTGGCCTTGTTAATTAATGTATTGAGGGAGGGTAGTAATTTGATCAATCACATCATCTTTTATTCTCTTCCTTTATTACGTGAATTACAACCCCTTCTAGAAACCTCAATGGCCTCAGCCTCAGACCTAGGCCCCTTCTTCAGCAATAGCCCTTTCCCCAGCCCTGTCCCTAATCCCAGTTCCAGCCTCGCCCTAACCCCAACTTCAGCCCCAGGCACAACCACAGTCCCGGCCTCCAGCTCTGGCCCCAGCCTCGGAACTCCTAGACTGTAAATCAGTGTGACGTACACATCATCAATGGGGATGCATGTTTAACATCTGTAGAAGGTTCTAGAGTTAATGAAGGTCCCGCTGACTTGAGTATGGATTCATGGATCTGCCATCTAAAGGATTGGGATTCAAACACAATAAGATCAGATCAAGTGTTTGTCCATCGTCTGCCCCTCCTCACCTCAGCAAATATCTTTAATTGAATTCAGATGGGTCGACTCGGACATCGTATTTCATTTTGTCAGCGATCCCTCTATGCGCATTGACGTTTGAATGCAAATGCAGTTTTCACCGATAGATTTGTTTTACCCAACAAAACTCCGTTCAATCATTTTATTGGCAGACATAATCTGGTTCGGGACCAGAGTGCAGGGTGAACAACAGTGAATCGATGCCGTTCTGCTCATTGCTTCCCTCCCTCTCCTCCGCCCCTCCAGCACGTGGACATGTGGTCGTTCGACGTGTTCGCCCTGAACGATTCCAGCGGAGATCACGCGTTGAAATTCATCTTCTACGAGCTGCTCACCAGATATGACTTAATCAATCGCTTCAAGGTACGGCAAAGGGCTCTCTCCATCTCTCTCTGTTCCCCAGGGAGGGGGATATGTGTGTGTGTGTGTGTGTGTGTTTGTGTGTGTGTGTGTGTGTGGTCACCTTAACTTACTGGAACACCAGTGGCATTAACCATATATAATCGCTGAGGTTGTCAAATTGACCCTCCTATCCCTCTTGAGATTCAGGCAGTGGAACTACCAGGTGAGTGACTCACACACAGATCTTGTTGCCGTGGGCAGCGAAGGAGCCTCCATTGAAAACGGAGTTGTTTTAGAATGAAAGACTCCATGTTGCGGTGCCCTTGCTTTAGAAATAACAGTCATTTAATAAGCCACAATAACACCAACAGATAAGATCATCAATAACAGCAGACTTTGAGCTAATGGACTATTGATGGCGCCTGTAAAGACGGCGGACCGTGATTCATCAACAGAACCAGACTGAGTGGGATGTGTGTGTGCGTGCGTGTGCGTCTCCAGATTCCTATCTCAGCCCTGGTGTCCTTTGTGGAGGCCCTGGAGGTGGGCTACAGCAAGCACAAGAACCCTTACCACAACCTGATGCACGCCGCCGACGTCACCCAGACGGTGCACTACCTGCTGCTGAAGACGGGCATGGTGGTAAGGAGGATCGTGTGTGTGCGCCCGTGCCATTCATATATGTGTGCGGGGGTGGGGTGGACCGGGGGGGGGGGGGGGGGTTGGGGAGTGATTAACCGCCCCGTGACGGTTTTATGTGCCATCAAGACGGAGCTGGAGTCTGTGAGGTGAGGTTGATGCGAGTGGTTAAGGTCCCGCGCAATGATGCGACGTCAAATCCGATTGGCCGCATCGGTCCATTGAACCTAATTGAGTGCCAAATGTGGTGACTTGGGGCATGCATGCATATGTGTGTGTGTGTGTGTGTGTGTGTGTGTGTGTGGGTGTGTGTGGGTGTGTGTGTGTGTGTGTGTGTGGGTGCCAATCGCCAGCTTGTTTTATGGCTCAGGAACACCGTTTAAAGTGGATGACCATAACATTTCCAGAGGTTTACTACAGTATGTGCTCAAATCATCGTTGTTGTCGGAAGGGTTCATGCTGCCTGTTGAGATAGGCAGCATAATGCAGCCTGAACCCTCATTATCTGCCACAGCCAGAAACACAGAAATACCATTTATGCAATGAGTAGCCTTCTGAAGTAAACAATTTGAAGACCTAACATTTTGTGGAGGAAAGGAGGTGAGGAGAGGAAAGGAGGAGAGGAGAGGAAAGAAGGAGAGGAAAGGAAAGGAGGAAAGGAAAGGAGGAGAGGAAAGGAGGAGAGGAAAGGAAAGGAGGAGAGGAAAGGAAAGGAGGAGAGGAAAGGAAAGGAGGAGAGGAAAGGAACGGAGGAGCGGAAAGGAGGAGAGGAGAGGAAAGGAGGAGAGGAAAGGAAAGGAGGAGAGGAAAGGAAAGGAAAGGAGGAAAGGAAAGGAGGAGAGGAAAGGAAAGGAGGAGAGGAAAGGAGTCCATGGTCACCCAGCAGAGGGAACATTCCGAACAAATGGAAGCCGACAGAAAAAGTACCAAACCAAATAATAACCCAGTCCAGAGTTGTAACACAATCAACACTGTCTAGCAAGTTTTACAGGAAAACACGAGGAGACATTCATTCATGACTCAAAATGACAACTGCGGTTTCTTTTTTTTTCTTCAAATGTTATTATTAAATCATTACTATTTATGCTGGGGAATGCACTGGGATTCCAACATTTAATACTCCCTGTTGACAACCATAACACTTCCTGACAGTAGAGCTCGATAAAAAGTCACACAGAACCAAAAATGTACGCGTGAAAAGACCAAACAAGCGGAGCAACCCTGTGCGGACGAAAACATCAAGGGCTCCTCCCAATTCATTCACCGCTCGGCAACGGCTGAGGCGATAAGGTCTCAGACGTTATACCAACAGAGTGGGGGGTGGCGGGGGGGGGGGGGGGGGGGGGGGCGGAGGAGGAGGGGGGAATTTAAGGGAGGACTGGATCGGGTGATGTTTGTATTACTGGGTGTCTGAGCTTGTTACATCGGTGGGGATGGGGTTTGCGAAAGGAACAGCGCGAATTTGTCGCTTCTCCTTAACCACATAATGCATCAGCTTTACTCCTCTAAAAGCACTGCGAATCTCTCCGCCCGCCCCTCGCTAAAATGCCTCCTTTCCCCCTCTCTCCCCCTCCTCCTCCACCCATCTCCCCAATTCCCTCCATCTCTACCTCACCATACCCCCCCCCCCCCCCCCCCCCCCCCGCCCCCTCCTCTCCTACTCATTCCCTATTTCAGCACTGGCTGACAGAACTGGAGATCTTTGCCATGATCTTTGCTGCGGCGGTCCACGATTATGAGCACACCGGCACTACTAACAACTTCCACATCCAGACCAGGTAATAGACTGTGACAAGCATAGAGATCCCTTGCCCAGGTAATGGACTGTGACAGCCGTAGAATTAACCAGAAAATACAATTTCGACGCAAGTGCAAGAAGTGGAACCGAAAGGTCGCTCATATTGGTGCCATTTTTGAGAGGAGATTAAACGTCGCTTTCGTTTTAATGTGGCTTCCATTATGGAATACTGAGATGAGTTGGCTCTCACTTTAAAATGAAAGAAGGCAAAGTAGATTTAGTTGGGGGATTTTGCTTAAGTAAAACAGTCAAATAGTTTCAATGACCGTCTGAAATATCCATGTCACAAGACATTGGAGGCAGATGTTGACAGTCGTTCTTTCCTGTGTCAGGTCAGGCACAGCTATTCTTTACAACGACCGCGCGGTCCTCGAAAACCACCACGTCAGCGCAGCCTATCGCCTTCTGCAGGACGACGACGAGATGAACATCCTCTACAACCTGTCCAAAGACGACTGGAGGTGAGGGGCCAGGAGGAGGGAGACACGCCTGGGCTGGAGGGGGAACAGGGGTGGGGAGAATCTCTGGTCTGTCTGTCCTCGACAGGCAAGGAGTCCACATTTCACATTTCTCTCTGCCTCGTTTCCCCCCCCTCCACCCCTCCTTTCCATCCCCCACCCGCTTTCAACACCTCTCTCCCTCCTCTCCTTCTCTCTTCCCTCCCTCCCTCCCTTGTGCCCTCCTATCCTTCCTCCTTTCCTCCCAACTCTTCACTCCTCACTTCTGCTCCTTCTTTTTCGACTCCCCCTGCCCTCCACCACCTCTCCTCTTACCTCCTCCCTCCTCTTCTATCATGCCTACCCTCCTTCTTCTTCCCCTCCCTCCCTCCCTCCCTCCCTCCCTCCCTCCCTCCCTCCCTCCCTCCCTCCCTCCCTCCCTCCCTCCCTCCCTCCCTCCCTCCCTCCCTCCCTCCCTCACCCCCCAGGGAGCTGCGAGCCCTGGTGGTGGAGATGGTGCTGGCCACAGACATGTCCTGTCACTTCCAGCAGATTAAGGCCATGAAGAACTTCCTCCAGCAGCCCGAGGCGTGAGTGGCCCCTCGTTCCGCCACCGCGTCTAGACGTCTAGTCACACCGTTCAGACGTTGAGCATCTGATGCAAACAATCCTGCAATCCATCTCTCTCTCTCTCTTTCTCACTCTCTCACTTTCTCTCCTTAATTAGACTTTGAAAAGCCTGGTTTAGAAAGTTCTATTGTTTATAATTGTTATTTTGTTGTCTGGTTCTGGTGCAGGACATGCAGGTACCTTATCTGCTTTGGTTTGTGCTGCTCCTGTTTAGGATAGACAAGCCCAAGGCCTTATCCCTGCTCCTGCACACAGCAGACATCAGTCACCCAGCAAAGAACTGGGACCTGCACCACCGCTGGACCGCCTCGCTACTGGAGGAGTTCTTCCGACAGGTGTGTGTGTGTGTGTGTTGAGGGGAACCCCCTAAAGGTCCGTCGTTGACAGTCCTTTCTGCGGTCCCCACTCTTAATGCGTTTGACCCCCGATGGTCGACAGGCTTGATGATCCAACACTTTAATCCTAATCCCATTGGGGAGCCTCATCGCCGCAAGACTTCAGAACAACTCCGTCCTGTTAGTCCACTGTAATCCCATTATCCTGGTACTTAACTATCCAGCCCGCGCCGACTAACTGGTACATATGATGAAGCGTTGAAGAGTCGCTGACCTCTGCTGCAGAGAGACTACAAGCGTCACAAAAGCAAGACGAGAAAGTTTCTCACGATGTATGCTTCATGTTCTGGCTACCCACAATGTTTGCTCTACATTACGATCTATGATGTATCTTCATTTCTAAAGCTCTCTCTTGGAAGTCGCTTTGGATAAAAGCGTCTGCTAAATGAATAAATGTAAATGTATGCGTCGATAGAGGGTTGGCAGTTTGCAAGGACAACCAGTGTCTCAAACAAATGAGGCCATTCATTTCAAGCTCCATGCACATTTAGAATCACAATGAATATGAAGTGACAATGAGAGATAGACGTTCATGAACATGCTATGTTATGAAAACACATTTCATATCACGTTGAATGCGAGCAGGGAGGTGGTGTGAGAAAAAGAGGAGGGGGGGGGGGGGGCGGTGCTCCTGCCCACTCAGCAGTGAATTCAATCCAACGTTCTATTAACTGTGATTTGAAAGTAGGATATCCTTTCATTACCAAGCTGACTGATTAATTTTTCCTTCCGAAAACGAAATTAAACTCGGAGGAGGCTTCTCGCTGAGCATCAGGAGAAAGTGTGGATTTATAGATGTGTAGCTGGAAAAGGTCCGATCAGTCTGGCGTGAGAGCAACTCGTCGACAAATCACATTAATGGGAATGTCAGGCACAATGAATGTGCATGAGGTTCTAATCATTTCTTTACAGTCAACGATTTAAATGGCTCCTGGAAGTTTAAGGAAGTTCACCTTTTTATAAGGATGATACGGGGAAAGAGTCACAATCTCAAATCAAGAAATGATCCTTGGAAGGGGCTGGATGTAAGAGGACAGGTTGTGTCTTACTGGAGAATGTGGTCAGCTGCTTCTCAAGATAATGTGGAGCACATTTCCCTTAAGGTCTTGATGGAAAATGAATGTTGATTCTCCTGTGCATATGGCAGAATTGATAATACAATTGAATTGAACTGTTCTTCAGAGTGAGTCCCTGGGCATGATGGGAGTTGTAGCGTTGGTTGTACTGTTTAATAAAAAAAGATTAATTTACTATGGCATTATTTTGAAAATGTTCAAGCATCCTTTCCCAGAATGGGAGAGTGGAAGAATGAAAGGATTCAGCAGAGGAAAAGGAGAGCAGGAAAAACAGTAGTGAAGCGGAACATTTCCTGTTAGCATCTGCTTAGTCACGGTACCGTCAACTAATTGGTGTTTTTCCTATTTCTGTTGTCAGCCCCATATAACTGACCTTCTGCTCAAACGTCTGCAAACTGTCTGAAGAAGTAGACCCAACTAAACTGACCTTTTCACCTGTTTTATTATTTATTTGACTTTTTTTACACTTAGTACTCCACTTAAAGCTTTGTCGTTGCCGGTTTTCGACACTGGATCGACCTTCTAGAAACTTCTGCCACCTCCTCTGCCTTATGTTACCTCAGAAGGTTGCATGAACAGCTCATCCTCTGTAACAATGTCTTCTTTTCAGGGGGACAAAGAAGCCGAACTGGGGTTACCCTTCTCTCCACTGTGTGACCGCAAGTCAACCATGGTCGCCCAGTCCCAGATAGGTGAGTCCAAAAAAAGAAAAAAGGTTCAGTGTATTACATAACAGGACATCTGTACCAGGTCTACTGTACTAAGGCCAACTGCGCTAGGAGCACTGTAGCAGAATTATGGTACCAGGTCTACTGCACTAGTGTGCTATTTTAGACTGCACAGTGAGTGTGAACAAGTGTATTAAGCTACAACAGCACAGCTTTCCTTCCATCTGTTGCGACAGAGTACAGTAAACATCGTAAATGTGACGCGTGTGTGTTGTTCCTGTGTGTGTTTCCAGGCTTCATTGACTTTATTGTGGAGCCCACCTTCACGGTGCTGACAGACATGACGGAGAAGATCGTGACGCCGCTCATCGACGAGGCGTCTCACTCCGGCCTCGCTGGCTTCCGGCGCTCCAGGTGAGGGACGGAGGGATGCTGACCTTTGACCCTGGTGGTTTTCTGTCCCTTGGAGCTCTTCTGGTGGGCTTGCTGAACAATTGACGTGGGGAGCGTAAACAACATTTTAACTTTAGTTTTATTAGTGCTACAAGTGTTAGAAATTCCCTTAAGTTTGGGATACGGTGATAAGGACGGTTAGGTGGTTAGTTAGGTTAGTTTAGGTTTAGGGTTGTGTTCGGGTCCTGCTTTGTTTTTTAGGTCGAAGTTAAGGTTAGGGTTAGGTTTTGGGTCAAACAGGATTTTCCATGGGACCAAATTGAGTCCCCATAGTAGTACAAACGTTTGCGTGTGTGTATCTCCCTCACACACCTACACCCACTCTAAAACACTCCAGTCCTCTATTGATCGGGTGCCACCGTTGATAAACAGCGGGACCCCACCGATGTCATCTACTGCCTGACCCCACGACTCCGGAACATCGGCTGTTCTTCAAAGACTGCGGCGTAGCATAAACCAACAGAGCTAACCAAGGCATGCCCCTCTAATTACCAGCCTAATGATGACTAAATGAAGCCGAACAAGATGTTAGTGTAGGAGTGTAGGAGTAATTATCATCTGGTGTCCTCGAGCTCCATGTCTGACGCTGAGCTGAATGAGCCCAGTCGGTAACGGACGTTCTTCTTATCTGCAGTCATTAAACACTTGTTGGCACCACCTCCGTAGCACGGCGTCTAAAAAACGTGCGTGTCTGCGTCCTGTCTCTGCAGGTGAAACGATGTCTGTCGGTGCGCCTTGTCTCCGTGTGCGTGCGTGCGGGACTAGGTCTACGTGTGCGAGCGTCCGTGTACGTGTGTCTCTGTGTGTGTGTGTCTCTGTGTCTCTGTGTGTGTGTGTGTCTCTGTGTGTGTGTGTCTCTGTGTCTGTGTGTGTTTCTCTGTGTCTCTGTGTGTGTGTGTCTGAGGTCTCAAAGACGCCGGGGCTGCTGTGCCATCGTATAAACACCAGCCCCATCCTGTTTGTAATCAGAGAAGCGATGATTTGAAACAGATTATAAACATGCCGTGCCGTGGCTGTCCCCCCACCCCCCACC
Organism: Neosalanx taihuensis; assembly: GCA_030340665.1. NCBI lineage: Eukaryota > Metazoa > Chordata > Actinopteri > Osmeriformes > Salangidae > Neosalanx > Neosalanx taihuensis. The sequence goes on along the minus strand of CM059304.1, from coordinate 4,357,123 downwards.
CCACCCCCCCCCCCAACCCCCACCCCCACCCCTCTGTTTCTCCTCTACGTCCCTCGGCTCTCTCCGTTGTCTTCTGTCGTTCTCGCTCTCTCACCCTCACGGCTCCGGGGGAAGGTACTGATGAAGAGGCTTATGTGCGCTAGCGTTTTCTTAAAAAAAAAAAAAAAAAACGCCATTCCTTCTTTGCTGACATCGCTCTTTTTCTGTCCATCTCTCTCCGTCCTTTCTGACGTTATCAATCCCTGCCGGTTTGTCTCTCTGTCCCTCCGTCGGTGTTTTTCTGTCTGTCTGACCTTCTCTCTGTCTCTCTTTCACATGCACGCAGCTTATGTTTGCAAACAAGCACATCTGTCATGCTGTACTGGTATCATCTCAGTACTGTCCATCTGTCCTGATAGGGAATAAACATCCAGGCCAGATTACAGCACAGCAGTCTAATATTCCTCCTGTCCTCATATTCTCAATGCTGCTATGATACACTGACAAGTAGGCTTGACAGAAGCTGGGATATTGCTTGTCAACGTGTCACCAAATTCACAGAAAAATTTGCATGTTTTTGATGAGGATTTCATGTCAGGTTTATGACTTGTGTGTGTTGTGTGTGTGTGTGCAGTCTGAACAGTATAACCCAAGGAGATGGGAAGCGTTCCAGCGTAAAGAGCGTGGGTTCGGAGGGCAGCGGGACGCTCAACTGTTCCCTCCACACGGTCGACTTCAAAAGCTTCAAGGCCACGTGGAACGAGGAGGTCCACCAGAACCGGGAGAAGTGGAAGGCCCAGGCTACCAAAGGTGAGGGGGAATGTGGTGGAAAAGGAATCAAGGACAGCAGAACCGAGCAGAGCAGAACCGAACAGAACAGGGAAGAGCGGAATAGAACAGGGCCCAGTGGAACAGTGTAGAACAGAACAGAATAGAACAGGGCCCAGAGGAACAGTGTAGAACAGAACAGAATAGGGCAGAGTAGAACACAACCAAATAGATCAGACCATAGCAGAACAGAACAGAACAAAGACCAGAACAGAGTAGAACTGAATAGAGCATAGTAGAACACAACAGAGAACAGAACAGTCCAGGCGTAGACATTGTTCATTGAGACCTCGGGGGATCGTTAGGTTAATGTAAACATTTTCTTTTGGTGCGAGCGGACCAGACCAAGCCTACTGTGTAAAGACTGTTTACGCTTGGTGAAGGATGTTTAGAATATGAGAGGATGTCGTTTTTGTCTTCTGCTAGACCTGGAGGAGAGATCCAAGAGGGAGGCGGACGAGAAGGCCAAGCAGAGGACGGAGGAGGGCCGGGAACCGGGAATGCCAAATAAGGCAGAGGAGCGAGGAGGAGGGGAGGCCGGAGAGGGGGGTGGGGCAGAGGAGAGGAAGGCAGACAAAGAGGGAGGGAGCCAAGCTGAGGAGGGTAAGAAGGAGGCAGCGGAGGAGCAGCCCAAAGAAGAGGAGGGGAACAAGGATCCGGGGGGGGCTGCTGGGACCACATTGGCACCAGGACACCCTGAGAAGGAGTCCAGCCAAGAGCACAGCCAGCAAGTTCAAAATGGTACGTAGCCCTAAAGTTTCAACACTCGCTGGGTAACACTTGTAAATGCAGTATCTTCTTTTTAAGGGGCGGCCATTTCAGGCCAACTGGACTATTTGAGGACAGTGATCTGAATTCATAGATATCAGTGGTCTATTGAATACAATGATGATGCTTGTTTATGTGACAACAATTGTGCTTAAGATTTCCTGACTTTAGACCAACAACAAGAACACGTCTTGTGTCTGGGCACTGCTGTGTTTTGTTGGAAAAGAGCTCCCTCATCTGGTGGGTAGTGGCATTGAGGAAAAAAACCCTCCCAGTCTCACGCTAAAAGAATTATACACCGTGAAGATGCCAGTTTGTATATTTACATTTAGTCAGTTAGCAGACGCTCTTATCAAGAGTGACCTTTACAGCAATTCACAGAGACATTCCCCCTGAGGCAAGTAGGGTGATGTGCCTTGCCTAAGGACACAACATCATGTTGGTACAGCCAGGGGTTCAAACCAGGGACCTTCTGAAGCCCATGTAGATTTGGACATGCTCCTCTTGCTCCTCCCTAGCAGTTTATAAAAACTTTTAAATGATTATGTTAACCTGTTATAAATACTGTCAATTTAAACCTATATGAGCTTGTATTCTTACCAACAATATCGAGAACGGGAAGACTTACAAAAATTGTATACTGAATATAAATCACAGAAATTTTTTGAACAAGAATAACCTAACAATATGTACTGTACTTGTGGAGTGTAAAATTACTAATTCAGATGGGTTAAATTGGAGATGTGTGGCGGATATAATCCCACAGTAAAGGGTTTAGTAACATGTCGTAACAGTGGTATGAGGGAGGTTTGGTGGGTTTACGAAAGTCAAACGTACCCGCTGCATCCATATCTTTTTAATGGTGGTGTCGCCTGCGGATGCGGGCATGGGCGAGGGTGTTTTTTTGGTGAACGCTGTCTGGTCCCCCCTCACAGGAGAGATCCCTGAGGAGGCAGACTCACCTGTGACTGACTCTGAGACAGACTCAGACGATGACAGTGAGAGAGAGACGTCTGAGGGTAAAAGCACTGCTTTTCTGTTTCCCCCTCCCTCCCTCCCCCCCCCCAAACACTCCATCTCCACAGAAACACCTTTCCTTCGCCTTCCCCCCCCCCCCCTCCCCCGAGGCTGGATGTTAACTAAGCCTTTCCACAGTGGTTTTGTCAGTTGCTATTCACTGGAAACAAGATATTTTTATGACGTCGTAGAACAGTAATCGATGCAAAGTTGTATTTTCTCCTTCCATTATTCCTGAACGTCAAATTATTGTACTCAAGTATTAAATCTATACCCAGCTACAGGTTGATAATCAAGACATTTGGTGGACCAAGCCAGGTGGAATATTTAAGACCACTTTGTAACATCTGAAATGCTTTAAACGGTGCTGTGGAATACACTGAACCTTTTTTCTTTTTTTGGACTCACCTATCTGGGACTGGGCGACCATGGTTGACTTGCGGTCACACAGTGGAGAGAAGGGTAACCCCAGTTCGGCTTCTTTGTCCCCCTGAAAAGAAGACATTGTTACAGAGGATGAGCTGTTCATGCAACCTTCTGAGGTAACATAAGGCAGAGGAGGTGGCAGAAGTTTCTAGAAGGTCGATCCAGTGTCGAAAACCGGCAACGACAAAGCTTTAAGTGGAGTACTAAGTGTAAAAAAAGTCAAATAAATAATAAAACAGGTGAAAAGGTCAGTTTAGTTGGGTCTACTTCTTCAGACAGTTTGCAGACGTTTGAGCAGAAGGTCAGTTATATGGGGCTGACAACAGAAATAGGAAAAACACCAATTAGTTGACGGTACCGTGACTAAGCAGATGCTAACAGGAAATGTTCCGCTTCACTACTGTTTTTCCTGCTCTCCTTTTCCTCTGCTGAATCCTTTCATTCTTCCACTCTCCCATTCTGGGAAAGGATGCTTGAACATTTTCAAAATAATGCCATAGTAAATTAATCTTTTTTTATTAAACAGTACAACCAACGCTACAACTCCCATCATGCCCAGGGACTCACTCTGAAGAACAGTTCAATTCAATTGTATTATCAATTCTGCCATATGCACAGGAGAATCAACATTCATTTTCCATCAAGACCTTAAGGGAAATGTGCTCCACATTATCTTGAGAAGCAGCTGACCACATTCTCCAGTAAGACACAACCTGTCCTCTTACATCCAGCCCCTTCCAAGGATCATTTCTTGATTTGAGATTGTGACTCTTTCCCCGTATCATCCTTATAAAAAGGTGAACTTCCTTAAACTTCCAGGAGCCATTTAAATCGTTGACTGTAAAGAAATGATTAGAACCTCATGCACATTCATTGTGCCTGACATTCCCATTAATGTGATTTGTCGACGAGTTGCTCTCACGCCAGACTGATCGGACCTTTTCCAGCTACACATCTATAAATCCACACTTTCTCCTGATGCTCAGCGAGAAGCCTCCTCCGAGTTTAATTTCGTTTTCGGAAGGAAAAATTAATCAGTCAGCTTGGTAATGAAAGGATATCCTACTTTCAAATCACAGTTAATAGAACGTTGGATTGAATTCACTGCTGAGTGGGCAGGAGCACCGCCCCCCCCCCCCCTCCTCTTTTTCTCACACCACCTCCCTGCTCGCATTCAACGCGATATGAAATGTGTTTTCATAACATAGCATGTTCATGAACGTCTATCTCTCATTGTCACTTCATATTCATTGTGATTCTAAATGTGCATGGAGCTTGAAATGAATGGCCTCATTTGTTTGAGACACTGGTTGTCCTTGCAAACTGCCAACCCTCTATCGACGCGTACATTTACATTTATTCATTTAGCAGACGCTTTTATCCAAAGCGACTTCCAAGAGAGAGCTTTAGAAATGAAGATACATCATAGATCGTAATGTAGAGCAAACATTGTGGGTAGCCAGAACATGAAGCATACATCGTGAGAAACTTTCTCGTCTTGCTTTTGTGACGCTTGTAGTCTCTCTGCAGCAGAGGTCAGCGACTCTTCAACGCTTCATCATATGTACCAGTTAGTCGGCGCGGGCTGGATAGTTAAGTACCAGGATAATGGGATTACAGTGGACTAACAGGACGGAGTTGTTCTGAAGTCTTGCGGCGATGAGGCTCCCCAATGGGATTAGGATTAAAGTGTTGGATCATCAAGCCTGTCGACCATCGGGGGTCAAACGCATTAAGAGTGGGGACCGCAGAAAGGACTGTCAACGACGGACCTTTAGGGGGTTCCCCTCAACACACACACACACACACCTGTCGGAAGAACTCCTCCAGTAGCGAGGCGGTCCAGCGGTGGTGCAGGTCCCAGTTCTTTGCTGGGTGACTGATGTCTGCTGTGTGCAGGAGCAGGGATAAGGCCTTGGGCTTGTCCCAAGGCCTAGTAGAGCATAGTAGAACACAACAGAGAACAGAACAGTCCAGGCGTAGACATTGTTCATTGAGACCTCGGGGGATCGTTAGGTTAATGTAAACATTTTCTTTTGGTGCGAGCGGACCAGACCAAGCCTACTGTGTAAAGACTGTTTACGCTTGGTGAAGGATGTTTAGAATATGAGAGGATGTCGTTTTTGTCTTCTGCTAGACCTGGAGGAGAGATCCAAGAGGGAGGCGGACGAGAAGGCCAAGCAGAGGACGGAGGAGGGCCGGGAACCGGGAATGCCAAATAAGGCAGAGGAGCGAGGAGGAGGGGAGGCCGGAGAGGGGGGTGGGGCAGAGGAGAGGAAGGCAGACAAAGAGGGAGGGAGCCAAGCTGAGGAGGGTAAGAAGGAGGCAGCGGAGGAGCAGCCCAAAGAAGAGGAGGGGAACAAGGATCCGGGGGGGGCTGCTGGGACCACATTGGCACCAGGACACCCTGAGAAGGAGTCCAGCCAAGAGCACAGCCAGCAAGTTCAAAATGGTACGTAGCCCTAAAGTTTCAACACTCGCTGGGTAACACTTGTAAATGCAGTATCTTCTTTTTAAGGGGCGGCCATTTCAGGCCAACTGGACTATTTGAGGACAGTGATCTGAATTCATAGATATCAGTGGTCTATTGAATACAATGATGATGCTTGTTTATGTGACAACAATTGTGCTTAAGATTTCCTGACTTTAGACCAACAACAAGAACACGTCTTGTGTCTGGGCACTGCTGTGTTTTGTTGGAAAAGAGCTCCCTCATCTGGTGGGTAGTGGCATTGAGGAAAAAAACCCTCCCAGTCTCACGCTAAAAGAATTATACACCGTGAAGATGCCAGTTTGTATATTTACATTTAGTCAGTTAGCAGACGCTCTTATCAAGAGTGACCTTTACAGCAATTCACAGAGACATTCCCCCTGAGGCAAGTAGGGTGATGTGCCTTGCCTAAGGACACAACATCATGTTGGTACAGCCAGGGGTTCAAACCAGGGACCTTCTGAAGCCCATGTAGATTTGGACATGCTCCTCTTGCTCCTCCCTAGCAGTTTATAAAAACTTTTAAATGATTATGTTAACCTGTTATAAATACTGTCAATTTAAACCTATATGAGCTTGTATTCTTACCAACAATATCGAGAACGGGAAGACTTACAAAAATTGTATACTGAATATAAATCACAGAAATTTTTTGAACAAGAATAACCTAACAATATGTACTGTACTTGTGGAGTGTAAAATTACTAATTCAGATGGGTTAAATTGGAGATGTGTGGCGGATATAATCCCACAGTAAAGGGTTTAGTAACATGTCGTAACAGTGGTATGAGGGAGGTTTGGTGGGTTTACGAAAGTCAAACGTACCCGCTGCATCCATATCTTTTTAATGGTGGTGTCGCCTGCGGATGCGGGCATGGGCGAGGGTGTTTTTTTGGTGAACGCTGTCTGGTCCCCCCTCACAGGAGAGATCCCTGAGGAGGCAGACTCACCTGTGACTGACTCTGAGACAGACTCAGACGATGACAGTGAGAGAGAGACGTCTGAGGGTAAAAGCACTGCTTTTCTGTTTCCCCCTCCCTCCCTCCCCCCCCCCCAAACACTCCATCTCCACAGAAACACCTTTCCTTCGCCTTCCCCCCCCCCCCCTCCCCCGAGGCTGGATGTTAACTAAGCCTTTCCACAGTGGTTTTGTCAGTTGCTATTCACTGGAAACAAGATATTTTTATGACGTCGTAGAACAGTAATCGATGCAAAGTTGTATTTTCTCCTTCCATTATTCCTGAACGTCAAATTATTGTACTCAAGTATTAAATCTATACCCAGCTACAGGTTGATAATCAAGACATTTGGTGGACCAAGCCAGGTGGAATATTTAAGACCACTTTGTAACATCTGAAATGCTTTAAACGGTGCTGTGGAACGGCGTGTTAATGTCTGTAAGACCGGAGCCATATCTCATCAACTGTTCCCTCAGAAAAGCAGCTCACCTGTACTTTCCTCTCCTCCAGTCTGTTCTTTGCGTTGCCATGGTGACCTCGCATTTCTCAAGGATACTTCCCAACCGTCGAATCCTGAGAAGGACTTTAGTCAGTGTCCTCACATACACACGATTACACACATAATCGCACGCATTATCCAGTACACACACACACACACTTTCTCAAAGAAGATGTAGAAAGAAACACATTCAAACAGTATTGTATTTACTTCAGCCTTGCTGTGTCAGCTAGCAGTGTCGTGCTGTCAAATAGATTTGCCCTCTCACATATTTGCTACTGCTGCTTATACTCTGGCCTGCGGGTCTGTTTTACTCACAAACATAGAAAAACAACATGAACAGCATTTAAACTTGATCCCTGTGGCATCAGGACGTTCCATTAAGCTTGGTAAAACGGTATAAACAGTGAGAAGAGGTCAGGCACGCATGTGTTCTTGTTGTTACTTGGTAGTTTAAAGTGTAGTCGGGCAAACTCAGGTTAGTACATCTGGACTCCACATTAACACCTTCAGAGCAGCCTGGAGTCACTAGGCAACCACTCTACATGTGCCATATGTTCCCTCTCTCCCTTTTCATCCTCCTTTTCACCTCTTTGCAGTCTCTTCCTTCGTGTTATTGTACTGTTTTGTCTGATGCGAAGGGGGGGGGGGGGGGGACTTGTTTTGACTCTTCTCCTCCTCTCTCAGATTCCCAGGAGGAAGACAACAGTAACCATGACAACGCCCCTGAGGCGGCGTCAACGGCAGCTGCAGCGTCCGCGCCCACATCCGATGCAAACTAACCGCCCCTTTTCCTCACCCCTCCCCCTTTTTTTTCAACCGAGACTTCATTTCCCAGGAAGGAACTGCTTTCCTATCTTCTGTTTGCTCTAGATCGCCCTCTGCTGGATCAAACTCTCGTGAAACTTTCTTTCAAATCTATTTTGTATTTTTTTGACGCTCTCTCATGGAGTTTTTGGTCTTTTACCCTAACTTCATCCCAGATGACTGCTGACATTATCTTACCTTGCCATGAACCTGTGTTGTTAGATAAGCTGGCTTCGGCCGGACCGCTCAGCTCATACCGATTGCTAACGGCCTGTTCCCAGGGCCAGGGACCAGGAGCCCAGGGCTGAGGCCAGGTCTGAGGCCTCCGTTAGAGCTCTGAGGCTCAGGTGACTTTCTGTGGCAAAGGGGGTTAAGGTGAACCACTGGTTAAGGCTGAGGTCAAGCCCTGGCTGGTCCGCGGGTGAGGAGGTGGGGGCGTGGGTCAATGAGGTCCTGTTGGCCCCCAGTCTGGCCACACTCGTCCAGGCAGAGGTTGGTTTCTGCATGGTTTCTGTGGCTGTCTCAGCCCCAGCCAAGTCACTATAACAATGGAAAAAGTCTCCTGTGATAGAATTAGGACTACTGTGTGAATGTGTGTGTGTAGGTGTGTGTGTGTATTTGTTCATTTGTCTTTCACTACGTCATCGTGAAAACTACTTCTGAAGAATGTTAAAATCACACATTATTTGTTTGCTGTTGTTGTTATTCAATGTACATGATAACTATTAGTGTAACTGAGTGAATGAATGATAAAAGAATGTATTAACGGATGAGGATGATTGATTTTATGAACATCGTGTCTATATTGTATAGGACAGAAAGATTATGATGAAAGATTTATTTACCTTAAACATGATAGATTGCAACTAGACTGCACTTTTGCTAATTACAGCACACATTAAAGGATTTTAAAGTTTTGATAAATCCCTATGTGAGCGTATATGGCCAACAGTTTATTATCAAAAGGTTTTCTTATAGAGAAAACATATACTGGTAGTGTGATGTTTATGTGTGGAAATGTAAACGTACAGGTAATGTTCTCTGGCAACACCAACTCCCACATATTAATTGTGATGACTAGAATCCAATTTAGATAACTTTTCCTTTTAAAATATATTTTTCTAGACATTCTCACAAGTTCATTTCAATAGATAGTATATGTATCGATAATGTGGTTGTTTAGTCAGATATGCATTTATTGTATTATTTCCACTCAGTGAATGTAGTTCATAGTTTTTTTAGATATGCTTAGGTGTACAGGATTTATACTGTTATTCCAGCAATGCTTGTTCTAGCCATGTAATGAAATGTCATACAACTGTTTTTAAAGTAAGTGCAGCCAGTCAATTTCCAAATTTGGTTTTCTTTAAACTGTGTATGACAGATGTATAGTTATTTCTTTCCTTTTTTTCTATATCATTTTTTTCTTCTGACCCAAGTGTTCCAAGGCAGGTATATTTATTGCATTTTTTAACCAGTTCTATGCTGGAGCTTGTGTAGTAGGTATTTATATTTTATTTATGAATTATTTTTGTAATGTCTGAAGTTACATTATTTTTCCAAAACACTTTAGTTAACAAATGAGATGGGTCAACATATATTTGCATTTGTCCACAGCATAGTGGGAAATACAATGATTCAGTCGCACTTTGTTTATAAACCTGAAGCATGCAAAGCCTTTTATTTCTCCTTTTGATTTGTATATTTTTGATTTGCTAAATGTTAAATATGCTACACAAACACTAAAGACTGCAAGCACAGTTTGTATTGTCTAAATACAAGTAATAGGCATGAGGGGAAAATATGTCAAAATACAACCCTCACTTTCTTACCCTGTTTAGACCTTAAAGTCCTTAGTTATTTTTCTAAACCCAGCACCAATTGGCTGCCATTGAATTGCTTGAGTTTTGGGAGATGTTCAAACTGAGATTTAAAAACAACCCTTTAAAACGTCCTCTGGTCCAGTGAGGTCGGATCCTTTGAGTGGAACTCATTCTTGTTGAGCGACTCAACAAGAACTCTTGACTCTTGAAAGCAACAAAACCTGAACAAATTCTGTGGCAACTAGACAATTTTCCACTTTTATCCAACTTGACAAAACATTCAAATACCATTGAGCACATTTGGTACATGGTTTCACTGCAGAATATTAAAAAGAGAAACATAAACACATAGGTTACAGTGAAATGTAAGTATGTACTTTGTAGAAGTTGTCTCGTCTGAAAAAGACTCATAGGATTGAGGCCATATTGAAGGTAATTCAAAATGGCCTCCAGTCTAGGTCCACTGTGTAGAAATTCCTGTTGCCTTGACCAAAGATAAAAACAACGTAGTGATACACTTCATACAAAACAATATTTCCATAGCTAAAGGGACAATACTTTTGTTGACATTTCTGTTTGATTTATTACTTTTAAGAATCTTTGCCTTAAATTATGTAGAAGATCAGTAATGCTGTGTGCAACATTTTTGTGAATCGTTCTTGCTAGCGCAAAAGCTTTTAGTGACATCTTTCAGCTCGTTTCCATCTACAACCTCCGTTATTGGTGACACGATGTCCTGACCGTTATTACATCTCATAATTATACATGTTTTCTCATTATGTGGGTCAATTTACAGTCACTTCCAGTATGTTCATTTGCTTTGTGTGGATTCCACTTAAACTGTTGAAGCTCATTATTATTCTATGCTAGACATGGTGAGAGATGAGCAAAATGCTCACACTGTTACTGTGGCACTAGGGTGTCCTCTTGGTCTAACAGCTTACGTTGGTCTTGGAAGAAACCAGGGTTAACGTGGACCGCAGCCGTTGATAGACATGCATGAAATCCGTAAAGTAGTTACGTAGACATACTGTTTGTTTGCTGTTCTTACTACACACAACCTCAGAGCGTTTTCTTCCGCCGTATAGCGCCATATACGCCAGCAGTCCGTTGTCCATCACGTGGGTTTCTGATGGGATGGAAGCAGGGCTGTGTCAGACAATCCTTCCATTTCTGTTGATGCCACTTCCAAAATGGTGGCTTTTTGTCAAAGACCACAATTCTGTCCACCAGTTAGCTATGAGACACAGTAGAATAATATTGGTTAGGCACGCAAAACTCAATGGCGCCATCTGTTTTTTTTGTGTTGAAAAATATCAGGATGATTTTGGACATGTATTTAATTGTACACGTCTTGCGTCCTGTTTATTTCAAAGCCATATTTATATCATTTTGTAATCTTCCATGTATTTGAAGCCATAGTTTATGTTTACTGTGAGACAGCTTCAACGTGTCCCAGAGGGGAATTGTTTTGGATTCATACGTCAGATCCATGTCACGTGATGTTTTTAATTTGAGAAATAATGTGATCAAACACCAAAAGAAAACTGTGCAGGCCAAAAACGTGGTCGTGTCTGTTCCAATGCTACGTTATTTATTGCACTGTTGTGACAATAAATCTGAACTCAAAGGGCTCAGATAATGACTCAGTGTCTTCATTGTCGAAACCCACTGCTTTACAAGATGTGGATGGGTGCTGTATCATTTCCGAATCATCTCTTCTGATTAGTCAACGCTGACCTTCTGTCTTCCAGATTCAGGAGCTGGCTACGATCTGATTCGCTACTACAAGAGACCCAGCTACTGTGCCAACTCCTACCGACCAATCCGAGAGAAAAAGGCGGAGACTCAGCCAATCGATGCCAGGAGCAAAGCCAGGCGGCTGCAGTGCATCTCTCTGCGACGGGGGAAGTGACAATAGTCATTTGACCTGTTCACTTATCCTCCTAACTGCCTGTCTCCCATCTAAGTTGTCTCAGATTTCACTGTAGATCTGCCAAAACAACAGTCAATGTACTTACTGTAACTAATGTATGCATTTATTTTCATGCAGAAATTTGTATGTTTTTATTGTGTAGACTGTAGAACATGTACAGTCTGGTATACGTAGGCCATTTAGTTAGCATATCTGTCTGCAGTACATCCAAACAGCAGTAGCTGGACATAATTTGTAAAAATAACATTTGTTTTTACCTTGTTTATTATTATTATTTAAGCCTAATAAAAGAAAGCACAAAAAAACTCAGATTCTGTATTCACCCAGCAACATTTAATACACACAAACATGTAAATATCTAGACACAACTTACAAACAATAGTGTCAACAGCACACAGGGCTATAATCCCTCCAACTCGAAAAACGCTTCTACTTTCCATCTTTCTCCTCCATTTCCAAATGAATCATCTTCTTCTCTCCCTTCATCAACCTCACACCTGAAACAGCACGGGGATAAACCAAAATGAACTTTTTTTGGCCACAACAACAAGATCGTTTCACATGTACACTGCCATGGTATACATGATGCTCCCCGTCACTTGAAACTACAGTGCAACACCTCCAAAACTTGACACCCCGTCGACACCACATTTGACATGGACGTTCTTCTCCAAAGCGGAGAGCAAGCAGCTTGCAGGGTCCAGGGTTACAGAGTCCAGGCGCGGCCTTGTGAGGTCTTACCTGGGATGAGTGGCGGAGTGCTGAGGACCGGCGTGTCTTTCCTCCGGGGTTTCTTCTGTTGTTCGCTCGGCTGCTCCTCAGCAAGGAGAACTTCTGAATGAGGCTTCCCCTCCATGACCTCCATCTCCGTCCCGTCGTCTTCCTCCTCCACCGGGATGTCCGCCTGTGGGCTGCAGGCTCTGATAGCTGGTCTGGACACACAAGACAGGGATGCTTTGTATATTATGCTGATGCTCCTAATGGTTGTTGAGGAACGTGTCGAGAACCTCTTTGGAAGTTTCAGAGTAAGAGTTCAGATCGCTGAGTGCATCTATATGTGTGGCTTGAAGGACTACATCTAAACTTAAGTGCATTTAAAGAACTGTGTCTTAGGTGTAATCTACTAATCATTCGGGGATTTCCAATGACTTAATCCAACAAACAAACGATGAAATATGGCGAGCTGCACGTGGGTAGAGCGTGAGTTTGCTTCTACGCGCATTTGCGAACCACATCGTGAATTCACAGCAGCTTTGTGTGTGACAGGAGACTGACTTGGCTGCCAACTCACCATCTGTCCCAGCGTTCGGACCCACCCCAAACACACACACCTCCCCCCTCTCTCTAAATGTCTCCCTCTCTCTTTCTTTCCCTCCGTCTAGCCACCACCGTCTCCCCCTCCATCCCGTTCTCACTGGTGCATGTGGAGATCTTCTTTCTGCCCTGGGCTGTCTCCGACGGTGAGCTCATGGGGCATGTGATTGTCGCCTCCTCTCGAAGGCAGTCTGCCCACAGATCAGATATCAGTTTCTCAATCGCTGCCTCCCTCCCTCAGTTTCTCCTCCCCTCTCTCCATTGCTCGCTTTCTTTCTCCATCTCTCTCTTCTCATCTCTCTCAGATCCATAATTGATGACTGTGTCAATATGGCTTTTCAGACACAACTGACCTCTTTGTCTGTGGGGTTTGGTTTTCAAGTCTGATTAACTGGTCTTATGTCTAATTGTTATAGTATATTTTCTTTAGATTATCTTATCAGAAAATGTTCCAGTGAAAATCACAATACCCACAGTTTGTCTAAAGAAAGATTTGGGAACAAGGCCTACACAAAACATTAAATAAAGTAGTTTACACAAGCCAGTCGTTTTGTATCTAATTCTAAAACTTTTAACAGATGAAATAGTAACGGCTCAAAAATGAAAAAATGGCATAGCTTAAAACAGTGTTAGACAATACAATAAAAAACAGACAGGGGTAAAACAGTCATGAAAGAAGAACAGAACGTTAAACGCAGATCAAAGCCATCGCATCAGGAACTGATACAGATTGAGTAGACTAGTCTTACCCCTGCTGTTCCGTGAGCAGACCGACAAACGGACGGACGGAGGGACCGACGGAAAGCGCCAGAGGGTGACCGACCGTCAGACAAGTGTCAGGCCAGATCAAAGCTCTGTTTATGTAGCCCGGGGGAGGAGCATCCTCCGGCCCTGTCACCATTAGACCCCCGGTTGTCACGACTACCAGAGGTACTTATCCGCCATGATCCGCTAGATCGCTTTTAAACATGAATTTCAATGACGCTCTAATTAGTCATCTTCAACTGGTTCAATAACCTTATGGACACAAGTGGCGCTCTCCATGGAGGGCGATAGGGGGAAGGAGAACTGGAAAAAAGAGGAGATACAGAGAAATTATGTTTTAAGATATAGAAGATGACACGCAAAGAAAGAAAATACGAGGACGACTGTTAAAGAGTTAAAAAAAGTGTGAATTAGGAAAGAAAAAGTTTGTATCAGAATAAGCAAGAGATCTTGAGTGGAAGTTTAGTGTCTACTTCTACTGGTAGGCCTGTACCTACTGATTTTGTCTTATAAATTCAATGCCATTTTATGGCACAAATATGCTTTTAAACAGTCTATGAACTCTTAATATGGTTGGTTATTTTTCTCAACAAGCTTTTCTGTGTTCCCCTTAGGATATTTGTTAGGCCTATTACCACAAACAGTATTGTCCATAACCACTCATGTTTCAAACAACCACATCCCTTTGATGTCTGAAAGAAAAGTGTTCGGAGGCATTATGGCATTTTCCTCTGCTGCGTTGATAGTGGAGGTGAGTGTATTTCTGGGTTAGATTCAGTGCTGCCCCTGCCCTCCACCCCCAACACAGTCTCACACAAACACACTCACACACACACGCACTTGTATGACAGGCTTTAGGTTCCGATATTATAACATGCAAAACCATGGACATTTTCCATGTATCATTTTAATGATGCTCGAATTGTTGAGTTTCGCAGGTGCCAATGAAATATCACAACCATGATGAATAGAACGTCCTTGGCAAACACAGATTGTCCTGTACCTTTCTGTGTGTGTGTGTGTGTGTGTGTGTGTGTGTGTCAGGGTAATATCCTGCGTTGTGGGTGAAGTGTGTTTTTCGTCCTCTCCTCTTCTGAAGTGCTTGTGGACGTGACATGTAAGGACCCAGGAGACACACAGCTCAAAGACTGGAGTGTGAGCTGTTGAACAAAAACACATCTGCTCCTGAGTCTAAACACACAAACACACACATAGAAGCCCCCTCACACACACACATACACACCACAAAGGCAAATAGACATGACCCTGGTTCGAACACACACACACACAATATTCCATATTTCCATTTCCATTCGGTAAAGCATGTATTTGTTAGAGGCAGTGAAGAACTTAATATTGAACTACATAATCAAACATCAGACGCTGACGTAAATGAGCGACAGTCACACAAATGGGGGAGGATCAATTATATACATGTCTGTCAAGGTAACAGGTTTTCTAGGAGTCAAGCCAGGTTGTTTCATTGCTGTGGGGGGAAATGACAAAATAATTGCACACTGGAGAGACTTTATGCAGACTTTTAATAGGCATGTTACTGAGTCTGGGTGAATGTAGGCTTTCAGTGCCTTTCAAGCTCTTTGTCATGGAATATGTCCACAGACAGAGTGAAAATAAAAATCCATATATTATATTAATCTTATCTACAGGCATACAACCGGTCGTCTTCCTTTGGCCAGTCAGCTGTTGGGGTGGGGGGGAATTTAGATGTTAACCACATGATATCCTCAAACCTGCATCCATACAATTTTCTAGTTTGTGAAGTTTAAATAAGACCAAGGACCCAAACTTTCATGGTGAGCTAGCATTGCTAGATTACCCACCTTTCACTCCAACGAGTCGGTGTTGACTGGATGGCGTAAGGACTTCTTCAACTAGATCGTTCATGAGGAGAACAAACAAGTTAATCCAGATACACTTTCCTTTTCACATACTAGTGATATTGGTGCTTGGTGGCTACACTATTAAAATACAGACAGTTCCTTGACTCTATCCACCAAAAGGCTGTTGAACTATGCCCTTATGATCTCTGATTTAGAGCTACACTTTCCATGTAGAACATTTATGTAAAAGGTTTACTAAATGAATCAAATGTAATATACTACCCAAGCCCATTATTCAAGACATGAAATGCTTCATACTTTCTGTAATAAACTGACAAAGTCCAGTTTTCCCGCCTTTGAAGCGGACGTGCCATCCAATCTCTCGTCTACGCCGTTTGAACCAGGAAGTGGTGTTCTGGACTCCAAGTCCCAGGTACTTCCAGAGGACTGGAGGTGTGGTTGAGATATGTCCTTCAACGGCGAGCAGGGCAACATGCAGCACTGAGTGGCTACGTTCCTGGTGGGGGCGTGGCTAGGTGTGGGCGTGGTGGCAGGGGAGAGGAGCCTGAGCTGGGAGCAGAGGAACGATTGCTCATCCAGAAGCCTGTTCATCTTCTGAAACCACAAGTTATTCATCAGAGTCAACTCCCAATTACCACCGAGTAGCATGTTCACATCCTTGTCCTAGGTAATCATTTAAGGGTTGAATAGGTTTGTTGATATGTGCTCTAAATAGGGTATTCTTTCTTATATAGGTAGTGTAATAACCCACCATTTTGAAGCTGTCATCATAGTGATGGACCAGATCAGTGAGTTGCATCTCTAACTCTCCTGCTTCCTGTTTCACGGCATTCCTCAGCTCCAAGATGTCCCTCGCTTCCTCCCTGAGGTACCAAGCAAAGACATGCAGAAACACGCACGCACGCACACACACACACACAGAGGTTATTTTTCTGTAGTTGGATGTAGAAGCATAAGAAATCTCCTCAGTCCACACAGGACACTACTGTACACTACTGGAGGGGAGATGTAGTTCCATAATTTATCAGAGGGCGCTAAAGGTCATTTTACACATTGTCAAGTTCAGCTACCGGTTGCACCATCAGTAATATTGCACTAATTGTGCCCTACTTGTCTTTAGGTTTATAAGGTGTAGTATACTGTATTGTATATTGCCTTGTATAATTAGGACGTTTATCATATTTTTGCGTATCATTGATAAAATGTATGTTCTGAGTACTTATATGTTACATTCTGCCAATATGCTTTCCGTTGTCTTGGCCTATGAATATCAGGGCCCAGTCTGACCTTGTGTTTTTTTGTGCATCTGACAATGATATAACTTGAACTATCTGTCTGAGTGAGTGTGCTATTGTGGTCCTGCTTGTGAGCGAGAGAGAGACTTAGTGGTTTGCCTGTGACAAGTTTTGGAAAAGACAGAAATCTACCCGTCTGTTAAGGAGAGAGAGAGACGATTCAGGTCTACCTGTCTGTGAAAAAATATTTTGCCTGTCTAAAAGCGGGAGACAGGTTGAGGTCTACCTGTCTGTTTGAGAGAGAGACTCTTTGAAATCTACCTGTCTACGAGAAAGTGAGACTGAAATCTACCTGTCTGTGAGAGTGAGACTGTTTGAAATCTACCTGTCTGTAAGAGAGACTGTTTGAAATCTACCTGTCTGTGAGAGAGAGACTGTTTGAAATCTACCTGTCTGTAAGAGAGACTGTTTGAAATCTACCTGTCTGTGAGAGTGAGACTGTGTGAAATCTACCTGTCTGTGAGAGAGAGACTGTTTGAAATCTACCTGTCTGTGAGAGAGAGAGACTGTTTGAAATCTACCTGTCTGTGAGAGAGAGACTGTTTGAAATCTACCTGTCTGTGAGAGAGAGACTGTTTGAAATCTACCTGTCTGTGAGAGAGAGACTGTTTGAAATCTACCTGTCTGTGAGAGAGAGACTGTTTGAAATCTACCTGTCTGTGAGAGAGAGAGACTGTTTGAAATCTACCTGTCTGTGAGAGAGAGACTGTTTGAAATCTACCTGTCTGTGAGAGAGAGAGACTGTTTGAAATCTACCTGTCTGTGAGAGAGAGACTGTTTGAAATCTACCTGTCTGTGAGAGAGAGACTGTTTGAAGAGAGAGACTGTTTGAAATCTACCTGTCTGTGAGAGAGAGAGAGCTGTAGACTGAGGCCTGGTCCTCAGAAAGACGTTCCTCCACGTCAGTGAGAACGCGGCAGAACTTTTTCAAACAGCGCATCATTCCCTCCAGCTCATCCACCGAATACTGAAGACAAGGAGACCGTAGCAGCAGGGAGGGAGACAGTGAAGGAAGGGAGACAGTCGAGGAAGAAAATGATTAAATGGAACTCCCTGACACTTTAATTCAAATTAAATGTATTAAAAATATCCCTTTATTATGATTATATATGTTTTGGGGAAAGAATAGCGTGCTATTATCATCTGTTAAGACACAACAAGATCCATGCCCTTTGACCCTGATGTTGAAGGGTTATTTTACATAATTTATTTATATGCAGCTTTTCAGTGCTTGAGGCTAAAGAGCTCAGAGCCCAGATTGCGTGTGTGTGTGTGCGCGACTCCCGTCAGCCTAACACATGCAAATGAGCCATTCAGATGCAAAACGACTATTTTTTGAAGAAGCCCATCTTCCCAGTAGTAAATAAAGATACTCACATTAAAACATATTCAAAGTTGTCCATGTTCACGGGAAAAGGAAGTCACATTAATGCCAGTCTCCTATCTTAGGGCCGCTAACTTTTATATATCAAGTCCATCAACAAGGCTAGTTTAGCAGTTTAGCAAAAGGCTAATTTTAGCAGTGTGTGTGTGTGTGTGTGTGTGTGTGTGTGTGTGTGTGCTTGTGTTAAGACTCACAGGGAAGGTTGAGGGCTGTGTCTGCCAGCTGCTGTGCGCACAGCAGTTACAGCAGTGATCACAGGAGCAGCAGGCTTCCGTGCCCCCCCGCAGAACTCCCCGCCACCTCTCATCCACCTCCTCATCCTCACCCCCACCTTCCTGCTCCCGGCCTGGACACAGCCCCGTGTCCGGGGAGGTCGCCCGGAACCTTCTGGACCTCAGGGTGCTGGAGGGGAACCGCGAAGGAGGGGGAGACGGAGGGAAGGAGGGAAGCTCAGGGAGCGCTGCGACGTCGGTTTCCATGACGACAGGGCCGGAGACCGAACCTTCGCCGTAATGCGAGTCCGCGTTTGACCTCGCCCTTTTGGAGAGGGAAATTCGTTGGTCTGACAGGTGACTTTGAGGGAGGGGCCGGAGAGCGTTGTCATGGGATACAATGGTGCTGAGGGAGGAAGAGGACAAGGAGGAAGGCATCTGGACTGAGACGGATCGTTTGACCCGGACAGCCCCTCCCTGAAGGTCTGAGGGGGTTGGGGTGGAGGTTGGGGGTTGGGCTGGGTCTAAGGACGGAACAACTGAAGAAGTAGATCTCTCTGAGCGCTCAAAAAGAGATTGTTCCACGGGTACTGCAGAGGAGAGCGGGCTGGGTTCTGCTGAGATGTCAGAATCTGACCTGCAGACATGTATGTCCGGGTCATCCTCCTCACACGCTTGCTCGTCTTGCTCTTCTTCTTCACCAACCGCTTCGAGGACTCCTTCAGAAAAACCGAACACACTCTCCAGCGCCTCGATCTCTATCAGACCCAGACAGTCTGCCTCTTCTTGATCCAGGAACACTGGGTCCCCCGCAGTACCGGAACAATCCATGCTCAGGTCACTGTCGATAATCTCTGTCTGTACGGTGGCATCATCAGCTCCATCACTTTCTCCCTCCCTCCCCCCCTTCCTCACTTCCACCATCCCTCCCTCGTTCTCTCCCTCCATCCCTCCCTCAGTCTGTCCCTCACTCTCTCCCTCATTCTCTCCCTCCCTCTCACCCTCTGTTGCTACCTCATTTTCTCCCTCCTTCTCTCCTTTCTCCTCTCCCTTCCCCTTGTCATCATTCTCTATCTCCCTTGCTCCCTCATTCGCTCCCTCCCTCTCCCCCTCCATCGCTCCCTCTACCACTCTTTTCCTCGCTCCCATGTTTTCACTCTCCCCCTCCTCCTCCCCCACTCGGCTTCCCGCAGCGCCCAGAGTGAAGTGGTCTGCGTCTCGTTTAGGAACGTCTCGGAAAGCCAAGTCTGGGTTATTATGACAAGATATCCCACAGTCTGAGAACTTTCCATCTTCCCCCCAGAAGACATCCTCCATTAGGCTTGGAGCCGTTCCCTCGGCCGTGTCGGAGATATCACCCCGCTCCGCTGGTGTCCATCCTGAGGAGTCTGGTCCTTCTAAGGTGGAGTCGGTTCTCTGAAAGAACAGGTCGGGTCTCTCAAAAGGCGAGACTGGTCTTTCGAGATCCGATTCTTGTATTTCTAGAGGTGACTCCGGCCTTTCCACAGGTAGATCTTGTTTTTCTGCAGGCGATGCTGGTCTCTCCAGAGGTGAGGCCGAACCTGGGAGACTCGGGGAGAGCCGAGAGGGGGATGTGGGAGTGGAGGGGTAGGGAGAGGAAGGATAGATGGAGTAACAAGCAGCGGAGGTGGGAGATAAGAGAGGGGTAGCAGATAGATCGCAGGCAGAGGAGGAGGAGAAGTGAAAAGAGGAGGGGGTAAACGGAGAGGAGCGATCGGTAAACAAGGGAAAATGGGAAGAAGAGGAGGTGGGGGGAGGGGAGGAGGGAGAGAGGAGATTGGATAAGGGGGTAGAGAAGGGCGGAGGGGGGAGATTGGATGATGAGGTAGGGGAGAAGATTTTGGTGGGAGAAGGGGAAGGGGAAGGGGAGGCGGGACAGGAGCGGCCCAGGAAAGCCTCTTTGACAGTCACCTGACTGTCTGAGCTGCCCCCAGACAGAGCCTGGAACAAAACCAAAAACAAAGCAGTTGTTGTTCATAGTTGTCGTGGGCCCTGTCTTTCAGCATTCAACACTGCAGATACACAAATACCTAGACGCACAAAATTGTGACTGACCTTCAAGTGCTCGAGGCCAATACTATGGACAGAACCAGACTCAAGCCCAGGCCCAGGCCCAGATACTAATCCAGTTCCAGACCCTGGCCAAGGCCCATATCTGGGCCAAGGCCCATGTTCAGGCCCAGGTCCAGGCCCAGGCGAGAGCTGAAGGCTGTGTAGGCTGGGGATAAACGGCTCTTCCAGGAAGCCGCTGCTGTCAGACTGGCAGCTGTTTGTCCTCATCACAGCCTGGACTACAGGGGGACGGTGAGACCGGGGGAGGAGAGGGAGATGGGGGAGGAGGCACAGGGGGAGACAGAGTGGAAGAGAGAGTGTCAGGGAGGTAAGAAGGCAAAATAAAGTGAGGCGCACATTCCCAGACTGGTGAAACTGGCAAAAGCACAAGTTGCCGACAGTTTGGGAACATCGAGAAACCATAAAACACAGAGCTGGTCGCTCCTTTAAAAATCGTGCACCGTAGCATGCCGCCAACAGCCAACATGAAATGAATGACTCGTTCATCACTGCAATCCACCGTGTTGTTTTGAATATCTTATAAAGATATATATATAAAGAAAACTTCTGACTAGGCACAGTAGCTCCTCTTCATTTTCCCTTAAGCATACATGCAGGACTAGGACTCTGTCTGTGTATCCAGGCTGTATAAGATGTTAATGGGACCTTTATGAAAATGTCGACACACTAAAAAAAACGCCAGCAAGATCTTGTCAGATGTCAAGAAAACTGAGCACTGGAAAAATGATCCTGCCACATTAAGCAAACAGCCACACACACATTTTCTAATAGACTAGACCATTCATAACGAATAAATGGAAATCGAAAGATTCAAGAAAGAGGAAATCGCTGAGTAAACAAGCTCGACACCTGGGAGACAAAGAGGGGAGAGTGTGTGAAAAGTTGATAAAAAGAGGTGGAGGTCGATCAGAGAAGGTTCCAGAGAAAGGACGGAGCGCGAGAGTGATTTAGCAGACGCTCTTATCCAGAGCGACTTACAGCCAGTACAGTGACACGAGCGCGAGAGAGGAGCCGAGAGGATCCCTCGGAGAACTCGCCTGTTTACAGAACCGATGGACTGTTTGAGCGTGGGCCTGATCTGAAAACTGAAGTCATGGAGCAAGCAGCTAACCTTCTCCCAATGAGAGTAGTTTCCATGCTATTAATGTCCCTGTTCATTCCCACCACCCCAAACAAACACACCCCACCCCCCACCCCCCCACCCCCAAGGCTGTTACGGCATCCACCGTTCGGCTACTGTTTAACATCTGAGGGATCCGCCTCAGGTAAACAGCTGTCATGCAGTGTAAACGCATACAAGAGGTACATACCAACGATAAGGACAAGGAGAACCCAATCCATTGTATACATTGACTTGCTCTCGATTAATGAATATGATCCGACAGTAGACCAGAGCCTTTTGTGTAACAGGATCGACAGGGGGAACGCACGTATTTGGTTTGGTATTGGGCTTGAACCTGTAAACTCTGGAACTTGTGAATCTACAGTCAAATGCTCTAACTAGTTTATCCATACCCGTGTTGTCCCCAGTTCCTGAATAGCTTCCAGCGATACTGCCATCGTCAAAACTGTGAATCTGAAACGTATGAACACACACATCAATGATATGTTATTCATAATGCGAGACACAACTTTTATCATATCCACAAGATCCCCTTTTGGTATCTTACATTCACATTTACCGTATTTTTCGGACTATAGGGCGCACTTAAAAGCCTTTATTTTTCTCAAGAAACGACACTGCGCTTTATAATCCGAAGCACCTTATATATGGATTCATTATTTTGTTTACTGACTTCTAAGCGATTTTTGTGTGGTACAAGGCGCTCACCGCGCTAAATCAAAATGTTTTAGTACGACTTTGGTAAACTACAAAGCCGCACCGCTTGCAGCATTACGGCTACCGTAGCCAGGAGCGTCACGGAGTAATACATACTGTGCTTCACCATAATATTATTCGGCTGATTTATCTGACTGTTTTTTTTCCCGCTTAATGCGCCTTATAGTCCGGTGCGCTTTATATATGAAAACAGATCGAAAATAGCCATTCCACCATTAATTGACAGTGCGCCTTATAATCCAGTGCGCCCTATAGTGCAAAAAATACGGTAGTCATTTAGCAGACGCTCTTATCCAGACCGACTTACAGCAAGTACAGTGACATTCCCCCTGAGGCAAGTAGGGTGAAGAGCCTTGCCTAAAGACACAACGTAATGTTGGCACTTCTGATTACAAGCCTGATTCCCTCAGCGCTCAGCCACTTGACTCCCTATTCAGCCACTTGACTCCCTATGTTCATTTACAAACCTCTGATGTAAGCTAAGTGCAAAAACCATAACAGTATCATTATTAATCCCCCTTTTCCACTGAGTTGAAAGTTTTACAATGTCTTTTTTTTTTTTTTTACCTCTTCCATTTCAAACGACTCCCTGGCCTGCCCAGGGCTCCTCTTCCTGGCTAGGGCAGCACTGGAGGTCGCAGCCTGGATCTCTTTCCCCAGTCCCAGTCGTGCTTCTACTGTAGGGGCCTCCAGGGAGTCCGGCAGCATTCCTTGCTCCTCCACCAGGGGGGACAAGCAGACACTCTCCTGGAGGACAAGCCTGGTTCTCCTCAGGGTGGCGTGTTTGTCAGAGATGCTGGACAGGGGCTGCTCCGGCTGGTCGGAGGAACCGGAGGCAGGGGGTTGTTCCTGAACGGTTGGGGTTTGGTCGAGGGTTCTCTTGGAGGCCTTGCGGAAGAGCATGCCCATTCGTCTCCTCCTCTCCCTGGCTTCGGCGGAGAGGTCTCTCCCCGGAGAGGGTGCTCCGGTGTGGGGGGAAACGGAGGGGGTGGCGCTGCCGACCAGGGTGGAGAATGCTGTGCTTACCTGCTGCAGCACCTCCAACTGTCTGAAGCGGTCTGGTCGGGGAGAGAAGGAGATGGAGAGAGAAAAATTGAGGAGGGAGAAAGAGTGCAAGGAGAGAGCAGATAAGAAAATATGGTGTCTGGATGTTTGACATGTAAAGCAGGTATCGACACATTGCTCAGACACAGCAGTAACATTATTCTTGCTGGAATTGGGCTGCAGACTGCATTTGCCAACTGAAAAAACAGTGCGACACAGCCAAGCGATTTAGTCTCGAACGCGCGTCTCGTCCATCAACAATCTGGGGTAGTACTCACTGCTGACGTCCGGGTTCTCGACGTCCAGGCGGCTCTTCTGGGCCTCCAGGAGAACCTGGATGTTGATCCCGCGGGCGTGCGACTGGTGGTTGATGAAACGGGCCGGGATGCGACCAGACAGGTCGGGCTCGTCGCTGCCGAAGCCCAGGTCGAACAGCACCTCCTCCGGGTCGTCCTTCCACAGGTTGAGCACGTCCATCACACTGTCACACGGGGGGGGGGGGGGTATGGGATGGGTTACTGCTGAACGAACCAATGCTAACCTTCGTTTACACAAACACACCGACACGCCTGACCAGACACACAGGGGCAGTCCTGAATGGGGGACAGTGCACATGTGACAACAAGCTTGTACCCCATTTCAGCCCCCGAAATGTAGAGTATGAATAATGTTTTTTTATTTTTTTTATTCTTACTGCCTACAATGCAGCTGAGACAACTATGGCAGCAGTTATACTGATCCAAGCCCCCCTCAATCCCTCCCCAGCTGAAGTGGTCTCGAACCTCCCCTGTAGGCACATAGCAAGTATCACAAAAAAACAAAAAGGACAATCTTAGAAAATTCCAGACCTGAGAGGAGAGGACTGTGTGGATAGGGCTGAGGTGACGCTGTTCCACCTGCTGAGATCTGGCCCGGACCGGCTCGACCTGGAAGGAACCAGATAGAACCAGAAATGACCGGACCTGAAGGCTTGACAGCCCTGTAAGCCCTGACAGAACGCCTAATCCACGACTCCAGAGCGAGAGCGAGAACAAGCCACGGGAATAACACCATAGTCTTCGTCTTACTTTTCTGTTCCAAACCACTGAATCTGTAAACGCTGCCCCGGAAAAGAATTTCCAGTCTGCTATGACAGCCTACAGATCTTCAAAGCATAATCAAAACATGTTCAACAATTTGCTAGGAGCTGGATTCAGACGCAGAACTTCTCTCCTACTGGTCAAACTCACATGTCTCAACCTTGTCCGGCTTCACTAAACACTCCTTGGCTGTCAACAAGACGAACTCTCCTCCACCTCCGCTCAGAAGCATATGTCCTCTGTGCTGTCTTACATCATCTTTCCTGTATGATATTCCTACTTTGCTTCATGCAAACCAGCCTAATCGTTCTCCTCCGTATCCACGGTTATGCGAAGGCAGGGATGTACAACCAGAGACACGGTGGAGTTGCTGTTTTGCATGGGAAATACTACGTCACTGCCAGGTGCCAGGAGGCCGGTCAAACGATCTGCCAATTCCACCTATGACAACACCTGTCCATCAACTGAATCACCCACTCCCAAGCCATGCAAAACTACTGGATCGACCACGCATGCTGTACTTACGAATCTGATCGACCATGCCGATAAGGAGCCATCCAACCATAACAAAGTAAATTCAATCCAAACATTTAAATCGAGTTGCCTTTGTCGCCAGAGACTGAAACGCAGTGTATATACTTACCGCAGAAATTCCTGGACAGTCCTTACTCCGTGTTTTCCATATAAAGAAGCTGGAGAGAGCAGAGGACAACAGAGGGAGGAGAAGGACCGTTTTGATTATCTTGACACTAACAAGCTGTATTGTTTGGAGAGCGCAGATGAGCAGAGATAGAGGCAAAAACAGAGGGGGGGGGGGGGGGATAGGTAGAGAGAGAAAGAGGTAGAGAGCGAGAAAGAGAAGGAGGGGCAGAGAGAGAGAGAGAAGGAGAAATAGGAGGAGGGAGGGGAGGAGTGACAGAGGGGCAGGGAGAGGAGAGAAGGAGCGAGCAACAAAAAGCAAACTCAGCACATCCTGCTGAGGGGCTAGCTCGGTCCAGAAGCTATATTAGGCAAGCACCCTTTCCCCGTTTCCCCTCCCTCTGTCGACGTAGGGGTGGGGCTCTGCTGGCCGTCCTCTGCACCTCTCCCCTCGTAGCCGTGACTCCATATGCTGGCACCGTGTCAGGGGACAGGCTGGTCTGCGTCTCTGCCTTGTCATGGTCTGCTCTCGCCTCCGACCGTCCTACATCCCAGCCCTTATCTTCTTATCATTTCTCACGATGGGAACAATCACAAGGCTGGGGCGAGCCAAGGTAGGGAGGGGTGGTGTTTGGGGGGGGGGGGGGGGGGGTTGGAGTGGTGACGACAGCGGCACGGGATATTTCATCCCGTTGGGTTTCGTTCTACGTGAGCCGACGCGCCGTTTCGAAAGGGTTCCCGTCATTGGTTCCGTGTGTAACCAGGCGCTGCTGAGGAGGTGGAGAGGAGCGCCTAGGACCCCTCAGAACACACCACTGCAGGCCCGTCTGGAAATTCTCATCCTTAATTTTGACAGATGGCCGTCCTAGTCCTTTAAGTTGACAGAACCTGTACTTTCTCTGTCCTTGAAACTAGCCAACCGATAAACTAGAAGAATGAAGACTTTCTTTAAAAAGTTGTTTTGGTATTTGTTTTGAGCTAGCCTTGCCCCTGTCCACTTTAAAAGACATGGAGGTTGGGCCAAATGTCCATGTATGCACCTACGAAAACAACTCTCCCTCTTCCTCAAACTCTTTCACACCGTACTGGAACATACTCAAGGCCAGTCCTTGGTAGGCAAAAGTGAGGGGGGAATCCTGCTCACACACGCACACACACACCGCACAACCTCTCTGTCTCTCTCACAAACACACACACACACACTCGCCTACCAGGCGGCTGGTGTGTGTCACATCCTAACAGTGTTTGTTTAAGAGTCCGAGAGATGTTTGCCGAGAATGAGCGAGATGTTACTTAGCAACGTTCCTTAGTGGCGTTTAAGGCCCAGACTAGACGATTGGGTTCGCCTCTGCTCTTTCTGTAGTTTGCACCTCCCTCCCCCCCCTCATTTCTCTCCCTCTCTCTCCCTCCATGTCTGAGAGTTTAGCCCCAAGAGAATGAGATGAGTTCAAAAACTACCTATGTGCCAATATTCCTCCCGCCCTTATAAATACACAAGGACGTTTGACTCTGTTTTGTCTCATTGTGTAGTCGCTCTAGACAGGTCAGGTGGTCTTTTAAGCACACAGGGAGGAGATTCTTCACTCTGGTGTTTCCCTACGAGGGCCGAACCAGTTTTATAAGACTGCGTGCTCGCTAGGAGCTAATCTCTCTCGCTGACGGCACCTAAAAAGCACAGGAGCTGAAAGATGTTTACCTTCAACACCCAACGCTAAGTCATCCTCGCTGCTGGCGTTCCTCTTCAGAGTCTCTGTTTGAAATGAAGGCATCAAAACACACACGTTGGCTTTATTCATATGTGCGCATGCACGTTCACAGATAGACAGCAAAAGCTGTGATTCAGAACTGGGAAACCTGGCAAAGGTGCTCCATTCACAGTAGCTGACCAATAAAACTCCACTTACCTCAGTGAAAAGTGTGAAAGATAATCAAATAAACTAACAAAATCTCGTAGTTTGTGACTTCATGAAGAACTGAGACATATACAGGTGTTTACAGAATGTGTTTGAAGGCTGGCTAGAGAGGGATTAAGAGGGATAAAGAGCAAGTCTTTCAGCCAGCTTATTTACATGGTGTTTGAATTGATCAACCTCGCGTAACAAAATCTTCCCTTGGTAGGTAGAGGGCCAGATGGATTACAGAATCTCCTATCCAAGAATCATTTAACATTGTTGTGTGTAAATATATCAGTTGCGGAAAGGGGTTGTGGTACTTACAGAACAAGTTTCAGGACATAAATCAGCATTCTATTTCCTTATCCACACCACTTTTTTTTTTTTTAATAGCACATATTCTTTGTCGCAAAGGGCATACTGCATGTCAAATATGCTTTATCTCACTAAAAACAAGTTCCAACTTGCCCTCTTTCCAAATTCCTCTAAACTTTTCGAAAAAGGTCATTGACGTTGTTTCAAGCACCACTTTAAGAAGTTACATCGCAGACAAGTCAACACTCTTCAAAGCAAACCGATTAACAATTAAACACACTTGGACCGTCAAACACATATAACTGACTATCAACTGATATTAATTGAATATTTAAATAAAACCACAGTAGATGTGATTGGATCATACCTGCAGCTTCTCTGCTCTGTTCTGCTTTTGGATCCAGGCTGTGAGAACAAACAAAATCAAAT
This sequence comes from Neosalanx taihuensis, assembly GCA_030340665.1. NCBI lineage: Eukaryota > Metazoa > Chordata > Actinopteri > Osmeriformes > Salangidae > Neosalanx > Neosalanx taihuensis. The sequence continues at coordinate 4,329,426 of CM059304.1, read as the reverse complement.
TGGGGAGGAGACACCCAGTAGACAACCTGACATTCAAATGAGACAACATGGACCAGAAAGCTCACGCTGCCATTCTAATTCCCCAGAGCCATGAAACCGTGCATCCTCTCCATCATTAGCAGAGTTACACCATTTCACCTTGGGTTAGGAGCAGCATGTCCAAATGCATATGAATGGGATGGGTTGAAAACTAGCTTCCATGGCAGCTGGTGAAAGGGACTGCCCGCCGTTGCCACTTACTCATTGATGGTGATGAGCCACTCTCTCACGCTGTCCTGGGTGCTGTCTCCTGAATCGACAGACAGGAAACGTGAGAAGAAAGAGTCTGGCGCTGTTGCCGAAGATTCACGGCATGGTTGACATTTTTGTTGTTGTTGTTGTGAAATTGCAACTAGGCTGAAGCGATGTGCTATGTCAGATGATTTACGATCGTGAATTCATGATCATTTTAAATGATATCAACTTAGTAGCAGGTACGGTTGTCGTTGATGTCAATACTTAAAAATGAATAACACGGTGATGACAATAAGACAGTATAAAGATCTGGTGAACTGTGTTGAGGCATCTACCAAAAGAGAACATCTAATCTGTTACATCTGTAACTTCCAAAACTTGACACAGCCACCATACTGTATATCCACACATTAGTTTTAGATTTAGACAGTACAGGATAACAAACACATTTTTTAAGACTTCTTATGACTTTACAAGACACAATAAGTTTATCAAACGTTTACTATAAGCACTTGCCCACCACAGTCAATGTCTTGTTTGTGTACACTTGGCTATTGAACTTGATTCTGATTCCGCTAAGGCTAAATGCACAGTTTGGCACTATTTTCCTGTTGGTACAGTAAAACCTGTCTGAGGTTTTTCATACTCTCAGCAGAGGAGGTTCTCACCTGCTCTGTCTTGTCCTTGTGTCAGAGAGGACACAGACTGGCACTGCTGCGTTTGGCTCCACAGGGGCCGGGAGGCCACCAGGGCGGCTCTCTTCTCTGCCGCGGTCCCCAAAGAGGCCATCCTGCATCTGGTTTCAGATCCCCAGTCCTGTCCCGGCGCCTAGCCCGGCCCTGCAGCCCCCATCCACCAGGGCCGTCAGTCAGGCACTGTAGCAGGGCAGGCTGGATACTGACCGCCACCACAGCAGCACGTTCGTAAATGCAAACACCAAATAGAACCAATGATCAAAGCTACCTGCTCTCTATGTAAACAGTGCCAGGAAAAAATGCAAATGTTTCACTCATTTCCACTCTCTCTCTCTCTCTCTCTCTCTCTCTCTCTCTCTCTCTCTCTCTCTCTCTCTCTCTCTCTCTCTCTGCACCTCCATATTGTATTTATATTTCAACCACTGACAGGGAAATAGCCCGTTTTTACGATGTATAAAGCCTTGTCGTGGTTTCCTGTCCATGTTTTATCAGCATGAAGCAGCACTGGAGGGAGAGCGAGAGGAGGCAGAACTTTCCCAGGAAGTCTCGTCTCCTTTTTCCCCATATTCTACTTCAAGAGACTTATAACTGTTGACAGCAGATATTAACATGACAAACACTCACCGTACAACAGCTGGTTGAAAATGGTACAACTCTAAACATGTAGACAACGTGTTGACATGAAGGCTGGTCTACATGATTACTAATCATTTTTGCTCTACAGTTACCGTTTACAGTCGAGTACTGTACCCTGGGTCTATTTTTTATTTTATTCAGAATGTTTATTATTATAAGTTATTTAATATAGAAGGCAACACTCGGTTGTCAACTACACACCCCTGTCTTCATAGAATAATCTATTACTCGTGCGTTATCACTTGAACACATTGAAACTCAATTGGACTACCAATTAGTCGCAAATGTTACATAGGCTGACACGGGTTAAACAAGTTAAGTCGCTTCAACAAACAATGTTTTTAAAATGGTTACGAAAGCAAGTTATTTGTGCACTGGCTCGTTTTCCTGTTACGAAAACTGTTATGAAACTCACCTGGAGTGACGAGCTACACCGGTTCCTTGGCTATTTAGTTACTATTCTTGGCGTCCAACATGAAGGCATAAAAGGATCCATATTTGTGTGACTAAGAGCACGACCTACTTTAAAATCTGTTTGCACAGACACGACCCGTTGCAAGAAAAGTTGGAGTTAGACGAGTCCTACCTACGTGTCCTTTGATGGCCACAAAGAGGAAATGAATGTGCAAAAAAATAGTTTGGTGTTGTCACGTAATCTCAGTAAAGAGAACTGGCTGAAGTGTTGTTGCACCTTGCGTCCCGTGATATTCATTGCAAAGCAGGAATTGGCAGGAAAAGTTAAACCCATAACAGCGCAATATTCCTAAAGATGCAGTATTAATTTATACGCTAGATGTCAGTAAACTACTTATCCTCGTGCGCTTTCAAATTTCACCATGGATTTAAAGTGATTTACACATATTTCACGCAGGAGGGCCAAACTTAATGGATAGCACAGCCCCAGGTACAAGATGTGACCATAATTACAATGTGCATCCCATAACGTTAAACCTTTGTTGCTGTATTATTTTAATCAAAACCTTTATGGGAGCAAATAAAAATAGCATGAATCAAACCGGTAATTTCACTTTCACTTTCAATAGGCCTACTTTCACATATTTTAAGGGCAACAAGTAAAGGTTACAGGCTTAATTGACAGAAAAAAAGTAGGATATTGGTATAAAACAGCCTATAGAACAATGACGTTGATCAGAACATCATTCCCGGAGGGAGGGGGGGGGGGGATGATGTTCTGATCAATATCATTGCTTCCTCTTTGTATACCAATATCCTACATTTCCAGTTTGACTATCAATCTGATTGAAAAACCTAATGTTGTCATAAAAAAAAGAATGGGGACAGACGTAGTTTTTTCTGTATCTACTTAGCCAGGGACAGGCAGGACAGGCAATCACTGTCAAAAACTGTCCTCTGAAACTGGGGATGTCGTGGTCACCCTATGATAGGTATTTTGCAAATCACACACTATAAATATGATAGAGAAGCAGAAACTGATAGTGGCAGTAATGTCAGATATTTTAATAAGTTGAAGAATCCATATATGTTAATATTATTGTTATATTATGATTATATTAGTGTCTACTTAAGATTCTTACTTTGGTCTTTTTCTGTCACACACACATACACAAACAGTGGTGGCTTATAAAGTCACAGTATATAGCCGGGTGTACACCGGCCGGTGCAGTAAGCATAGCCTAGCTAGCTGGCTTCAATTTCAGTTCAGTTATATCAAAGATTCTTGTTAAGTTCTCACACAATGGTAATATTCTATTCAATGCAACCAATAGCACAGTAATGTTAAATATTACTTGAGAAAAGTAATCCCCCAAGCCCTATTTAAGAGGGTTTGCCAATTTGAGCATGAATGTGCTGCAGTGGTCTGGTATCTTCAACTTCTGCTGCTGGAAGTTGCTGCAACTAGAAGTTTGTCCGTTACAAGATGGCGGCCACATTTCTTGTGCCCAGAGATCCTTGCAAACTCGTTTGACTCATCTTTCATTGCCAAAGTATGGTTCCAATCCAAAGGACATAAGTCACCAAAAATGCCAAAAATACCTGGAAATGTTCTTGATAGGCCCGTTTTATCGAGGATGCATCAGATGCAACCTTGGCCAGCGGAAACCAGAGCCATATAAAAAGATGCACACAAAGCCAGATGTTAAGTTGCTTGGTGTCGCTGCTCGTGGCAGAGCTGTGGCCACTAGGCTTGGAACTTCCTAGATGGTCAACATTTTTCTGGGGTGTGTTCTCATCCAGTGAGCCAAAGACACTCCTGTCGAGTGGCTGGAGACAATGTGAGCAGTAGGGTGGGAAAGATAGCAAGACTCTAGTTTGACCGACAAAAGTCAGTTGCTGCCACAGAAAGATGTGACCAGTGGTTGTCAAAAACCAGCAGAGCGGATGGGACCACTCCTCACAAGTGGTCCTGGAACTTCTTCTTGGGAAAGATGAAGTAAAACAGCCTTGTGTTTTTACAGCTAGGGCAGTTGTGACCAATGTCCCCCTCTCCTCAGTGGTCACTGCACCAACTTGACGCTTCCCCTTGGTGGCTATTATTTTATCAGGCACTTGGACCGTTGTTGTACCTGTTTCCTCCATGTTTCAAATGTCCTTAGCTTCAAAAAGGTGACGGGTTTCTGCAGGTTGTTAAAAAAAAGCAGACGCATTTGTTTTGTTGAAGCTGGTGGAACGGGACTTGCTGGTGGCTTGAGGTTGGCGAATCGACAACTGGTGGTTTAGTCTCCCTACTGGTCTCTGCCCTTCTCCTGCAGTATTTCAGCCAAGTGAAATGGAATATACTGTGCAACTTAGCAACTGTTGTGTGGCTTAGAACGTCACATGCAAGGTGCGCTGACCATTACACTAGCAGTGAGTTCCCAGATGCATACAACCTTGACTTGATCCACCTCTAAAACCTCCTCAATATTTGGACTACATTGGCAACACCCATGTCAGAATGTTTGTCTTGCTTTCGATTGAGTTACTTGTATTTTTATTTACCTTCCTCCTGCTGGCATCTAAACTGAGACAAAAAGGACAGTGATTGCTACCAGTGAGCCTTTTTGGAATGAAATTGGAGATTTAGATTTTAGATTAGATTCTGTTTGAATTTCAGTTAGATGCTGCCAGTGACAATGTGTTTACAGTCAATATGTTTCAAAGGGATTGTCTTTTGATCAATTAATGCAATACTAGTAGGTTAAATATATCGGGTCTGACCATGATCTTGAGGCTGCCAAAGCCGATCACCATTCCCTCATGCAGGGGACATGAGAAGAAAGCTTTGATTTTAATCTTCACTCTTTGCATTTTGAGTTGTAAATGAGCAGCAACAAATGCATGCTTTTAAATATATATAACCTTTATAAATAACAAGCATGCATTTTGAATGAAATATCAGTTGTACAATGGTATCATTCAATGTCATCCAATATGTGCAATGTCTAAATAAATAATGTACAACAATCTGTTGTACCTATACTGATGATTATCAAGCCTGATATATTTTCAGGCATAGGTAAAAAACATAAAACTTCAGCATAGCTTAAGTAAATTGGATTCAAAGGGATTTGTACCTGACGTCAAGTCACACATCTGTTGCAATTAGTTCAGTATGTTCTTAGTTATTTGTTTCACGAACAAATCGACTGATGCCATGTAAAAGTGAAGGTAGGGTGTATAGATAAGGGCTTATGTGGATGTAGTGGTAATTATATAACAGCTGTGTGTGGCTTTGGAAGAGACAGGGATGAGCTATGTCCCATTCTAAAACGTGATGTGATAAACATTGTAGTGCAGAGCTTCAAAGCATACACAACTTTGTTTGCATTACCAATAACAGTAAGGAATTACAACTCATTCCGTGACATTTCACAGGCACACTTTACATTATAGTATGTTGTCTAAGTTCTTTGTGGTTGTAGAGAGACTTTAAAAACACTCCAGACCAACTGGAGCTTCATGAATAATTGCCACCATTGTCTCAAAACACCTCATGGTGACTCTCTCTGTCTCCTCAAAACACCATTTTGTTATCCATATTCATAAGGGGCTAATTATGCCTGAATACTTTCATCTCTGTTAGTATGTACTGACACAGGTCCATATGTGGCTAACCCATTAATTAACTCCTGTTACTTTCTGTAAGTTCTGTTGACATCCCAATGGTCTGTCAATATGACAATCTATCTATTTATCTATCTATCTATCTATCTATCTGGCTCTCCTTGCCCTGTCCAAAGAGACTGTCCCCCTTCCTATTTATCCATCCGTCCATACTTCTGTGCATCTACTGATCCATCCTTGTATTCGTCAATCTGTCTATGTGTCTGTCCATCTACCTACAGACATATCTGTCCGACTGTCTTTCTCTCAGTCTACATATTTTAGTTGTTCGGCTGTCCATCCGTCCTTCTATATGTCCTTCCATCCATCCATCCATCCATCCATCCATCCATCCATCCATCCATCCATCCATGCATCGCTCCATCACTCTGGCCTGGTTGCTAGTGAGAGGCAGCATGGCACAGCCTGTGTGTAGGTGGCATCTCCATGCCGACCAGCCCTCTGGTGGGAGTCTGGAGGAGGGGCGGGGGCGTCAGTCACTTATGACTCATCCAGACCTAAACTAGACTAGCGCAGATGGACTAATCTGATTGGCTGTGAGGGGGGGAACAAGGGCAACTCTGATGTAAGCTACAATAACAATTCCATAACACCCCACTCTTGGACTGTTACGTAACTAATTTGTCATGTGAAGTGAGCAGAATTTAAGTGGGGTGAAACATTGGATGGGCAAAACAGTAACAACTGTGATTTTTGGGAGGATCTGACTTTCAGTCCACTAAATTCTCTCGGGCTGAAAGCAGGCTTGCATGGTGTTTTGAGGACAGAGTCCACGATGAGCAAAACAAATGAAATGCCTAAAAGTTTCATGACATTGAATCCAACATCATTCCATTACTCTATATAGTTACAGCTGCTACTGGACTGTCCAACATTGGCACAAACCTGAGAGGCTCTTCTTCTGGTGAGCTGTGGCTAGTGGAGAAATGAGTCTAGGCCGGGCGGGAGACAGAGCAGGGGCAGCGGTGTGGAGAGAGAACGAACCTGTTGCCAGACTCTTACCATATGAAAGCACACTGGGATGAGAGAGGCAAATATGAAATGACTGACTAAGTGGGGACAGCTGCCTATTGAAACCAAGGATGTTTAACCGTGCTCCTGAGAGATTGCTGGAGGCCATGTCTCATGTCTCCAGCCCCACTCTGAGTCTCTCCTCACTTGGTACAGACGCAAGCACGGGCAAGGCAAGCAGAGGTGAAATTAGTTATATCAAGCCAGTCATTAGTCCAACCAGATGGCATGGGGAAAAGGATATTAACTGTGAACTGAGATAGATGAGAAAGGGTGGGTTTGTGTTACGGATTCTGTGTTGAAAACAAGCCAAACCATGTTCGGCTTTGGCCGACATTCGTCTGTGTCCAAGTGAATCCACCTATGCTTTGTGAATGTATGTCAAGGAAAAAAGAAAACCTTCTGAACCATCTAAGCAAAAATGACCCAAACACTTTCCAGACTTCAGGGATATCACCCTTCCCTACTTGAACATGCTTAACATTTGTGCCAGAGTTTGAGCTATTGGCACATGACTGCTCGTAGCTATTTGTCTCTGATATTTCTCATACCTCACTACGAATGATCTTTTATTTCTTATGGCAGGCCAATCTTTCTTTACAGAAAGAGAGATTGGAGCAAGCAGTGTGTGTGCGCGTCTAGGCAGCCATTAGCCGTGAGGCACGCTGCGCCATTTGCATGTGATCTCTCTCCAGTCTCCATCAAGCTTCTCTGTTTTCACTCGGGTCATTAGCAAGCACTATTAGAGTGCAAGAGTTCTATTAGTGCCAGGGGGCTTAGCATCATGGTTTTCTGTGAAGAAGTACAGATGTCACAGAGATGGGGGCTGTTACCAGGAGGAACGGTGGAGCTGGCAGCTCCATGTGTATGTTTGCATGATGTGTGTGTGTGTGTGTCTGTGTGTGTGAAAAGGGGAAATTAAAATGTTCTGCTGAGCCTCACTGTAAAGCCGGGTTGTAATATTATTAATATGTTGACAAACAGATCAGCTCTAAGGAATAACCATGTCTTGCTCATGCTACAATTGCATGGCAACAGTTATGGAGGATTATTATTGTAGCAACAAAACTATATTTGTTTTAAAGGCCTTGCTATTGTAACATCCTTTTAAACTCCCTCTACTACACGTACATTACTAAGGTTGAGTAAGCGTTTATGACCAAGAAAGAGAACTTTTGTTAATCATCTAAGTAATCACCTCCTCCCATGGATTCTCCAGCCACTGTTACACTGACGACACGCAGCTGTACCTGTTGTTCCTCCCGACTGATCCGGGAATCTCAGCTAGGATCGAGGCCTGCCTCACAGACATCTCCGCCTGGGTGACCAAGAACCACCTTCAACTAACCTCGCCAAAACAGAGCTTCTCATCATCTCATCATCATCTACCACAGTCTTTTAATTGCCCTGGGATTCGCAGCGGTGACCCTTGATTCTGCAGATACACTCTTCATGTTGTTTAATTGTGACTTGTTCAACTGAATGCGTTCGTGGTTTTTCCGTTTGGCACTTGTTAGGTTTCTCACAATGTATGCTTCATGTTCTGGCTACCCGCAATGTTTGGGGACTATCACGTTGTTATGATCTGTGACCGATGCTCTTTTGTAAAGATCTCTCTTGGAAGTTGCTTTGGCTAAAAGCTAAATGAATACATGTAAATGTTCATTAACTCCGCTGTTAAACTGTGGCCACAGCAACACAAATTTTTTTACACCTACTGGAGGGGAACACATGAAAGGGATCTTCATCATCTGAGAGAGGGCGACAGTCCAGCGTGCGCAGGGCACAACTGTGACCTTCAGCATCGCCCTTTCCTCGCCAACGACCAGACTCGTCCCATTATGCATGCACCAGGTGGTTAGTTCGCCAATAGTGATGTTACTGTCATGACAGCCATCGTAACCCTCTGCGACGCTTCATTTTTACTCCTCTAATTCACACGTTCAAAAGGTTGCTAGTCACAGTGTTGCCGTTCACTCGCACGAATGTTCCTACTTCACCGCTGAGAAGTTGAGAGCGTGTTGGGTGGTAGTTCGTAAACAAAGGCCCAGGAAATGTGGGATTTGGTCGAGCTTCAGACCCCTGAATAAGGCACTGGCTCCTGGCCTCGCGCACATTCCAACAGCTTAGCGAAGCCGACGCCTTTCCAGGATGTTCTCTGCCACAGCGGACAGCCAGTCACCCCATAATGAGGCAGCATCCCTTAATCTTGACTGGGCAATGACTACAATGTGTGATGTGCGAGTGTGTGTGTGTCTGGCTGTCTATGTGTGTATTTTCTATAGAGAGGGGGTGGGGGATAGAGCAAGCACATTTTCCAGCTAAGTTCCTCCCCTCAGGGTCTGTCTACTATAGGTAGCCCCTGCCAGTCCCAGCACACAGCAGAGCCCACCGGAGGTAAGCTGTAGGCAGGCTGCTGGGATGTGGTCAGAGCAGCAGGCCTGAGGGACGCCAGGCGAACCGACAGCTGAACGTCTGACATGGAAGACAACCAAACCCAGCTCACACCAGCTCCATCCCCAGACAAATAGAGCTCACTACTGATCAGTTCTAGATGCGTGATCATTGCTCACAGTATTCACAGAATACAACATTGGGTCAGGACAAAACCTGATCATAAGTCAGCGTTTACCCTCTGAGACATCTGGTAAGGTACAGCCATGTTCCGGAAGGCTCCTCCTGTCCTGGGATGGCACCATGGTTGGGTTTAGCATTCATATATACCGTATTTTTCGGACTATAGGGCGCACTTAAAAGCCTTTATTTTTCTCAAAAAACGACACTGCGCCTTATAATCCGAAGCGCTTTATATATGGATTAATTATTTTGTTTACTGACCTCTAAGCGATTTTTGTGTGGTACAAGGCACTAAATAAAAATGTTTTAGTACGACTTTGGTAAACTACAAAGCCGCACCGCTTGCAGCTTTACCATAATATTATTCGACTGATTTATCTGACTGTTTTTTTTCCGCTTAATGCGCCTTATAGTCCGGTGCGCTTTATATATGAAAAAAGATCGAAAATAGACCATTCATTGACAGTGCGCTTTATAATCCAGTGCGCCCTATAATGCAAAAAAAACGGTAATCCCCCAAAATATATACATAATTAACATCAAATCTTGTTTAAATGGATTCCACTTTACCCTCACATTTTAAAATCCTATACAATAAACCTTGCTGTAATGTTTCTTCACAGTTCTCTTTGCACCTTCTCACACAGGTAATCAATTTGCATATATTTGTGCAAAAACATCCTGTGAATAATCCCCGCCTTCGTATCTCCATATACTGGGAGTAGGTCTTTCACTTGTGTATATTTCTGCAGAAACGCTCCAGATAGAATCAGAAAAAAATAAATTAAGACATTTCACACATGGGACAAAAACAATGGTTGTTTTTCATCGTCAGACACTGGTAATTGTATCTGATTTTCACTGCAGTGCTGTAGTATGCTGAGTAGAGTTTCTAAATAATCGTGTGGCAACTGCTTTTAAAAGTAGAATTCTCTAATTCCCGGCACGACTGTTAAATATCCCTGAGTGTTTTAGACAAAGCCTTTTAAACTGAGGACATCTGAGTCATGCTAAGCGAGATCTGAATGAGTCTTCATCAGACAACTCTACCTTGCATCACTCAGAAAGTGCATGTGGTTTGTACTGACTAGAGGCCTTGGAAGTTAAACACAAAGAGTGATACCATTCATTTTATTGATTTCCGTGACAATCCTTTTCATGTTCCAACGGTAGACAATTAAGGCTGTTTTACTCTTTAAGCCGAGCTCGGGGTATTTTGGAGCGTGTGGATTAAATTTTTATGCGAAAAGGGATGGGCCTACGCTTTTTCCTTTCTCCTGCATAATGATTTATTGCCCAAAAAGACCAGAGAACTAATTAACAGAGTAATTAATTAATACAAATTTGCATATTTGCATTTGCAATTAGTGCAGTCAAGTGATTACTCTGAAATGGGGAGTTTGACTCATCAGATGTTGGTGTGTGTACTGGACCAGAAAGACCATCACCAGCTGAGGCTATGAAGGGAGGGGTGTGTGTGTATATATATGTGTGTGTTTGTGTACGTGAGCATGCTTGTGTGTGTGTGTGTGTGTGACAGAGAGAGAGAGAGAGAGAGAGAGAGAGAGAGAGAGAGAGAGTGTGTCTGTGTGTGAACAATAGCATAGACTGGTCTGAAAAAACGTACATGAATGGAACCAGAATGCCGTCGTAAATGCTTTGCTCATTGGGGCTAAAACATTAAAACATGGAGAGAAAAAATGAATATGAACAATTTAAAACACCTTGCATAGACAGTCTCACACCAGAGTTCTGTGTGTGTTTTATGGATGGTTGAGGTGGTTGAGGCTGGGGTCCATCTGAACTGCATTGTTCAGTCTCATCCTTTGTCTCCAATAACACTCACACACACGAGCAAGAGTGCTGAATCTGGGATTCGGTGCCAGCTCAGCCAATTGGCAAACGTCCTTGACAAGATGACCTGAAATAAAAGCGAACCATCAATCATCTCTGTCTGTCACTCAGGTGTGCGAGGAACTTAAGATGGGGAGCAATCTGATAAGTAATGCTAGACTGATTACAATAATTGTCCATATGTAACTGCAACATAATAAGCAAAATTCCTTTGACGTTAATTTTCTTTCTTGAAATGTTTGCTACTACGTTCGCTGTGTAGAACCCTTGTAATATTTGTGTTGGCAGTATTGTAAAAAAAAAAAAAAAAAAAAAAAACATGTATATCTTCATATTCCCTTGTGGCTCACTGGGTAAGACCTGGTACCACTAAAGCTAATGTCTTTAAAGCAGAGGCAGGGTTTGTTTCCAGACAGACACATTTTTGATTTTTTTTTCTCTCCCTGCTTTCAAGTCTCTCTTTTCAATTGTGTCTATTTTTAAAAAAGCTTAAAATTATATACTTAAAATACATCCAAATATATTCAAAATCATAAATGACTTGATGTGTTCATCAATCATTAATACAGGAATCCAGGAACTTGCTTTACACTTACAGTTTTTGCATATCCATCCTATGAGAAGGCATTATCAGGTCCTCAAATCTCGGAGGGGGCCAGATGAAGGAGCGAACAGAGATCAGACCACGTGATGAGCACGGCCACGTGACGTTGGCTCCAGATGGCATGGGTACCAGCTCTGGCACTGTTGGCATCGGTGTCATTTCTCAAAGAGGAGAGCGGCACAGGAGACAGGAAGAAGGAGAGGGAAGGTATTCTCTCCCGGGCGCTTCTGAAGCCATATGAACTGTAGTTCCACAGCAAACGACTAGACTGCAAGCCTGAATGATGAGCTGTGACATCTGACACGAGATCCAGGTGAGAAAACGCGCACGTGGGTAGCCTATGATATACGCCTGTTAAGTGAAATTATCTTAAACCTTCATTTGAGGGGGGGTCATCATTTCAACCTGGTAACGATAGTTTTTTTCGTCAGGGATTATTGAATAGAAATAGAAATTCAATGTAGGCTTAACGTGCATTATTCTAGCCCACGGTAGCCACAGTAACAATTATTTTTATTGATTTCCATATACTTTCATATTTGTGATGGCCTGAAATAATTCTGTGTAATCCACGAAACGCATTGCAACAGCCTTATAGAAATGATGTCGATGGCATAGAGATCGAATCTTTTTTGACCGTATCTCTTTATCCCCACATTTCCAAGACGATGTTGACTTTACCGTTTGATGAACAATCCATGATGCGGGAAAAGGAGGGTCACATTGGAATGAACTTTTCCGTAGACTTTGGGGGTGACACGAAGATCAGTAAGCTGGACCCTTCTATGAAATCAGACACAGTCTCACAGACCGACGTAAGATCGATAGAGGAGGAAGAGTCGGACAGGGAAGAGGACGAGAGAGAGGAGGGCCACGACGAGAACGGCTCACCGAGAAGGAGAGGACCACGGAAGAAGAAAATGACCAAGGCTCGAATCGACAGGGTCAAACTGAGGCGCATGGAGGCCAACACGCGCGAGCGGAACAGGATGCACGGGCTCAACAACGCGCTGGACAGCTTGCGAAGGGTCGTGCCCTGCTACTCCAAAACTCAGAAACTATCTAAAATAGAAACCCTCCGACTAGCGAAGAATTACATATGGGCCCTATCTGAGATTCTCAGCACGGGCAAGAGACCGGACCTCTTAACCTTTGTCCAGACGTTGTGCAAAGGACTTTCTCAGCCAACCACCAATTTAGTTGCGGGTTGTCTACAGCTGAATGCCAGAAACTTCATCACAGACCACAGTGGAGAGGCCTCGTTCCCAGGCAGGTCTCCATTCGAGGCCATCTACCCGCCTTACCATAGCCCCGAGGTCGTGGCTTCAGCCGGTCACGGAATCAGCACCATGGACAGCGCAAAACCTTTCCGACCATCCAACTACAGCTTCATGGACAACGCCAAGCCCTACCGACCATACGGAATCAGCACCATGGACAGCGCCAAGCCCTTCAGACCATACAACTACAGCACTGAGTCGTTCTACGAGAGCACGTCCCCGGAGTGCTCGAGCCCGCCGTTCGAGGGGCCTCTCAGCCCCCCTCTCAACTTTAACGGGATATTCTCTCTCAAGCACGAAGACCCGGCGGACTACGGGAAAAGCTGTCATTACGGGATGCGTTACTGCACTGTGGCTGCAGGGCGAAGCTCCATGGCTCCGAATTCGATGTCGAGAGGAACATCAGACATCCACGTTCCCTACGACGTCCACCTCCGCAGTCCGTTTTACCCGATGCAAGACGAATTAAACACACCCTTTCATAATTAATTACCAAAAAGAGAGTCCAAATGTGGCCACCTCTTATTGGGCTAATTACTGGAAAAATAAATGAAACACTTTACCCACATGTATTATTTACAGCGGGGCGCTTTTTAGGTTAGGGACCTGGTTGTTGGCCATCTGATGGGTGATCATTAATTCATTGTAATTGAATGGTAATTGCCCTGCGGGTAAACACGTTTTGTCCTGGAATCCTATCAGGCAAAACACTACATTGATTTGTGAAGTGATTGTATCATGTATTGCTCCTGTGAAGTAAAGCAAATTGCCATCACAAGTGCACCTGCGTGTCTTGTCCTCTGAGCCTCAGCCTGAAGTCTGAATTGAATCTCACGAAATAGTTCAATTGTGCAAAGTCGTAAATCAAACAGCAATAATTAAAGGCAAAAGGGAACTATGCAATAAATGAACTTCAGACATCTCGGGAACTCAATTATTCTCCTTAAACGGTGCAGGCCAGTCAATGAATTGGCAACCATAATTAATGAGTTAACAAGATCAGTGAACAAGCCCATCGTCTGCGGCCAAGATACTGATTATGATACCGTGTTAAGCAAGTTGTGCAAAAGGATCCCATTGTTTCAGTCATCATCAATGTCATTTTCGTTCAGTAGCCTATTCTTTGGCTTTGGGCAACTGCTTTTCTTTTTCTTACAGGTTACACGTGGCTCATTGTGCATTTTCTAGTGTAAAAAGTTATTACTGAGTGAACTTTGAATCGAAGAATGTATATTTGTCATGTTTATGAAAGATTTAAATGTTTGTAAATAAAGGGAAAACGTTATATTGTATTCGTACGGACATGAAATAGGCCTACATTTCTCAAAGGCCACAAAAAACGTATTTCTCAATCTTGAGATTCTTTGAATGCAAATAAACCATTAACACATTTTAAATGAGTGCTTCTGATACCCTGTACTGCTTTAAAATGCTTTTGATGTTATGACAAGTTCATGTTCTTGCAAATTTAGTTAATTAAGCACGTGACCAGCAGCCTAAATTGAATGCAACATATTCTTTGCTCTATCACAATTTAGATTTGTTGAATCTTTAGCCCACGCCTAAGAAATGTACAAATCAAAGTTATTAATTCGGCTTACATTTTGTTTTTAGTGAATGATTTAGTGATTCCATTTTCGTTAAATTAAAATATAAATGTTTCCTTTTCATTTGTATTTTTGTCACACATGAATTATGCAGTGTCATCACAGATGTCTCAAATGTATTTTAACATGATTTGTAAATTAAATTCGATACTGTGTGGTGCATTATACGGTTTTCCCTTCTCTGAAAAGTGTCATTTGAGATGTGTTTTATACGAAATTAAAATAGGAAAATAAGTAACGTGTGTTGTTTGTGTTTTTATTGTTGGAAGAGTGTGTCTGTATTTTAGTTTTACACCACTGACACGTAGATGTACAATTTGAAAAAAACAAAAGTCGTCGCCAATTGTGGTTTTGGACCTGGATGTTGGCCAAGGAACACCAGACTGCGGATCACACAGGGTGTGTCAGGGTGTGTGTCACACTGGGAACCCACAATAATCCCCTGGCGAGTGCATTGTCATCTTGAGAAATGACGGTGACAGAACGCATTAGACAGACGTTTGACTGTGATTTGGATTGTCAAACCTGCCCAAGAATTTCAATGTGATTGGGAAACGTGTGGCAGGTTAGCCAAATAGGCCTATAGGCCATTCGTTGACATTTTTGTTTATCTCGATGTTGTGGAATCAAATGTCACCCTCATATTGTTTTGAAGACGGAAAATAAATTATTGACACCTAGGCTATTTAAGACCCACAAAACACATAGGCTACAGGTTTATATACTGAACGATGGAGTCGTGCATGTCTTGACTACGTTTTTTTATTTAAAGCAACAGGGCTCGGGAAGGCGCAATAGGCTAAACCAGTCTGACAGGAAAATTGTTAAAATGTTTCCACATACAGAAACGTCGGGTGCTAGGCAACACAAACCAATGCATTGTAAAGATATGAACGAACTACAGTCAAATTCATCATAGCTTAATAATGTTTTATGGTTATGCTATATTAATGATAATAAAATTGCATCTGGAATAAAATGCATTGGAGATAGGAGCCTGCAAGATTCTCATGGATGGCTATAGCAACTCTTTGCTGATATTCTTTGAGACAAAACACTATTAAAACAGTCATTGAACATTAATACAACTCTTTAAACAACTAAGTCATACAGTATCTACAGCTATACTAGTGCTGGGAGTTTTGTAAAGCATTGTAATTCATCCCTGTTGAATTTATGAACGGCTGGGATCCGCTCAGTGTGGCAACCTCCAGCGTTAATCCAGGTTTTAACATTTTAGTAGAGGGGAGCTAACAGAGCTAGCTTCATGGAGACGGACCGTCACCTGAGTACCTGAGGGATGGCCTCCTAAATGAATAGGCTGTTAATAATACCAACGCTGTAATTAGAAGTGAGAAATGCTGTTCACTTGTGATTTTGATTTATCTGTGTTGGCCGATGATGGTGACACTCTTATGTCTCTCTCTCTCTCTGTCTCTCTCTCTCTTACCTTGTGTCTCTATTTCACACTCCCATTTACACCCCCCCCCCTTTCTACCCTTCCTTTCTCCCTCTGTCATCGTTCCCAAAATGTGCCACAAGTTCCGTGCCGCAGATGGTCGGGGATGCACAATTTTCCCCATTAAGTTTGTAATAATCTGCATGTTTTTTTGGGGGGAGGCCTGCAGTGGGGCCTTTGGCGGAAGGATTTCTCATTTTAATTAGGAGGTTTAAGGAGCTAAGCCCTTTTGAAAAGCTTCTCCTTAGAGAGGCAAATGCAGGTGAGGTTCCAAGCAGAAGTCACACCCCATCCACAGCCAAATATTCGTTTGCATACTAGATTGGGGTTGGTTTGGCATCAAGTCTGGCCACTAAAAGAACCTCTATATCTGCACTTGGCACACGTTTCTGTATTGGCAGACAGAAAATATTTTTACCGTAAGGGGGGGTCAGAGGTTATGATAAGGAGTAAATAATACTTTGAGTCGTGAGTATGTGTGTCTGTGCATGTGTGCGTGTATTTGGTACTTGGTAGAGCATTCATACCTGCTAATAAAAGGAAAGTATATTTTCTTCAAGTCTTCAAAATCTAAAATGGATCAAAGTCAATGGCATTGTTTGAGTTGCGTCTTGCCAGTCTTGATATTCAAAAACTGCTGCAACTTCAACTTCAGGTGCAGTTGATGAGGGCTGCTGGGAAAAGATAAAAACTGTATGAGGACCACTGACATCATATATCTGTGAAGGTCATTAGCGGGAGTAGAGAGCCTGGGATTAAATATGTAAGAGCTTCTTATTGGGACAAATTGTATGAAGTTTGTCTGCAGTTGGCAGGGGCTAATCAGAGGTCATTTGGAAAGGCTGTCTGACAGTAAAGCCATTCATATTAACAGCTAACACTAACCAAAAAAATGTTAATGAGTTTCCCTGTGATAAAGTGACTGCTTGTGTGCAGGGTGGTGATGGCTGTAGAAAAATACCTTTTGCAGCACTGAGTTATGTAATTTTGCTTCATCGTCGTCCTTTTCCTGTCCAGAAGGCTGTCATGAATCTGGCTAGAGCTTCTGTCTCGAGACCCACTAACCAGAACACTGTTGCAGGGGTTCTGCAGGGTGTTTGTTTCACCTTGACAAACCAGTCATTTAGCACACATCAAGGTAAAGATTGAGGCCTGGTCTGTTATTACTATGTGCAGGCAAATGTGTCGTTCCTCATCCATTTTTCAACTTTTGACTTGAATGTGTGTGTTTTTATTTACTCATATGTGGTTCCAAATCTGGTCATTTTTAAACAATGCAACATGATTATGTTTGTAATAAGTTTATTTTGCAAGGTAATCATTTTCAAAATGAGATTTTCTATGGAATATCGAATAAAATCCAGAAAAACAATTTAGCCGATTTTTGAATGTATCTATATGTGTGTGAGAGTGAGTGTGTGTGTCTTGGTGAGTGTGTATGTGTGAGAGAGCGAGTGTGTGCATGTGTCTGTGGGAGTGTATGTGAGCAAGGCGAAGAGACAAAGACCAAATGCTCTCTTGGCAGGAAACGCAAATCTCTGATCTGCTCCACACAGAGCCAGCACCTCACCCAGTTGGAGCTGATCAAGTACATTGTCAATATTAGGTAAAACAGACCAGTTACACAGATAATACCTGAAAGGACACTCAACACCAACACTGAAATTGAACACATTAAATCCCATATTGTAAAAGCAGATAATGAATACACAACCTACTATAAAGCTACTGCCCATCTAATGTCTGAAATCCTTGGATTGTGTTAGGGTTAGGGCATCTAGGTTTCGACTGGTTGCATTCTATTTGTCTGTTCTACCAGGAACAGCCAGTCCTGGCTCTCCCCCCTCCTCCTCGCAGTGCTGGCTGAGATGCTGCTTGAGTGTTTGGCTGCACATATGTTACACATTTCTGCATGCGAACATGCGGGTAGGTGGGTGATGGGGCGTTACAGTGGTGCCAGTGGGATGTAAGACATCACACTGAATTTAAATGCTTTTTTTTAGATTTTGTTTTTGCACTTACGACTTGTAAAATGGCTCATCTTAAAATGTGATGCCCGGTGTTGATCGAGCTCACGTCTAAAAGCATCCTTGCACTTCTGAAATGGTGTCTCTTGAAAGGCAGTCTTGAAACTTGGCTCGCATGAGGACGGGACCACACCTACGGGCTTCTGGACCTTGAAATGGGACCGCTAAAAAGGGGATTGACTTATGGAGACCATCATAAAATCTTCTATTAGGAGGCCAGTGATAAACCATGGTGTTCTCCCTGGCATGATGCCACATGCTTCCCCCACCTCCACTACACCCAACCCCCCAGGGAGACCAGCTATCCCAGGATTCCGCTGGTCTGCATGCCTCACTGCAGCCTCTGCTCCATTAAAGAAGCAGGAGGGGGGGGGGGGGGCACAGAATGGCGAGTGTGTGTATTGTGGGGAGGTGAGCAAGAGTGTGTGCCGGGGGAGGGGCACTCGCTTGCATTTCGCTTTACATTTTGTGTCAAGATCCAACAGTGTCATGTGAGGACATGCGACCTGGAGGATGCAGGGACACAGGAAGTAGGGAGAAGGAGAGAGAGCGAGGGCGAAACAAAGGCATGATTCACATCAAAAAGGCAATTCTGTGGAAACAACTCGTATAAGGACATGGTAACATTCTTGAAGTGGATTCAATCCAGCGTTATCCTTTTAGATTAATAAGTGTATGAAAAAGGAAGTAACGTCCAATTTAAGTTTCTTTCAAGTGTTACCGCCGTAAAATCTTTTGATTCATTTCCTAATTCAAAGGCAATATTTTGGCAATGATTCCAAACAAACCCAACAAAACAGACTCCTCTAAAGCAAAGCTGTAACTGTTATTATTCAAAATAACTTTTGATGAAAATGAAAGATGTGTTTTTGAAGAGGGGGAAAAGGAGTAAACGAGAGCGGGTGGAGGAACAGAACAGGGGGGAAAGTGTGCGTTGTAAACAAGCAGAAAGGCAGGTGTTGTGGATGCAAATGAACCAGGGAACAGATGGCAGGAGACGCCTTCGCTCACCCTGTGGAGAACTGATAGATGTCATCAAATTCCTCAGTGAATTCTGGACTCTCTTCAGAACTTCCTCCATCAAGTCTGCCATCCAACATCAAACTCAGAAACAAAAAAAAGGACAAAAACAGACAAAAACTGGAACGTCTGTGAAACAACGGCTTTTTCGGCTGTTACGACCATGGCAACCAAGTGGAAACTGTACCGTCGTCTATTCTGGCATGATAATAAGTTCCAACCAGGCCTTTAAGTTAAAACCCTGTTACACGTTCCGAATCAGAAGGAATGAAAGAGGCCGAAGAGGCATGTGTTCATATGTGACATCATGGAAGACAGACTCAAACACACTCACAGCAGTGCATGCAGGATGGGGCCAGCACAGGGTTGCTTGATTGCCGGAATTCCGCGCGTATCCTCTAGTGTTGTCGTGCCAACATGCTAGTCTGTGCCGTCATACCTTGCTGCTTTTTAAGATTGCCCTGAGGACAAGAGGGGGTGGTGGTTGTGTGTGTGCCTGTGGGTGTGTGTCTGCGTGTGTGTGTCAACCGCTACACACTCCACTCTAAGGTCTCTGGAGATTTTGCGAGTCAGGGATCGTTGCCAACACGCTATGCCCAGGAGAGTGCATGGTTGGCAGGATGGAGGAAACTAGCTCAGACCCAGTCCATGACCAAGCACCACACTGGCAGGCATGAAAGAAGAAAACGAGTGGAGGTTGTTCTCTGCAGTTCACTCAATCCATCGCTGACCTCAGGAAATGGCACGCGAGGAGAGATTTGAAGACTGGAGGGATGCACGGATTTTTGTGTGCAGACATGAGGGCCCACCACAATTCTTTTACGTCTCATCTTCATCAACGAATGGCATGTAGATGGCAAAATGTAAATGAGATGGTTATTACACCAGCGTTCATCAGGCTGGGCTGGAAAGACTTCAATAGCTTGATGAATATGCATGCAAATTTGTTAATTAAGTTAATTATTCTGCTGAAAATTAATTTGTCTTCCAAGGACTCTCCTGCAATGATTTTAACATGTTTCTGTCATTAGTGATGCACTATGCTATTTAAAATCACTTTAGTCCACTTTTTAAAAGTTTGACTGGACCAAATATTAGAGAGGAAGAGATAAAGAGAGAGACCATTTTAGAAGGATGTATTTTTGGATTCCAGGAAAGAGGGTAATAAATGTCCTTCAGTATAACATATGGATCTTTTAATACAACTATCTCCCATTTTAAACCACCATTTTTAGATGAGAAATCTCAAACTTCAGTAAGCTAAAGAAAGCCTAATGCACTTGACTTTAAAACTTGAATAATAACTTTTTGGTCCTAAAATGTTAAAGTGTGTGGAGATTATTATTAGATTATTGTACACGTACATGTACAATTTATCTAAAGACTAGAGTGTCAAGACAATCCAGCTGTTTGTTATTTTGTCCAAGATAGTGAACAGACTATTTATATAAATATGGGTAACTTTATTGCCTATAGAGTAGTTTCTAGTAAATGCTGACATTTTGTCTGAGCACATCTGGTCATTTGAAGATTTAATCAATTCAATTTCCTTGTAGGTTTTTGTGTCTATATAAGCTAAGTCAGGCTCTTTGAATGACATTTGACTCAGGGTAATACAAGTTAAAAATAGTTTAAAATCCAAAATACATTTTCTGAGACCTTCATGAGTATATCAGATACTATGAGTATCTGAAATACCACTACTACTACTACCACTAGTACCACTATCGTTACCCTGTACTTGTACCTGTGTAATGACAATAAAGTTGAATCTAATCTAATCTAATGATTAGGCCTAAGGACACTAAATTCAAACGCCATATTTGACAAGATAAATGGGCGCAACAAAAAAATCTAATCACAAAAAAATTGCTTTTACTTTTTTTTCATCTTAGTCCGTACAATAACCTTTAAACGTGCAGTCTTGTTTTAAGCATTTTTTACACCAAAGAAAAATCACGGCAGATTAAAGACAATGCGCGGGTGAACGACCCCTCGTGGAGCGATACAGGTGCTGCTGGCGTAGAGTACAGAATGACTGAACCATAGATACACATATAAAGTACTAGTATAAAGTACCCGATACTGTTTATCAATCCACGTTTTTCTCCATACTTGTGTCCTTCTGAACTCGTTTGACGTCATCTTTCATTACCGAAGTACAGTTTTGTACAACTTTCAGCCGATTTTTTTTGTCGTCTTCTCTTTTTGAGGAAACAGGTAGCTGGTCAAATACATATGTTTTATTCTTCTGTATTTTTGAGCTACGTTTGCGCTTGATTGTATCCATTTCTATGTTTTTATTTTAAGCAAGTTGTCGCTGTCGGGGGCGGGGCCAGGGAGTCAAAAGGTAGTGACGTCATCGTCAACATGTGTGTCAGAGCAGAGAAACCAGATCGATACATATCTACTATATCGATGTATATCTATAGATCTCAGTGTAATATAGATATATAGATCTCTATCGCTCTGGGAGAAACATCTTAAAGTTTCAAGATAGTGGCCTGCAGGACCGGAGTTTGACGCCCGATTTACATTTACATTTATTCATTTAGCAGACGCTTTTAACCAAAACGACTTACAAGAGAGCTTTTACAAAGAGCATCAGTCATTGAGCATAGCAACGTGATAGATCGTTTGATAGAACGTGATAGAACGTTTTTTAGATCGTGAATCATACATCATGAGAACCAATAAGTGCCAAGGGAAGAACTATAAATGCATAACACAACAATTGTGAACATAAAGCAAGAGATGCAACAAACAACACTGGAATTTATCCTTGAGATACAGTTTAGTCTTGGTCTCTCGCATCGTGCATCTATGGAAAACTCACAGCCGTCCAGTGACTAAATTGTGCAATACATATACACATATTTACCGTAGGTGTTTAAAAAATAAATGTAACCAAATTGTCTTCAGCCCATATAATCCAACCTCAATTCACTGTGACTCATTCTGAACATTAGGGGGCAGACTAGAGTCATCTTTCAGTTCTCAGAAATGGTCAGTGCATTGACACAGACTTTTTGTCTGGGAATTAATTTACGTTCTACGTAAATTAAATTAATTAATCTAAGTTAGGGCGGAGGGGTGGGGGTCATCAGAGTCGTGAGATGAAGCCATTTTTATTTAAATTTGCACGTCAACAAAATAGAGCAACAAGCGCCACCTTGTGGATGTAGTATGCAAATGTAATATCAGAAAACCAATGGAGAAAACCCGAAAGTAAAACAATAATGGCTAATAATGCCAGTCAACCACATGGCTTTTTAAAACAGTCCTGACTGTTTTAATATGCCATTTAATATGCCATAGTCGTATTTTATAGCAGTTGTTAATGTTGATGAAAAATTTTGAGCGTTTCAGAGGCCCCGACTGTTTCAACTGTCTCAGAGTTTCGGAAAGCCTCGGTTTGCCCATCCCTACCAATAATGTCCCTATGGCTGGCAGATCATGGTGCAGATGGGGTAATTCCTTGTCTTACCAGGAGGATGAAGGGCAGATATGGCGAACAGATATGGACAGTAAGTGAGTTTGACGTCGTCTGCAAGAAACATAAATAAGGGCCTTTGTGTGTATCTACAGTATACTTCTGTCCTTCTGGAGCTTGGACACTAGAGAGTGGAAACTAGAGATAAAGGGACTAAACTGTATGGCAACTGTCATGATTGAAGCAATCAAGTACCGTCAAGTTCTAAATATTAGGGTCACAATCAGTCTTTGACAATTGGATGAGGTTGTGTCACATTGTTTTAGGACATGCTTGGGCAGGGGATGGCCCCATATGAAGGCTGGCTAAACGTTCTGAACTAGAAGTGTATGTGCTTTGTGTTAATGATTTGTTAAGTTTGAAAGGCCGTTTTGAATTGATGTATTTATTTATGATTTTTCATTATTAGTTAACATACAACGTAGTTAATACATTTGTTGTGGTTTTGAAAAGTCTTTAAAAATGTGATGTAGAGATGTCAGAATCCCAACATAGTTACCCAAGCATGGCTACCATGGTTTTCTATACTGGGCATTCTGTCTACGTAACTTTCAGTGTTACTCTCATGTCATATAATGTGCACACTGAGGAGCTAGCCATCGGTTCAATTGCAACAGCATGGGCAAATTTTAGGACCAATGTTTTCTTATCTATATTAAAAAGAAGCTCTCATCTTGGGGACAAGAGTCATTTAAATACCTTAGAACTCGCTGAACACAGATAATTCAACTATATATGTGGCAGAGTTTGTCCTGTATGAAAAAAAAGACAAACATAAGGATTCAAGTGTTTTATTGCTTGAACAGACTCAAATTGATTGATTGGATTTTTAGATGGCTTAGCTTGATGATGTCATCTCATGCATGAATTAAACTGCCAGACCATGGACATGATGTGGCTAATGTGGGCAAGTGACAAATGACAGTGAGAGAAGGCAGTCGTCAGAGGCCAATATACATCCATTCTGGGAGAACAGTGCTGCGAAAAGGTGAAGTTGCAGGAGCTGTGGTTAAGCAGAATTTATAAACTCCCTCTATGCACATGAAGAGCTGTACGCCACAGTCAGTGCATCCCCTGAGGAGAGACTCAACTTTAGAACAATCATCTTCACGCGTTACAACTCCATGGTGTGTGTGTGTTTACAGTGAAGGTTTTTACTTGGCTTGTAGTAGTCATAGACCTTGACCAATGCAGGTTTGAGGTTGTTGACACGAAACTCCTCCAGGATGACAAGGGTGAAGGACATGGGCATATTCTGCTGACACTGCAAAACATGGTCTTGTGTTACATTTACATTTATTCATTTAGCAGACGCTTTCATCCAAAGAAACTTACAAGAGAGAGCTTTACAAAGAGTATCAGTTACTAAGCATAGCATTGTGATAACCCCTGAACATAGTGGGCTTTTAGATTGTGAAACATACATCATGAGAACAAATAAGTGCCAAGGTAAAGGTGTTACAGTGTTAGACTGAAACACACTCATTTTGATACAAGGTGTCAAACCTTCAATATGTCCTTCTTTAGACAGCTATCACTGTTGGAAGATTCAGACTTACTCTTTCTACATAGATGATCACATTCATATCCCGTTCCTCGACACGTTTCACCAGTTTTGTAGTCTTCAGCTGAAAGAACAGTAGTAAGTTTAAACAGTAGCGATGTAAGAGGTCATGAGCCATTCTTGTGAACTTTCACTCTTTAACTCACAGCATCAAGTGAGCTCTTGTCCAGTATAAATCCAGAAAGTAGTTTAAAGTCAATAATGACCATGTTGGTCTCCTTTCTTCGGCCAATGTACCTAAGAAGACATTAACAGGTCATAGCTTTAGAACACATTCCGCTTTAACCGTATAAAAGAAAAAATATGTTTGTGCTGCTTTCAAAATGTTAGATTTGTTCAAAAAGGATCAGTACCTGACAGTAACCACAACATTGAGGGATGGCTTGGGTTTACATAGCCCATTCACCCCAACAGCCAAGTTAAAGCTTGAGAAGTCTGGACGAGGAGGGATGTTGTAATGGAGAGTGATCTGAAACGCGTTGGATAATCAATCAGACAACAGCAGTAAGGTTGGATCAGTTTTGGTTAGGTCCAGCAGTCTGACCTGGATAAACACGCACATCTGCCCTTCAACGCGGATGGTGTACTGTCCGGGAACATCCTTTAGCCTCTGCTCCTGGTACAGCAGGCGGTTCTGCTGGTTCACCATGAACGCTTGATTCCAGCCGCTGGCAGATGTCACCGCCACATGAGTGTTGCCATCCGGACTGTAGGTGACAGCACCGTACTTGGCCAAAGCTTGAAGCGCCACCACAGTATCCTACAGAAAGACAGAAAAACCCATTTGATTTGTTTGAAAATTGACTACATGGTGGTTTAACATGGCTCAAGGTAAAAAAAAATAAGCAGGTTTGTACTTGCGTGGAAGCGAATCCACCGAAGGAGTTCTGCTGCCTGACTAACCAGCGGACTATAGTGACTGCGTAGGCTATAGTGAAGTCTCCCACGACCGGCCCAGAGAGAACCGCAAGTAGCACGTACGATGTCATCTCCACATCAATGGAGTTTAGACCACTGCCAGGAGTGGCAGCTCTCTCCCAGTGACGGGCACCGTCTGTGGGTGTGGGAGTGTCAGAAACAATTTAAATGGATCTCTACAAGTGTCTCCATAATATATATATTTTTACATTGAATTAAAATAATAAAAAATAACAACAATTATGTACTAACCACTGGGCTGCTACTAAACTAGCCATTTGTCTATTCAGCCAAGTACCTGCGTTAATGGCGGCCTGGTCCAGACGTGTAAGCAGAGTATTCCGTGTGGTCTGGTCTCCCGCCAGGGTGAAGGTGTAAGACATCAGGGCAACAGTGTAGAGGTTGTCCAGTGAGAGCGTAAGAGCTGTCTGCAAGCATCTCAGGCAGTTCATCACCATGGGGTCCTGGTAAAACAGGTGTGGTCATGGGTAGGTTACAACAAGACCAAACAGACATTTACACTAGCTACGTTACGCTCGAAGCAGTAGCATTTTGAAATAATGGGGACCTATAAGTGTGGAGTGTCGTTTTAAATGGGCAATAATCACGTGATGTCTGGTTAATGGGTCACAGCAGCATTTCAGATGCTTAAGTCTCCAACAAGCCTCTAGTCTAAAACATTACTTCATATGGCAGTCCTTCTCCAGTTTTCACTCACAGTGGTACTGTGTCCCAGCTCCAGAAGGGCAGCAGTGACATAGGCAGTCAATGACACGTCATCGCTCACCCCTCCCTAAAAAAACAAACATAAGTCACACATGAGCCAATCACAGTGCTACAATACGTGTTGTAATGAACCTGTCCACCTTTACTTAAATTACCTGCATGTCATTGTGGAAGAGCTGCCCCACAGAGGTGATGCAGCCGTCGGGCTGCTGGAGACGGGCCAACCATGATTTTGCCATGCTGATGTGGACGGGGTCGATAAAGATGAAGGGCCGTGCCCCTCCAAAAGACTTCATTACAAAGGTGGTCAACCTGTGGATGTGCACACCATTTATGTGGTGCCATCGGTCGGGAAATGTGATCCATTTTGGAATTAATACAGCATCCTCGAACATGTATAGCCCGTTTGAACTCTGCTCACCAGGTGTTGCCAGACCCATCACTTTCACCAAAGGCACTGTACGAGCCATCACTGTGTTTGAAGGTGAGCTCATTCTGGTAGCCTGCGAGAACACAGCCGTTAACCAGAAGGCAAAAGGAGAATACCCAACATCTTCATGACCAGCAAACTCTCCCCATTCAAAGCCATGTGTGACAAGTGCTAATACTGTAGTACATTTCAGGTTTTCAAGTCATGTTTCTGGTTGTTGTACAGAGCTGGAAAGTTCAAATAAATACATTTAGCCTTTTGAAATCAAAGTAGCATGAAAGAAGCATCCTAGCATGCACGCTAGGATAACCGAAGTGCAGACACTTTAACCATCCTGTGTCCGATAATGGCCAATCCCTCAAACTCACCACCCTGCAGGAAGTCTATGGCCCTGGCCCTGATCTCTGCCGTCAGCTGATGGGTGCTCTCCAGATACACCAGGATGAAGACGTTGGGAGCCAACTGAAGCATGGTCTGCTCCCCGCAGCCACTAGGCATGGCCAGCAGGCTGTCCAGGTTCTTCAAAGCTCGGCCCATCAGGTCACCTGGGAGGAGGCCAGTGAGAATCCGCATCATTGTTGAGGGAAAGCTTATATCTACATGGTATCCAAATAAATTGGGCAAAAAACTGCTACTGAAGCAAATTGAGAGTAGTTCTAAAGGGTGAGGGTACAGTACTGGAGGTTCTTACCCAGGACAGAGAGTGAGGCCTTGGCAGATCCAATCACAAACACGTCTGGCAGCTGAAGAGAGATTGTCTGCACAATTGCACCATCTATAGACAAGACTATTACCATCAAAAACCTCAACCCAACAGATCTGCAACCCACCAGTGTTATGACACCACCAGCGGAAACTCACCCTTAGGACAGAACAGATAGTTGTGGTTGACAGTCTCTTGGGTGCCCTCGGCCTAGAGGAGCAACACAAAGTAAAACAGGTCAAGGATTTTGGTTCGCACAACTATGCAATAAGGTTCAGGTGGCTGTCAACCCTTGATTTGACACACTCACCTCCACCAACAAGGTCTGGATCACCGTGTCAATGCGACCCCTCTCTGGAACAATGGGCAGCTCCTTACCACAGAGAACTGTGGTCTTTATGGCCTCTGCACTCACCTTCACTTCCACCTCCCCTAAAGACAATTTGAATTCAGAAACAGGATTTTTTGCCTGGTTGCTCATGTCCTTGGCACCCGTCTGCCCCACTCCCTTTCACCTCACCTAGGGCAGTGGGGGTGATTACCCAACGGAAGGATCGGCTCTCGCCAGGACAAACACACAGCTGGTACTGGTGGTAAGGACAGGATCTTACGCTGAACTGGGCTGATTTCGCCAGCGTTACCTTCACCTGAGGATCAAAGACATCAGGATACCTTGCCCATCAAGTATCAGTCAGTGGGAATGCCTATTTCAGTGATGATGACGCCAGTACCTCAAACCCTATGGGCCTCATGTACAAAGGTTGCGTACGCACAAAAACGTAGCGTACGTCCTTTCCCACGCTCACGTTCAGATGTATAAAACGTGAAATGACCGTGGAAATGTGCGGTGCCCCACGCCAGCTTCATAGCTGTCGTACGCACGTTTCTACAGCTATTGTTCCTTTGGCGACACTTAGAGGTGATGCTGGAAAACTGTTAATAATGTGAAAACAGTCATCAGAGTGATGTGCACATCAGAGAGACCGTTATGAACAATTTACACACCCAGGCTTGTAATCATATAGCTGAATATAAAGGCATGCGCAATGTGATGAAGAAAATGGTATTAACAATGGCAGCGTTAGCGTTGTTTGAGGACCTTGCAAAAAAACCTTGGTGCAATCCGAGGTGCAATTACTTGCAAACAATAAATGGCTCATAAGTAAACCAGCGAAATGCACATTTGGGCAAGTGCGCATTCAAATGTTTTTGTATTTTATTGAAATTAGAGCTGCAAAGCTTTCTATCATGCACCTGACTGACTCTTTTCTTCCCTCTACTCATTTTGATTTATTTGATCCAGGGCACGGCTCTACCTAATTTAGTGCCCTAGACGAAATTACTGTGCTGCGCAACAGCCGGCCCTGATCTGATCGGACCAAGAGGGAAATCTCAGGTCCAGGACCTATTTACATTAATTTGCGTATTTAAATGGGGGCGTGGACAGGGAGGAGTTCGGCACCTCTGCATGTGCTCTCAATTCCACGTTGACTGTGATGTACAAAAGAAACGTGCTTGGATCCATGCCTACGCACACTTTGATACATCTGAATTTATTTGTGCGTACGACAGTTTCTGGGTTTTGGCGTACGTCAAGTTTCAGTAGGAAATCCACGCAAGTCTTTGTACATGAGGCCCTATATCTCTATATCAAATTGGTACTATGTGCAGATGTGCAAAATGGAAAATGGAACAGAATGCAGACAATAGTGCAAATATAGGGGGTGCAGGGGTTATATAGGGGGTGCGGGGGTTATATAGGGGGTGCGGGGGTTATATAGGGGGGCGGGGGTTCGCGCGGGATGGAGTTCAAAACTGACACATTTCTGGAAAAGAAGCTAGACCGAACACTTACCATGATGCACTTGGTAAGGTAGTTGAAGACGGTGGCTCGAAGGGCAAACACCTCGCCGCGGATGACGGAGTACGGTAGGGTGAGACTGACAAAGAAGGGCTGGAAGGCCGTGAGGGCTGTGCTGGGAGCTAGGCCCAGCCCCACAGAGGACATGCAGAAAGCCCCAGCAATCCACTTGGTAATGGTGTCAGGGACGGTCTTCTCAACAGTCACTGAGCCAGAGGCTCTGTAGAGAGATAACCTGGAGGATTACTTCTGGAAGGATCCAACAGCGTGCTACATCTCGGAATGCTGATTAAGTGTGTCCAGCTATTTTAGCAAAGTTCCAGTCATTCTGGCGCTACACTTAAGCTAACATCTATTTATTGTACACTCAAATCAGGACTGGCCTTACCCAACAGGCACCAGGTCCCAGAACCAGGTGTGAGGAAAATATGTTCGCACAGTCTCAATTTTCTCTACAGCTCTCGGGGGTGGTATCTGGTTTGGGAGGGCTGGCCTGGACATCATAACTGGGATATAAAAATGGGGGTTCATCGTGACTTCCAACATGTATGAATTGCATCCAGTATAATATGTACCATTAAATGTTGGCATATTGTATACACAAGTAAGGTGTAGCCTTCAGACATCGTTTACCATTAGAAAGTCAGAACATTGACGTACCATAGTAGTCACCACAGTTGACTGGCTTCCTCACATCTGAGTTAGTTAGGATTTTCATTCCAATATCCTGAAAGAGAGGAACACGCTACAGGTCAGAGGTACACATATCCCTGGTCCCCCCAAAAAATGGAGAATGTGTAATTTGACAAGCAAGAGTAATACAGTAACTCCACATAGTTTTCAGCTTTCAAAATGGATGAAACGCAGTATGCAATTAATTAATGCCATCATGCCACAGGACTCACTCTGAAGACAGTGTAGACGTCTTTATTGTCGTATGGCAGCCAAAAAGAATTGAATGGTCTCCTCGCTCCAGCTTCCGGCATGGGAAACGGTATTATGCCCCCCCCAGGTCCGCAGGGGAATGATTCACTATCCTCTACTTTGTAATCATAGCCTGACAGCTTTTGGAAAGGGAGCAGACGATACACCTGCAGACACAAAACAGATCACTGGAACTCGACTTGGTGGCACCGGTGTTTTCCCAACTACAAACCCCCCCAGCTACGATTAAAACCGCTCAAAACTACATTTTCTACATTGTAGATTCATTTTGCTAGCTCGCACCCTGTCACGAGTACCTGAATGCCAATTTTTACCAATTTAAAATGTTGTTAAATGAAAAGTTTGAATATGAAGATTGAAGTTGAATTGGTTATCCAACGTTTTTATGGTGGTTCACACAATTTTGGGAGCGCTTGCAACTAAAAAGGGTGTCATAGTCAAGCCCTGTGCAGAGTGTCGGGTCAGATGGGAAGTGTACAGATTCGATGCTGAGCTCCTCTTCAGGCTTCAGCAGCAGGACAGACTGGTCGATGGCCTTGATGGAACAGAGGGAGCCGGGATGAGCCTCCAGCCTCAAGGACGTCATCTCTCCGGGCAGCTCCTGGGGCGACGCAAACTGCATAGAGACCTGCATGCAGGGCGGATAAAACCCTTGAGCATAGCAACATATTCCCTGCGACCATGTATATCCACAATCCACACAGGGAACTGTGCATCTATAGAGAAGACCCAACTCCTGCATGCATAGGCAGTGACTGAGAGCCTACCTTGTTCTTGAGGCAGAGCTGTATGGGGAAGTTGAGGCTGTCGGCCAGTATCACACCACTGGGCAATATTGCATACACAACCACCTGCGCAACCGGGGAAAGTTCAGCCACTTTCCGCAGCAGCATAACGAAGACCCCTTTGCTGTCTAAGATGGAAACAGATGTGAGGTGATCTGGTAGGAAGTGAGGTCATCCGATAGTAGACATGACTGATTCCTGGACTGTACCTGATTTAGCCTTCAGTGATATGCTGATATGCCCATGTTGCACCACACTGCCTCTGGACATGACCTGTAGAGCACAACCTCACACTGTAACACACTGTTTTTATGCTGACAATTCACAAGCGCAGGCTAGCTATAAACTCCCATTTCAGCCCTTTCATCTAGCATCTCACCATATAAAAGAAGTACAGACTCTTTTGACTTTCATCACATTCGTTCTCCTTGATGATGTAGGTGGCATGTATGTCGGCATTTTCCTCACAGGAGAGAACCTGACTGGGAAACTGTAGGGACACAGAGCTTTTGCTCTTGGAGTAGAAGGCTGTGATGTAATGGTAGGCCAGGGGGTATTCTGGTCTGCGTTCCGGTACAGGCACAGGGTCTTGCACCCTAGAGCGAGCCTATGACGAGGTTCACAGAGGAGTTTAAGTGACATGCTTCAAATAAAAAATAAAATGAAGGAACCCATATCTATTTCATGGAGAAGGCAGACCTGTAGAGAAACAGCGTCCATCCAGTGGGTGGTGTCCAGAGAGAACACAACCATGCCATTGCTGTCTGTTGTGTGGATCGAGTTCTCCAGAAGCCCGCCAGCAGTCAGGGACAAGAAGACCGGCTCATTGGCAGCAGGAGAGGAGTCTGGTTTCGTCATCTTGATCTGGAAATCCACAGATAAGACGACAGCACTACAGCTACTTCCGAGCTTTCCTCTCAGTGTTACCTCAGAATACGCATGTTCAGTTTCTAAAAGTATACATAAAGCTTCCAGAGAATACATTTAGCAGGAATATTTGACTTTCTAAACCAGGGGTGGGCAAACTTTTTGACTTGTGGGTCACACAGTTTTACTATTTGACAGGGGGGGCAGCTGAGGAGCAGATGGCTGGAGTGTGCATTTGTACTAATATTTATTCTTTTATCATGATGTATAAAATTGCGAGTGATGCGAGCGATTCCCAAAGACGGGGGGCGCGCGCAGTAACCTCGCCTAGGGCACTAAATTAGGTAGAGCCGGCCCTGGCTACACGGGTGTCCATCAGGTGATTTACAGACGCCTACTAAGTAGTTCCAGCAAAACTGTCTGTTTACTGTTCTAAATGATTGCAGCTACTACAGAGTATGAGCCTGTACAAAGTGTCTGAAATAATAATGACTCTTATTGAGGGCCTTGTTGCTTTTAAACTATTTGAAAATGTTTACTTTTCTGAATGTATTGTGTCAATATCATCCCATTCGCTATACAGTAACACCTTGCTAGTTAATCTGCTAAATCTATTTCACTTATTCAGTTTTAGTAAAAAACTGATCTATTATTTGGAGATTATGTCACATTTTATACAATAATTTCACATCTATTTGCTACTGAACTCGCTCCAGCCAGGCTGGTGCTAGAAGCTCTAGTAGGCAAGACCATATATACTTTGTTCGTAAAAATCTTGATATTGATTTGGGGACAATGACATAGCTGGCAAATAATTTTGCAAACATACTGTCAAATTATATTTGCTGTTTGTCAACCGAACACAATGTTATTGCATTTGATTCTTGCTAGCATAACGTTAGCGCTCGTTATCTGCGCTATCTGTTGGGGAAATGCGGCAATTGCAGGGAAGTCCAAATTAATGCGATTTGATAATATATGATTAAAGCGATTTGATAACATAGTTTGAACAAGTTTGGTGACGCCGAATTAAAAAGCCTGACGGGCCGCGGGTCGTAGTTTGCCCATACCTGTTCTAAACCATCAGTTGTCAGAAGTTAATTGTAATGTCCAGCACTCTATAGCTGATGTTCAAGTCGTCACCTTGCCCTGGTAGGAAATGCCAGGCTTGTAGTAAGCTGAGACGTCTTCAAATGTGACCTGCCTCATGATGCTGGTGAATGTGGCACTGGAGCTGCCCTTCAAGACAACCCCTGCATGAACAGTGAAGGGGACAACGCACCATAAAATAGGCTTCAACTGCCCAGCAGTACCTTTTCCTCCTTTCCTCAAGGTGTACAAGAACCTTCTCCCTTTACTCCTGCCTCCACCATCTTACCTGTCCCACTTTCTTCGATCTCAGCCTGCACTTCAAAGAGATCATGATATCCCCACTGGGACTTGCCAAATACATTGACGTTCACCACTTGTTCTGCACAGCCACTCAGGTCAGTCATAGCCATGTTGTACTTCCTGCAGATGTCAGAGCCTTCTCCATTGTGAACGGAATTGTATGACTTCCTGCAGACCTCAGCCTTCACTGAGCCCAGTACTGGCTTCCCATACGTGTACCTGAGGACCAAGACTTGGCTTAATGCTGATGGAATTATTCTAATGGTCTGAAAAGAGGCACAACACCAAGTTTGCTGTAGAACTTACTTTCCACACACCCTCAGTGTGACCTCATTGTCCTCGATGGTGATGACGCTAGGCAGATCACACGTGACCTCATACTTGGGCAGAACTGGAATGACAGACAACCATCATTGCATTGAAGCACCAATTGGATTGCCGACAGCCTAAACGGACAGTCAGATACACAAATTAGGACCATACGGACCGAATTCTTTAACGTCAAAGCCTGTGGAGGTTGGCTCATCCCTCTTGTTCCAAACGGTGATGGTGTACTGTCCCTGGGCCGCCTCTGGGGTCGTGGGGTGAGAGAGGTCTAGGATAGCGCTGACTGTTTGCTGGTTCAGCCACTGAGCAATCCGGTTGGAATTTGGATCCTGAAAGCCAATCAGAAACATTAAAAGCTTTAGAGCTCCAAAATACATCTCATTCAGCAACTGCTTAGACCATAACGTCTATGAGGTTACGGTTAGTCAATGAATATCAAGTAGTCTCACCAGAATCTCCACAGTTTTAAACTGGAAAAAAAGAAAAGCAATGTTGAGCCTCGAGCAAGATGGTTCCCCTCCATGTAACAATGTAACGCCTCGCACCGGTTCTAGTCGAAACTTTAAGCCACAGGTCGCAGCCCCCCCCCCCCCCCCCCCCCCTCTCTCCAAACACAACACTGAAACTAAAACCTTTTTTTTTAAATTAAGTCAGTCTGTAGCTGGTCCTGTAGCACAACAACACCAACGGTATTCCTGAATCAACATAATTAGCTCACCATCTGGTCGTACGACAAAAAACCAGAAGTTAGAGAGACGACTCGAAACAGAACTGTAAATAGGGCAAGACAAAACGTCAAATACAGGAACAATACCATAAAGCAAGTAGACATGATTGTAGACTGGCGAGTATGGCACAGACTAGCCAGCTGTAAGCCACACAAAACACAGCATTCTACACCTTACAATGGAATGTGACTTGAAAAGCAGAGGGGAACACTTGTCAGAAGGGTCTCAGGAGGAATATGACCTACCCTTCTGGCCAGGTGTGTAGATGGGCTTGTCAGTCTGGACAAGGGTGATCAAGCTACTAGGTTTAATGAGGATCTTGGTCTCCTTGAACATTGATACCGTAGCTCCTGTCACAGAGACACTGAGTTTCGCCACTGTGTCAAGGATCACATTAGGTACCTGGAAAACAGGGACAGGGAAGTCAGGTGGCTCAGTGGGTTAAGGTGGTGGCCTTGTGATCGGAAGGTTGTGAGTTTGAATCCCCGGCTGTGGCTATGTGACTCTGTGTCCTTGGGCAAGGCACTTCACCCTGCTTACCTCAGGGAGAATGTCCCTGTATTTAGTATAAGTCGCTTTGGATAAAAGTGTCTGCTAAGAGTAAATGTTAAACATTTATTTTACATCTGGGTTTTGGAAGCTTGGTTTGGCATATTGGCTGGTGGAAAAATATAATGACATGCAGATACCTCAGCAAAGTGTTGAGTTGTCAGAAGACATGCATTTCTAGTTCTTGGGGCCTATATAAAAACTACCTCGATAACAAGAGTTGTTGTAAACGAGAATGTTTACATGTGAAACTGTGAGGGAAGACAGGGACATAATAACACACCCTAAAGGAGATGCAGCTATGAAAGTCCTTCCTGATTCCAGTCTTCTCCAGCAGGGTGGCAGGCTGTCCTGGCACCAGCTGAAGGATCACCTTCAAAGAAAGCGGCTCAGAGGGGTTGTGAACATGGGCACACAGCCTCTCCATACTCCCACCAACCACCTGGGAGCTCATTGCCACCATGTAGACACTGCATAGGGGAGGAAAATACTCCATTAGAACTGCTTTGAGTTGCTCACCACACATATTGTACAGTAGAAGATCTGGTCCAATTAACACTAGTAAGTGTCACTCGGGGTAGCCATGTGCTAGGCCTTGCTTGGAAAATATATTGGATCCAAATTTGGCTTTGAGAAATTTCCAAAAGTGTTGGTGAGACAAATGTCTGGGAGCAGTACGCACTCCAAGACAAACTTTAACGCTCAGTTTTACAGTTGAAAATTAGCCCAACTTATCGTCATTGTTCATTTTAGTGTGTGCGTGCGTGTTTAGGAAAGGTTTTGGAGAAACATGAATTACAGTTTAAAAGCTGCTTTAAATCAATTTGGAATAGTTAAGAATGTGTGGTGGTTAAAATCGTATGTGCCTAATACGTTTGAATTGAATATTGACATGGGAATACGTTCCCTGGCCCCTCGGTTGAATTTCACTCGCACCACATGCAATCATTAGTGTTTGAACCTCAGTAATTAAGACTAAGTCAACTTACTTTTCGTTGAATTGGTGAGACGTCGATGATCGCAACAGCATAGTTAAAATGACTATAGTAATGCGCTGCATTTTGAGATGAAGTTAGTTCAGGAGGGACAACCATCCAGCGCAATAGAGTTCAACCCTGCGATTACTAACAAACTTGAGTAAACACATTTTTATACACAGGTCCACTCTTCCTATTGGCTAATTTCTGCAGATCATTTTAATGTATTTACAACCCCATGCTGTCCACCTGAGTGGACATACACAAAACTATAGAAAATATGTGTATACAATGTTAATCTTTCGTGTGTTATTTATTAACACATGGGTGCATTTGTTTTAGACTAAGGTTCTCATCATTCATGCAGGAAAGGGTTAAGGTTGTGTGTTTTCCAGTTCTGTGAATTATAGCGGTCACAGAGCGCTGCGGTCACGGTGGCCCAAGGTCACTGGGGTCGTCCTGGATGTGTGCTCATTACACAGGCACACACACGTTGGGTCTTCGTGTGGATGCTTTCCAAAGCAAGCTTATATGGTCACAGAATAGGCTATGTACCTACATACATTTATATTGTTAAAAGATGTATTGGAGAAGGTTGGGTGCGTGTGCCTGTCACTCAAATTATACACCTATTTGAATGCGTGTGTTTGTGAAATACATTTTGAGTCTTACACATTCAAACCACTTCAGCAAGATAAGAAGTAAACGGAAGGTTGTGAGATTGAAGGCATACAGATGGAAGATTTATTCCAAGTTAATCTGGAGTAATACTGAGTTAAATGCCACCTTGTGAACAATTCCTTGGGGTAAAGATTACGACAACGTTATACATGCACGAATAAACCTAATACACAGTGAACACAAACCATGTCATATCCATAACCACACACTGAAAACACCAGATGTGAATGGCGTCAATTACAGCCGAATCTGAGTCTGATAACTGTATACATTATTAAGCAAGATGTTAATGTCTGTCGATGGAAGCCCATGTCCTCAGGGAGTTTGTATAGTTCAGAGCTGTCTTCACATGATAACATATAAAACCTTGTAAACCTTTATGTGAAATAAAATGTCAAAACATTTGGGACAGTAACACTTTGCTATAGGCCTACTCATTCAAGCATCTGGGATCTTGATGAACAGAATCAAAGAGCCAGATGACACGTGGCTCCTTAAGAATCCAGAGGTTAGGGAATACACTTTTAGTCAACAACATGCATACAGTATACTATTGTCGGAGAGAAGTGAGGGATAGGGATAGAGATAGAATGAGACTTGCTATACCAGGGGTGGGCAATCCTGGTCCTTGGGGGCCGCTGTCCTGTCAGGTGTGACTTTCAGGACAGCGGCCCTCGAGGACCAGGATTGCCCACCCCTGTGCTAGACCCTTTTAACATGTTTGTCTTACAATTTGCTCGCAACGGTAGCACATCTTTCTCAGCAATGACTAGCATTGTCTGGTTTCAGAGACAGTAGGCTACCCACTTAATCAAGCCTTATGGAATACATGCCAACCAGTCCTTTTGCTTTCGAGATTTTGTCATGCTCCCTCTTGTGGTCAAAACCTTTTGCGACACCTGGTATTCCAAAGCAACGCACATTTCTACGATTTAACTACTGTAACATGCTCCTATATGTCAAGAAATCGTTAAATGTATGGCTGTCATTAAAGGTCGTCTTGGCAACTGCGTGAAATCACCTATTTTAGCTCCGGTTTGACAAAATATCCCATCCCCTGCTTAAGTGTAGAATGCCTGCAGGTGGACAGACAGATCAGGGTACAGCTTAATGATTGGTTGTCTTTATTACAGACCTTGCACGGTGTTTTGGGGGTATTTTAATCAAGTGCAAAACAACAGCTGTCTTGCAAATATCGACCAATTACATGCTTCCAGTCCAGTGATATTATTGTTTCACATTTGGTTGACACCCACAACTCATAATATACACATATGCTAGGCCATTGAATCTGCTCTACATAAAATAATAATAGTTACAGGTAGGCTATAAATATTATTATTAGAACGAACCTGTTCGTTGCGGGATGGAGACTCATCCATCGTTCATTTTCCCATCTCTCCCTGGTTCCCTCTGGCAGGCAGTTTTTAATTGAGTAATTGAGTGGCACGGAGAGGACAGTTAGTAGTCTGATGCACAAACTCCCTCCCTACCGCCTTCCATCTATTACTTTCTGGAATCTCTCAAAAATGTCAGGCTGTGCTGTCAGTCTGTTCTGGGGTCTCATTTATAAACGTTGCGTACGCACAAAACGGGGATGAAAACGTGCGTATACGCCAGTTACCACTTGTGATTTATAAAAAAAAAAAACTTGACGGGAGAATGTGCGGTCCTCTTCGCAAACTCTGACCCATCCGTAAACCTACGCACATTTTGGAGACAATTGGAATTGGCAAAGCAGATGACCGTACTGTAGTCAGGTTGCAGAAAGTAAATGTGGGAAGAGCGATTACACCTAAAATTTAAATATGTTGTTTTCCTCACTTATTTTTCACTCAATGTCATCATTATCATGAAGATTAAATCCAGTGCTACAAGAGGCTACAATCCAACTCAAATTCGGCGATGTGTCATACAATCAGATTGTCCACTACAGGAGTGTAGGAGGGGGAGATGCCTGACTGCATGGAATACAGAATAACATCGCATATATTTAGATAACTGCAGAACACAGTGTATAGCTATGTATTATAATAATAATAATAATAATAATAATAATGTGCATATAACATGGAAATACAGTCGTTAAATTCCTGTGCAATTGCTACACTAAGCAACGTCCTTGTTCCCGCTGTTTCTCCAGTTATGCCCCTTTGCGGCGCTGTCCCACTTTTTCCCGCCGTGATTCACGGTGAACAACAGTCGCATGCCAAGGTTAGGAGATACAAAACTAATGCACATACTCACACGTGTGGGTAATCTGTGATTTATAAAGGGAACGTTGCAATTTTAGGCTTCTGGCCTAGAATCCCACGTGGTTTTATAAATGAGATTCCAGACCACTAAAACAGTCTTCTCTGCTATCTAAGAGGATCTGAACATCAAAGCTGTACTGTTTCACAGTGAAGCAAGGTGGCTGTCACAAGAAAAGTCCTCCTGAGTTTTTAAACTCAGACAGCAGATAAGAATGTTTTTGGAGCAACTGAACACCTCAATATTGGAGGTGGATGTTATTAAAGCGCTTGAATTTCAAACGCTTTTTAAAGCGTTAATATGTAGTCAACCAAACATCGTCCCATCCTGCAAAGTCTATTGCTGTCTTTCTCCATTGCCGGTGGAGATATTACCGATAGCTTACCATGGATAAATCCACCAAAAAGAAAGTTTTCAGAAGAAAATAGATATAATACATGCGCAGACAAATGCATTTGCTTTCACTGTCGACGATGCTGACTTACATGTGGGCTACACTTATGCTTGATATGTGACGAGAAATGATAAAACAGGGTTATTTATATTTGTATTATACATGTAACATTTTAGGGATTTAATGGTTTTTGGGAGAGGAGCTAAAATGGCTCTGTTGACAGAGAAGGTTGCCGACCCCTGGGCTGGCTTCAGTGTGCCATCATGCCATGGCTACTATTGTAGCAAGCTTGTCTCTTTTATGCTATATAGCTCATTAAAGCTGACGAATCTTTTTTTTTCTCACGCAATGTAATACGCGGTCAGCCTTGATAATATAGTTTATTATTATTAAATTTTCTTCAAAGGGAGCAGTCTTTGACTTAGCTTTCATACTATGACATCATAATCGCCGCAAGTTATATACATTGGGAAGTTTCAGAAGGTAAATCATTTCCGAAGACACAGTTGAACAGACAACAACGAGCAGAGTACAACAATTATTTATTACAACCGATATTAGTAAAAAAAATCATGGATGAAGGTCTGTCCCTGCAGGACTGCGGGGCAGGTGAAGAGGAGGAATCACCCAAATCTTCAAACCTGTAAGATATGATTCAAAGCCACCTAGTGCACAAACAGCATATTCTTCACAGTCTCGTCATGCAACAAATGGCAGCAGTGTATGTAGGCCAAATAAATCAATCAAATCTGTTGATGTCTGTAGGAATCCTGAGGAGGATGTGGCTGATTCTCATCCTGACGAGGAGATCCGGGCCCGGGTCGCCCTGAAGATGCTGCTTTCACAGCTGAACTTAAAGCAGCAGAACACAGATCTCCGTGAAGAGATGATCAACCGCACCAGACAGCTGGTGGGTGTGTGGAAAGTTCAGGAGCACACAAGACGTGCTTTTGCCTCTACCGATGGCAATCTACAACAAAACCCTCGCAGATTTCTAACTACACTGCACTATAAAACAGCATTATTGTCTCTAATCCTTTTCTGTTCTTGCAGAAGCAAGAGAACGAAGCCCTTAAAAGCGAGGTAATGCTAAATGACTACATGTTGGTATGGACAGAGCTCGTCAGCTAGCTTGTAGGAAACACTGTTTGAACTATTTCTATGAACTCTTCAGATGTACTCCATCTTATCTGAGGGGGAAAGGAAGACGGGCATCCTCGTGAAGTTGATCCACGTACAGTGGGCCCAACAGGTATCTCATCATCAACTTTTCACACACACACACACACACATACATGTATTTAACATGTTTGAAAAATATGAATGATTGACTGCTTGGGGTTTGACTCTCAGGAAGAACTGGAGAAGGGATACAGACTCGCTTGTGATAAGAACCATCAGGACTTGGCTGAGGTAGGATCTTTCTCTGTATGTAATATCAGACAAAGTTTCTGGAAGAACTTTCCTGCTCTGGCAGTGTCCTGCTTGTGGGTTTCTACTCTGTGTTATTACACAATAGGGTTTGAGGTCTGTTTCTGTTTTATTTGTAGAAATCGATGATGATTGAAGATCTTCTTGCCACTATCCAGGTATAGTAGAATGTCTTATTTTATTCCTTTTCTTTCTCATTGACATTACGACGACAGTGTTTGCGCTTTCATTCTTGACCTTGAGTGTGTGTTCAGGAGCTGAGGACCATCAATCAAGATCTGGCGGTCCAGCTCAGCCCAGTTCAGTGTAGCGAGAAAAGGTGGGAGCAAGAGATGGAGAAAACACACACCCACGTTACAACCATCTAAACCACATTCTCAGTTGTTTTCCACTATATGTCTTCTCTTCTCTTCCCGCTCCCGCGCTCCCTCACTTCCTGTGCCTTTGTCTCTGTCTCCAGCTGGTGGCGTCGGCAGGTAAAGAAGGTGGTAACGGGAATGGGCACCTTCCGCCTGCGCCTGAAGCGCTGCCTGGGGGTGAATACGACTAACAAACCTGTGGCCAGGCTTATTACCGTCCAGCCTGTCAACAGCACCAGCATCACTATGAACAGCGGCAAGCTGTCTGTGTAATGCAGACATGCTTAATTTCCCCCTCTCCCAGCTCTCCTCACCGCCGTCTGACTCCCCTCTTTAATAGCTCCGTTAGTTGGGTACGATTTTGACACTAATAAACATTGTACCAAATAAAGTTTCTTGAATGACAAACTGCCATACACAAATTTTGCCACAAGAGGTCGCTCACATATTAGAGGATTTCCTTTCGAAATACAAATTTGCGTCCACATTTCCTTGATTAGATTAGATTCAACTTTAATGTCATTACACAGGTACAAGTAGGCTACAAGTTAACGAAATACAGTTAGCATCCAACCAGAAGTGCAAAACAATTATTACAACAGAATATAACAAATATAAGTATACTCAGAATATACACAGTATGAAAAGTATAATCAGAATATACACGGTATATACAGATTAAAGTGATTTAAGACAAATGTACAGCTGTATAGTACAAGATGCTACAGTATTAAACAGAAATTACAGGGTTGCATGTATGTACAGTTAGTGCAAATGATGCAATGAGCAGATGTGCAAAATGAACAGATAGTGCAGTAACAGAGTTAAACTGAGTTAAGTGCCGTCCACAAAACATCACACGTTGGAAGGTATATTTTCCCACCAAATACTGGAGAGACCTAGAGAGAGATGGCGAGCAAGACAGTACCTTACTGTCCCCAGCTCACCGTAATATGCCTAACTTCAATGAATGAATGAATGAATGAATACTCCATATTCCAGAGACACATGAGCTCACACTCATTGTGGTGATTTACAGTGATCCATTTAGCAGCAAAAGTGGGATGTTAGTCATGCTTTAGGATGCTGTGAACAGTAACTCAATAACTGTATCCTGTCTCATTACAGACACAATCCACAATGTACAATCCAACTCAAATTTTAAATCAATATTCAGCGCTGTCTGTCTCACAATCAGATTGTCCACTACGGCAGTGTAGGGGGCTGAAATGCAAGTAACTACAGAACACAGAGTATAACTAAATATATTTCTTTAAAACTGTGCATATATCATCATATGTCAAAAACTGGAAATACAGTCGTTAAACTCCCGCGAAATCGCTACACTCATTACACTTCAGAATCAGAATTATTATCACCAAAGTCGCAGAATTGCGTCTTGCTGATTAAAACAGGCTGTAGCTATAAATGTTGGGCCAAATCTTGTTTTTACTTTTCACCAAGAGATAGCGGACATGTGTTCCTGTAATCTGATCAACACTTGTGGGCATGATTCCATTCAAAGTTTTGGAGAAAAACGAGTTTGTAAAGTAAAGCACCCTTGTTGGTAATATTTGATTTATAAAGGGAAATTTGCGTACGCCACGGTTTTATAAATCTGAATTTTTGGGTGCGTACGCCATTTTACGCTTTTGGGCGCACGTACTTTTAGTATGAATCCTACGCACTGTTTTCTAAATGAGACCCCAAGTTTGAACCAAAGTTTGACTTATGATAAACTGGTACAGCTTTACTGTACCACTTGAATCACTTGAATCTGTACATACCCTGTATATTCTGATTACACTGTTCATACTGTGTATATTCTGAGTATACTTATAATTATTATATTATGTTGTAATAACTGTTTTGCACTTCTGGTTGGATGCTAACTGTATTTCGTTACCCTGTACTTGTACCTGTGTAATGACAGTAAAGTTGAATCTAATCTAAGGCTGTTTTCACATATGTTGGTGCGCACTGTGGTGCGGCTTTGGAGCGCACCAAAATACATTGTATCATTTTTCAGTTAGTGCGGTCCGTGTTCACATGTGTTTTTTTTACTGTACTCGAAACGCCGCACCGTACACCATGTGACAACTGTCAACGCTATCATTGGTCTCTGACAGCTCTGACCCCCATGACCACCCCCACATGTTTCCATGACAACCAGCCTAACAC
The DNA here is from genome assembly GCA_030340665.1 of Neosalanx taihuensis. Taxonomy (NCBI): domain Eukaryota; kingdom Metazoa; phylum Chordata; class Actinopteri; order Osmeriformes; family Salangidae; genus Neosalanx; species Neosalanx taihuensis. The sequence continues at coordinate 4,286,772 of CM059304.1, read as the reverse complement.
GCGGAAGCTAGAGAGATGGAGATAAACAAAGCACGTATGTTTACCCTGGCGCTGGTTATTAGTTTTTATATAATTTGTTTATTAAACTTTTGGCAAATTGTTCAGTTTGAAAATGAGACCCGTCTACGTCGGGAGAGGAACGTGCTGATGCATTACAGGACGCAATGCCAAATTTTACGACTCAGGAGAACGACTCGGAGTCGACTCTCGAACGACTCTGACGCACTCTCTCTTTTACGACTCTCACGGAGCCGTTTGCTAAACCCCCGTAAACATCACTGTTTTTGTGGGAGGAAGACAGCTGTGCATTAATAAAATCATCGCTCCAAATATCCAGTAGACAGCGAATCTCAGTGACATGTGAAGAACTTCCTGTATTTGGTTCGGCCCGAGGTCGAGCAGCGTTCACACCACAGATGTGTTGCTCCGAGACCGCTCCGAGACCGCTCTCAGACCACCTGTTTAGAGCGGTCTCGGAGCGGCCGTTTAGTGCGCACCAGAGTGCGGCTGTTGTGTTCACACTGACCCAAACGAACCGTACTCGGAGCGACACGTCATTTGGGTCGACCTAAACAGTGTATGTGTGAAAGCACCCTAAGGGTGCTTTCACACATACACTGTTTAGGTCGGCCCAAATGACGTGTCGCTCCGAGTACGGTTCGTTTGGGTCAGTGTGAACACAACAGCCGCACTCTGGTGCGCACTAAACGGCCGCTCCGAGACCGCTCTAAACAGGTGGTCTGAGAGCGGTCTCGGAGCGGTCTCGGAGCAACACATCTGTGGTGTGAACGCTGCTCGACCTCGGGCCGAACCAAATACAGGAAGTTCTTCACATGTCCCTGAGATTCGCTGTCTACTGGATATTTGGAGCGATGATTTTATTAATGTACAGCTGTCTTCCACCCACAAAAACAGTGATGTTTACGCGGGTTTAGCAAACGGCTCCGTGAGAGTCGTAAAAGAGAGAGTCCGTGAGAGTCGTTCGAGAGTCGACCCTAAAATTTGGCATTGCGTCCTGTAATGCATCAGCACGTTCCTCTCCCGACGTAGACGGATCTAATTTTCAAACTGAACAATTTGCCAAAAGTTTAATAAACACATTATATAAAAACTAATAACCAGCGCCAGGGTAAACATACGTGCTTTGTTTATTTCCATCTCTCTAGCTTCCGCGTGTTAGGCTGGTTGTCATGGAAACATGTGGGGGGTGGTCATGGGGGTCAGAGCTGTCAGAGACCAATGATAGCGTTGACAGTTGTCACATGGTGTACAGTGCGGCGTTTCGAGTACAGTAAAAAAAAACATATGTGAACACGGACCGCACTAACTGAAAAATGATACAATGTATTTTGGAGCGCTCCAAAGCCGCACCACAGTGCGCACCAACATATGTGAAAACAGCCTAAAACTGTATTGCCCTCAAATAGCCCAGTTTGTTTTACACCTCCTAGGTCCAAGATTAATTAAATGTGACCGAAGCGAAGGTCTATTACATTTACATTATACAAAGTGACTTCCAAGAGAGTGCATAGGTTACTGATAACATTGTGGGTAGCCAGCATGAAGCATACATTGTGAGAAATCAAACTAGGGAAGAAGGACACGAACATTCAGATAGAGTGCTATTTTAAAAAGACGCCAATCAGAGGTAGTGACCAAATTGAAACAAGGATTTAATAAAGACACAATGTTGACACAAACAATTTGATCAAAACTGTAAAGGCCATGGACCAAGTAAACCAATACAAAGGATTTGATAACTTTTTAACATGAAGACCTTTGTCAGGATGACAAAAACTCCCACCGAAGTATGCATAATGAAATGCAAATGATAAAAAACGGAAAAACATTAGTCTTTACAAATGTTAACACCATGTCAAAAGACTGCAGACCCCAATTAGTCAGTTTGCTTTAATACTCTTAATCCACTTCCCAGGCCAAGCCCCCTTCCAATCCTTGGCAGCAAAAGTAACCATGTGATCAGACTCCATTCCAAATATTCAACAGATTAACACAGAGGTGTCAAAGTGCCAATGGGATTAAATCCTGACTGTCATTGAGTCAAGAGTATGACTCACTACCTGTACCATACAGTCAAAGTATTCCATTCATCCATTCCACTTAGAGCAACTACTGTCTACAAAAAAGACATTCATGGCAATATACCATGCAGCATTCATGAACTGTCTTGTCCAAACTGGAAGGTTATACATCTAGTGATATAAATTAACCTCCAGGAAATTTGTCTGGCCAAAACAATGAGAATACTTTGAAGTGTGGGATTAATTCAATAGTGCACTGTGGCTCCTTGATGTCTGACACAAAATACAACACTGGGCATTGATATGATGATCAAATGTACCTAAGAACTATGGGTAGATACAAAGCAGCATACAGCTCTGGCTAGAATGTTGAGGGGCTGTAAATATATTGCATAGTACAGATCACAGTGTTTTGCTGCTACATTTCATGTTAGTACATAATTCCAGATGTAATTCCACACATAGTATCAGGCATAGATTCAGTCAGTGTCGCTTCCATCGGAGTGGAAAACGCTGTCAAGTACAATCTGAGAGCCAGAAAGAGAGATAGACCAGAAGTGAAAAAGAGTCGAGATTGGAGCGTTTTGTCTTGGAAAACGGGGACATGGTGGGTGTCTTTATTGCCTTTCAGAGTGTTACATCAGACATGTACGTGGCAAAAACTTGACGGGTCAAAGCATAATGAATAGACGACTACACAAGGGTGGTGGTGGTGGTGGTGAGGTCCTGGTCCGGAGGCAACAGCATCACGTTAAAATCCGTGGACTTTCAACTGCTCCTCCCTGACAATACCGATCTGAGGAAGGACAAGAGGAGAGACAGTTAAACGCTGAGGCTAGAGATAAAGAACGAAGATACACCTAAATTACTATTTCTTTTGAGCAGTGATAATCCACAAGACCAAAACACTATTTAACCAGTTGAGCAAAAAAATTGGTGCAAAGATAATAGCATTTAGCTCACAGAACTGTTTTTTTTCAACAAGAAATGAATAGAAACAATTGAAGAATCTCACTTCAAGGAGGAATTGGCAGATGTTTTTTCTTTGGTCTCCCTGAAGCTGGATGACCTCACCGTACTCGGGGTGTTCAATCACAGTCCCATTGCATGCAAATTTCTGCCAAATAAATCACAAACCACACATTGAACAACACACCAGACACATGTGTTGTTGGACAGGGGCACGTTTGCTTAGTAATCAAGTAGAAGTTCTAGCAAAATAACTAGCGAGAAGCCGACATTGTCACCTTTTTGAAGGCTTTCACAAGCTTCTTCTTGTCGTAGTCTGTTGCGATCCCTTGAACGGTGGTCAGGGTCTTGCGTCCGTTTCGTTGCTGGATCCTTATGTGGATTTTATCCTCAGTCCCGGCAGGGAGAAGGTCGTCACCCTTGGTTGCATCAGCAAAGGGATCTGAGGATAAGAAAAACCACGTCAATACTTAACAATCCTATCCGGCGGTCTGGTTGGGGAGGTATAACGCGACATGCACTCAAAACTGCCCAAGTACATTGACTTACTACAGTCAGAGTTTGTATCTGTCGTGAGACGCCTGGCACTGATTAACTAACTGTAACTGACAAACATGGTTCAAACTATAACATAGACCGAAAACAGCGCGTTAGCAGGCTAGCTTCCATCGATGTGGCTAGGCTAGCTTCAGTAGCTTGCCGACGGCCTAAAAAAAGATCAAGCTACATTCATTTACAAGATCCATTTGCAGCAAGATCAATTTAAACATGATCTGTCACATTGACAAGAGGACTTCGAGCAGATTGTTGAATATCTGAGTCTCAAGATCTACATATTGTTTACTAACAAGCTAAGCTAGTTAGCCTCCTGCTAGCGCCTCTGGCTCTACCTAGACACCTTACTTACCAAAAGATTGGAGGTTCTGAATAGAGGACATGCGATATTAGGGCGATAACTTTGAAGATATGAAATATCTCGGCGCTTTAATGCCGTATAAATGAGTCTGTCCAAGTCGATTTAGCTACAAAATAGTGATGAAATTAGACAAAAGCAACGGTCGCCTCCTGGTCTCGCGCTGACGTTGGTAAAATGGCTTCAGAGTTCTGAAGGCTTTTGTTCTTCGTGGCAGTTGGTTGAGGCGGCTGCTCTCAGTTACAATATGTTGTGCTGCCACATACTGGCTCGGAAGAAGGTGAGGCTTACACTGCGCCAGCTAGATCTAAAGAGGGTACAATTTCTGGAGAAATTTGAGAAATTGTGGGGTGTGTTTGGCTCACTCGCAGATTTTTTCACCTAAATTGTACAACTGATATATCTGTATATATATAATTTTTTTTTCTTCTAAATACAAAGACTGAATAGAATTTACGTTTTCTTCTACCCTTATTATATTCCATATATGTTCTATGTTTGCTTTCTCCTGCCATAGTAAATTCTGTGTTTGTATATCTTGCATAGCGAATGAAAACAGATTCTGATTTCTCTGCAAGAAGGAATGGTGATCGCCTGTAGCAGCATCATAGTTGAAAAGTTGAATCTAAACGAGTAAGTTGGACAAACCGTTGTAAAAATGGTCATAACTTATGTTAGTTAAACGTGCCTTAAGGTGTTCCTCTGATATTTTCAGGAATTCTTGCCCAGGCCTGTCGTGACGAATAGCATGACGACCCAATTATGTGTATTCAAGGAGGATTTTCACCCTAATTAAAGCTTAAAGCACACAATTTCATTTACATGTTTTTTATTATCGAACATTTGCTACAAATTTAGGCAAAATATCATACAATACATGTTGCACTGATGTGGTACTATTTATAGAGAGTGGTTTGATGTGAATAAAAATTGTAAGTTAGCCCATATGTATTGTATTACGTTCGTTTGTATATCATCTTTTCACCCTATTCAATCAAAATCATTCTATAGGCCTATAACTATAATTCCATATAGCACATAAATGCTCGCAAATTTCAGAATCATTTTACAATTTCTCAGGGACCTTTATTCTGTCATGCCAATTCCCACAAGTAGCGTCACCAAAAAGCTAATGTTTCCCAGGAAAAACAGGAGTAGAAACAGCCCTTTCATGTTTGTCTGTAAAGAGTGGAGAAATAGACACACGTAAGTTACTAACAAACAGACTTGTTCTTCAAACAGGTCATTGATAATCGAGGTATCTTACCGATTTAGAACCCATGTCTTCATCTTCTACAACAAAGCACACACACACACACAACAACAACAACAACAACAAAAAAACAACATTTGAAAGGCTCTGGTCTCAATCACAAAAACAGCAATGTACACTTGTAAAACCCAACAAAAGAACATCATCTATCTTACCTGTTCTGTTGCACCGGCTAAAGATCTCCAAAAGGATGAAAAATAACGCCTCCCATCCAACAAACCCCCCCATAACCTTTGGCATCCAGCTGTGTTCAGAACTTTCGATTAACTCCAGTCCAGTAAATATTGCTGCCACTGAAAGGCAACGTGAGGATTATGTGAGGATCATGAACAAATATAAAGCCTATTCAACCAGTTGTAGTTACATTACAATTTATATATATCATGTTTCTTACCAGCTAGTATTTTCATGACCAGAGCATTAATAGCATGTGCCCAGTTGAAAATAAATCTCCTGCGTACGCAAACAGAATAAATCAGTGTGTATTTTATACTCAAGTTGCTTTCTCACACATATGCACATATGTACACAGACACACACACACCCACACACACTCTATATCAGGGGTAGGCACGCCTCGTCCTCAGGAGCCACTGTCCTGAAGGTTTTAGAAGTCTCTATGCTCTAGCACGCCTGATTCTAAAGAAAAGTAATTATCAGGCTTCCACAGAGCCTGATAACATCTAAAATCTTCAGGACAGTGGCTACCAAGAACCAGGAGTGCCCACCCTTGTTCTATATGATCATAAATGACTTACAAGTGGTGATGTGGTCCACAGCGGAATATTGCTGCAGTTGGTTGAAGTAAGGCAAGGATCATAACCAGACAGCCGAGAACAGGATGTGCTCCCTGGAGACGCATCAAGTTCAACAATCTTTTAATTCGAATCAATTCTGCACATGGATTAGAACCTAATCATTGACACTGAACCAGGGGTGGACTGGCCATCTGGCATACCGGGCATCGTCCCGGTGGGCTATTGCCCCAATGTGGGCCGGGGCCGCCGCGGATCAGTTGGTACTGGGCCGCGGGCCGCCGAAGAAATACGATAATTAATAACAATGTTTTATTTCGAAAAGTTACCGGATGCTCTAGGTTAAATGTCGGTCACTTGAGCGTCAAAAATGTAACCCACAAGTTCAAAAAAGGAGTAAAAAAACCAGACGTCTTTGGGAATCGCTGGCTAGCTCGCATGGACTCACGTGTCATCAGAAGATCATGGCTGACTGCTCTGCAAAGTTGCAGAATGTGAAGGCGTCACACCCCAGCATGGAGCTCTTCAAAGCCCTCCCTGTGTTTGACCCAGCAAAGGTGGCTGGTGTGAGAAAAAATATCCAGGACTATGTCCAGGTGGCCCCTGCCCTTTCGTGCGTGTCAGCTGAGGAATGGCACCGCTACATCCACATAGACAAAAGTGACGCTGAGGAGGTCAGTCCTGTGGAGTGGTGGGCCACTAGAGGGGACAATGCCCACTCTTGCCCCACTTGCAGCATTGTACCTCCATCTCCCCACTACCTCAGTGGATGTTGAGAGACTTTTCTCCCACTACAACATGCTGCTTACACAGTACAGACGGCGCCTTACAGAAAACAATGTTAAAATGATGCTCATTGCAAAATTCAACACTCGGCAGCAGGATTAACCATTTAACTGACTGACTGACTGACTGAATGACCGACTGACTGACTAGCTTACTTGCTCGGCCTTTAGCTCATGCTTAAATGAGTAAGCCAATTGTTACTTTCTCTTTTATTGATTGTTAAAGTAAGTTCTTCATAAACTAGTAGAATTGCAGGGGGGTTCAATGATTATTTAAAGTTATGTATGGTTTGCACAATATTTATTTATGCAGTTGTTCCTGATTTATTTGTTGGACAAATTAATGAATTCAGGTTTCCTTGTTCTAACCTTAAATTAAGATGTTATTTTCCAGTGTACATAAAACAAACCTGTGGTTTTGTGGTTCAACTTAATTATATATTTAGGTTATTTAAAACCTTTCAAAATTGTTTTTTGTTTCAGATATATATTAAATATGAATAAGAATTTGCACTATATTTACCTATTTATTTATGTATTTATTACATAATTAATTGAAATATCCTAATTTGTACACATGGTCAGAGTTATACTTTTTTGTAGATTCCATTCCCTGTTACATCTCTGTATTTAATAGGTTCTATAGAATATTTGTAAGAGAGTAAATTGTTTTCTATTGAATAAAAATGTCAAAATCTCATTTTTGACTGCATGGTGTCGGTATGGTGATTATATTTTTTTGACTTTGTGGTACTTTTAGGTTAACTAGAGTCTCACATCCAGAGTTCAGGCTGTTGCACCTATAGGCATATCAGAGTTACCCAGGGGACACATTTCTTCAGTGACACTTGCCTGGTCTCTACTGTTCTCCGAAGCTTTTCTGGCCCTTAAAGCTTTCTTTCTATCTGCAGGAGTATTGAGCAGTGATTGAATCTGAGTTCTCTGAGACTGTTTACCTTTATATTGTCAGCTAAAATGCTGTTGTCATTCCAGTGAGGTCACAGTTTGTCAGATACACTATATCCACATTTGGAGTCTCACATATGAGGAAGTCAGGTGGCTCAGCGGGTTAAGGCGGGGGGCTCATGATCGAAAGGTTGTGAGTTTGAATCCTGGCTGGGGCTACATGATATTGTGTCCTTGGGCAAGGCACTTCACCCTACTTGCCTCAGGGAGAATGTCCCTGTACATGCTGTAAATCGCTTTGGATAAAATCGTCTGTCAAATGACTAATTATTAATATGGGTTCCTTTTCGTCAGCGTGGCAGTTCCTTATATGGATTTTATTTAAAGGGATAGTTCGGATTTTTTTACATGAAGTTGTATGACATCCTCACCATCAGTGTCGTGCATCAGCAGTGTTGATCAGCACGGCAGCGGTGGAGTTTTTACGCTCCACCGATTTATTTGTGCAAAAAAGGTCCCCACATTGGTAGAAACATTGGGATCTTTTTTGCACCTTTTTCAAGGCACTTTACAAGTAGAGCAGGTTTAAGACCAGACTCTCTATACTTAACCGAGACCCAAAAATCCCCGAGCAAGTTCTTGGTGAGGATGGTAAGAAAAAACTTGCCTTTAACAGGGTAGAAACCTCAGGCAGACTAGGCTTCAAGGTGGGCGGCCATCCGCCTTGACCGGTTGGGTTGACCCCCATTAGGAAATATTAATACAGTATTTTGCCTGTTAAAAGTTGCTATTTTTGCTCTAAACACATGGATTATTGTACTAGAGGTACAAACTTAATTGTTTAAATCCTTAAAAGGAAAAGAAACTACTCCGCAGAATCCCGCAGATTTTCCACAGATTTTCCTCCTGAATCACCGCAGAAAACCAGAAAAAAAGTCTGCAGATTCCGTTTGTGTTTGCTAATGAGAATTATATTCAAGAGGGAATTATGACATCCAAAATATTTAGCTGGATGTGTTTTCTGGACAGTGGATTTAGGTACAATAATTCCACACTGACGCAGGAAGTGCAGTGTGGTAACCTGCTGTACATACCCCAGCCCAGTCCTTCGCAAATGAGAATGCCAAGATGAAGGCGATACTGGTGGTGACAACACTAAGGCTCATCAGAGAGACATGTGACTGAGGAGAATAGTCATATAAGCAGCGATTAGTATGGCATAACAGAAAAAATTATATTGAATATCAAATACTGGAGTTGACAAAATGGAAAAAGGACAGGTCCCAAAACAACTACTACGTGAAGCATTCGAATAAATGTGAAAATGAGTTCAAAATATTGGGCAGACTCACCACAAACCAAACATCTTTCCCCCAGTATTGTGTGCCTTTGGCAAGGCCTTTGAGATACCTGGCTATGATCATCCCTAGACTTCCTGTTGTCATCCAGGAAATCAACATCAAACAACCTGAGGCAAAACAATTCATAAAAGAGATGATTAAGAACTGGTCTGGGTTGTCTAGCTATGTCATAAAAGTGGCTTTGTCAACACCTGAGGTTGCCTGGTTTTCCCCAAGAGCAAGACAGATGTTCCGTTCTCCTGTTCTAATGCTTGATTGCAGTGAACCAAACACCAGTATTTTATTAACACAGTGAATAAGCATAGTGTAAGGGGTCCCATTAGCTCTCGCCGCTCATTAGTTTACAAAAATGTTGATAAAATACAAAGTAAAGATTTTATGTCACAACTTTGTACTTCCATATGTAGATACACCTCTACACTATATCATTCCAGTTTTAAATCCCATAAGGATATACCTTAATTTTAGCAGTTAGCCAGTCCACCCAACCACTTTAAATGGAGAAATGACAGTTCGATGCTGTGGAAGGCAGATGCTACACAAAAAGTTTGAGAGCATATTTACATACTCAAATCTCAATTTAGGAAGCTGTAATTTGGTGTGCAGCAACGTAAGATGTGTACATATCGATGAGTTATGTGCTATGTACATAAAGTATAATTTGTATTATTATTATAAACACACCCTTACCATGTGCCTTGATGATGTCTGGGAAGACTTCTTTTTCCACAAGTTGTGGGTTGGAAATGTCTATTGCCCTGTCACTAACGAAGGTCTGTGAATGAATCTGTATTTGACCTCCTGGCGACAAAAGATATGGAATAACGTTACCACCTTGTTAAAATAACAATAACCCTCTTACGTAATTATAATTATATGGTGAAGGTAAAATATAGAATCCTGCCGCTGTAATAGTTAATAGTCAGGTTTACACTGAAGAGCGATAGAAAACCTAGCAACCACAGAACAGAAGGTAATTTAAAGAGATTAAACAGGGCCAATAACTGGTCTGCATTCTTCAGTTTCTGTTGACCTTGTACTAACCGCTGGTGGCTCCATAAACAAACATTAGGTAGTAAATTGTGCCAGACTCAGTACTCCGCTGAGTGGAAATAGGGTTAAAGGAGTTGAAGGTACAACTGATGACACCATTATTCATGCTAGTGTTGACTTGAGAAACATTTCCCTAAAAAGAGGAAAGACAGAAAACAACACTTTTCAATAAACTGAACTGAAGTTATATTACAAGATACTGAGAAAAGGAGTGAGGGCACAATATTGTGTATAGTTTTGACAAAAAGACAACAGACTGGAGTTACTAATCAGTTTGAGAATATATATGAGGGATTTAAGAGTTTTATCAAATGGTTAAAAAATGTGTAAATATTACTACCATGACAAACATTTAGATTTAGTCATTTAGCAGTCATTTAGTCATTTAGACGCTCTTATCCAGAGCGACTTACAGCAAGTACAGGGACATTCCCCCTGTGGCAAGTAGGGTGAAGTGCCTTGCCCAAAGACACAACATCATGTTGGCAAAGCCAGGTTTCAAACCAGGGATCTTCTTATTACTAGCCTGACACCCTCACCGCTCAACCACATGACATGATAAGAAGTGTACCAGAGGAATTGGGTTTGGTCTTCTTCTTCCTGTGGAGTATGCATGTTGCAATTGCACAACTCCTTTATTGTCCAGACCACAAATGTAGATGTCATCACTGCCCTGCATAGAGGAGGAGTATCAGTATTGTCAAACTCAGCATTTGAGCAATACAGCGTTGTTTGTGTGATACCCACACAAAATGACATGGTTTTTAACACAACTATCAACTGAATTTCAAGTGCACCTTTATTGAATTGTCAATAATCAAAACAATGTTTTAATATGGATATTGCTGTGGCGGTTTATGTGACCTTAATAGCCAACAGAATGTCCTTGACTCTGAGTCATTCAAGGGGCCCCACTCCATAGTAAAAACTCAGATTAGAGGCTGAAGGTCATTACCATGATCTGGTCATCAGATAAACCCATAGCAATGTATCCTGTTGATGCACCTGCCAGCTCAAACCGGAAGGCTGTATCGTTGGGTGAGAGCATCATGGCCGACATGAAGTTGCAGTTTTCCATAATGTTAGGGTCACAGTTGGGAGGTTGGCTGAAACACACCTTACGGATGCCGCATTCAGCACTCGAAATGGACAACTGTTGAAGAAGATTCACGCCAAGTTCAGTGTAGGATTCAGTGTAGGATTCAAATAAACCAGGGGCCCGTTCTTCGTACGTCGCTTACTACATCCGAGATCAAATGACACATCCAAGATGATTTCATCGTGCGAATCATGATCCGGCTAACTGGGTTCTTCGAACAAACCTGTTGTGTATGATTAGTATCACTGGATACGATCATGTGTTGGCTTAAAAGGGGATATGTATCGATAGTAGAAACATTGATCAGCAACGCTGCTATTGGCTGTTCAGCATGGCCAAAGAACGTGCCCACTTCTTCTCCCAATCAGAACAAGAGCTTTTAATGGAAGATTATGCCGAATTTGAGTCGTTATTTAAAACGACAGGGAACACCTCAAAGTTTGCAAATGCCATGAGAGTGGGCTGGCAAAAAGTAGCAGACAAATTAAAGTAAAAGTGAAATACAAGAATATTCTACAAAATGGTAGCCTTTAATTCATACTGTCTTTATTTTTTAAAAGCCACTTATTTTTCCTCCCTTTTAAAAACCACTGTTAAAGGATGTGTTTGTCTATTTATAACAGCCACAAAGAAAAATGCTGAAAAAAACGGTATCTCTCAACAATTACACTTTATCCCGCAATACCCGATTAATTTGAAAAGCTCTGCAAATTATTCTTCCACCTTCCGCAAGAGGTTGCTCGCGTAAGGCTGCGACAGACTTCCCTATCTCCTCCGCTTATAACACCTCAATCTAATCTTGTTTACATGAAGTAAACCTGCTCCCGAGCAGGTTTGAGCTTACGGACCTGTTGCTATGACGACAAGTCTAGGATGAGCTTCGAAGAATCAAATGATCCAAGATCATGCCAAATCGCCAACAATCAAATCCGGCTAACTGAGTTAGCGACGTACGAAGAACGGGCCCCAGGACAATGGTTTGGGTATTATCTACTGGTAAACCTCGACCGCCCGTACTCACTGATGATGAGTATGAGGGTGATGATGACGATGTATTTGAGACCACATTGGTACTACTGAGCAATGGACCTTTCACGCTGACCCAATATGTTCTGGTATCTTTGACCAAAGTTGCACTATGGGGAAGAAAAAATAATGTATATATATATATATATATAAAAAACATGGTGTGCGATGTTCCAGGCTGAGGTGGCCAAGTTAGATGGCAGGTGAGTGAAAGATGGCAGTCACTGTGTTTTATCTGTATCTTATTGCAGATAAACAAATGACATTTCAGGGCCTCGCTCACCTAAATTGGATGGACTGAACACTTCCTGAGGCTGGAGCCTTCCATGTCCCCTGGATAGCAGTCTTTAGTGTACCTGATGAATGAACCAATGCCGAATTCTGCAAATGGAAATAAAATGGCATTGTTTGTTATTTAATACTACCGATCAATTACATAATTATACTGAAGTCGATCAATCAGTTATTAGTTCCTTAATAAATAGGTTAGCCGTGTTTATATGCACTTGTATCACAAACAGCAACTTCACATAATATAAAGAATCAAACATTGATAGCCATCTAAGAGTGGTCTAGTCTAGTGACAAACAGTAAGTTGTCACAAAATCATGGGAAAAATTGGTAGGCTAACAGGTAACTGTCCAAAATTGCTGAGCTAAATCAAACAAGTTCTAGGTTTGCTGAAAGCAATGGAAAATTGATGTAGGCATTTTTTAAACGTGATCCATGGGTCCGCCTTTTCCAAGAAATTATGATTTTAGGCTATTGTGGAAAGGTAATGACTTTTGGCGACGTTTGGTAACGTTCAAGCGCGTCATTTGCAGATAGAACCAGCTTTCATGAGGGCAACTGTATTTTTTGGCTGAATGGTGTAGAGACTCACAGATACTCCGTTGCAACTGAGGAGTCGGGTGCCAGATTCTATTGTGCTGAAGGAGCCCACATTATTGTTATTTCCCACCTGTCGAGCTTGTAACATGAAACCCCTGAATTGTACAGATGCCCGGAGATTCACTGTAAAACACATTTACCGTAAAACATAAACAGAATAGATCTTAATCGTTATCTTTATTATCACAGGCAGAACGAGATTAAAAGACAATGTTCTTAAAATGAAGTTTAATGGTTAAATGAAGTAAAACAAACTATTCTTAATATCTATGGCCTCACGTTCAGACAATAATTCACAAATAATATCTATATTTAGAACTGCTTTTAATATGTGATGAATGTACCATGTCAATGTTTACTATGTTTTTAATGTGAAACTTTTATGATGATTTTATTGTCTGTAAAGCGACTTTGAGTACTATATAAATACAATGTATTATTATTATTTATAATATCTGCGTACTCATGGCTGTGTGATCAATTGCAGGCTATGCATATTATTATATTATTATTGTTATGTTATATTGCTGTACTTTACCCTGCTGCTGTTGTGAACTGCAATTTCCACCCCTGGAGGACAAATAAAGGTTTATCTAATCTAATCTAATGATCAACCAGCAGTCCGATTTGCTATTAAGATAATAATAATAATACATTTGATTTATATAGCGCTTTTCAGGGTACTCAAAGTCATCACATATTAAAAGCAGTTCTAAAAAAAACTTAAGAGGCTCACCTGTCATCACCACCCCATCTGCATAGCTGGTCCGGTCCGCGGTGATCGTAAACGGAGGGGCGCTCTGCTGAGGAGTTCCACCGTGCACCGGCCTCATATCCCCGCAACTCCCCAACACATCCCCTGAAGGGTAGCATCGCCCCACCTGCACCATGCAGGCGAGGATTAAAGTGAGTCTAAACATCGATGATACAAGAACCTGATGGAGGTGTGTTACTGTTGAGTTGAAATCATGGATCGCGTTATGGAAAAGTCTTCAAGAGAAACTTCGGTTGCCTGCGCCAGTTTCCCCCCAGTCAGTGTTGGATCTGAGTCGGTAGAGGGGGGATGGATGTTAACCCACCGTCATTGTTGTTGTACTTTGTAACAGACTGGGTGGAGACATCCCTGACTGTCCGCCATTGCTTGTAAATTCACGGTCAGCACGTTGACATGCAGTTAGTATTAATCCGTATATCACCTTTTTCCTTTTCCGTCTGTTGAGTTTGCATAATAGTCCGTTTAAGCCAGTTTTGTGCGATCACTGTAAGGTCCAAATGACTAAGCAGTTTTTATACTGGATGCTGGGAGCAGCAAGGTTAACTCACAGGTCACCTGTTGTAACTGCATTGTTACTTCCCACCTGTAGAGCTTGTAACTTGAAACCATGGACCTATAATATTAACTGGATACCGGATAGAAAAATGGCGGCCGTTGATTTCAATGAAGTTGGGCCCTGTCCCAATACCCGCACTTGCGCCCTTGCGCCCTTCAATTGCGCGTTCTCGCTGAAGGGTGCAAGTGCGCAGGGTGTCCCAATTCTCCAGTAAGGTCTTAAGCCCCGCCCCCTATGCGCACTTGATCCGCACTTCCACGAAGCGTGCATCGATGCGCACTTTGGCGAAGTGTATTACCCACAATTCATTGCTGCGTGTGACGTTTTCACAAAAAAGGCAGAATATGGCAATGTCTGGTGGTCGGCCCCATAGACAACAGATGGTACATATACATGTCTATGGTCGGCCCGCTCATGCGGTAAAGTGTCTTACCAAGTAAGGTGGTCAACAAGTTTAATTTGATTTTTGTTGCCCCTGAAAAAGTCAGTTTGTAATGTTTGCTCAGTTGAGTGTTTCATACATTTCCATTCGATGAGTTTGCAGCATAGTTTGCTCAGTTGTTGAGTTTGTTTTTATTACTTGCTCCAGAGTATTCGAGTCAATTTGATTAATTTATATTTATTCAAAGTTGTAAAAAAAAGAAATACAATAAACACCTTTTCGTAAAAACAATCAAAGGTCTTTTTTTATTTTCTTTTGTCACGACAGCGAGAGTCTGACGCATACGTCTTCTTCGATTTCGAAGCTTCTTTCTTCTCAACATTGTTTGGTTCAGCTTAAAAATTATTTTAATCAGCAAAATTGCAATAACAGCAACCGGTACCGCCATTTTAGATGTCGTGGTAATGACGCACTGGCTAAATCGATGACGTAGCCATCACTGTCCCAATTCTCTAATTTTCGCACGCTTGCGGCCTACGCACTTCGAACCCTTCGCGCACTTCTACCACTTCCGCACTTCACAGAAGGGCGCAAGGGCGTAGTGCGGGTATTGGGACAGGGCATTGCTCACCTAGCGCATGTGCCGAAAAAGTTTTTTGACTTCCTGGTTTACTTCCGCGGTATGGGGAATGGAATGATGGGAGGCTGATGACGCTCTGGGGCAATGAGAACGAGCAAGTCGCGTTCTGGACTGGACAAGTGCTGCGCGCTCATGAGTGCTTGTGGAAGAGTTTGACCGATAATGACGAATCTACACAATCAAATGATGGATTTATAGGACACATAAACCGATTATGTTTTCATAGTCATGGTTATAGAATATACGAGGTTAATTCGTTTTGTTTAAGTTTAAGTAAGGATAAAACGAGTCATTTTTATTAAGGTTAATCTAAAATAAAAAATAAGGGATTCTCCACAATACAAGCTGTCATATTTATCAACCAAATGCCGGTAGTCAAATCTGTTTTGTCTATCAATGATCCCGTATGTGATATAGCCTACGAATTCTTGTCAGATTAAGTTCTTATCGTTTTATATAGGCTATATCGGCACATTCAAAACAGGCAAGTCTTTCGTTAGCGTTATGCAGCTTCTCTGTTTCTTTTACAGCTACGTGATATAGTTTGAAGGAAGGACCTCCTGGACATTAAGTGTAATTCCTAGCCTGATATATTTTTATAGTCCACCCTAAAACACTGTTTTCTCCTGTAGTGAGATGTCAGAACCTATACTGAGCCACATGTTACTGAATAAATAAATACAAATTCCGTTGTGTGGTCTATTTAACATAATTTGGTGTTCATAAGCAAGGCTTTATAATTAAATAGTTCAACACTTTTCAAAGTAATAATTAGATTTTACTGAACATTAACTATTTTCAATATAACGAACATAACATAACAAAACTAAAAAAACAGACTTGTGATAGAGTGGGTGAACAGTGTGATGAAAAAAGGCACAAAAAAGAGAGGCCAGCTTCACTTTGCCTGGTCTATTCGTGGGCTTAAATATATTTAGACCAAAACAATAAAAAGGATATTGAACTTCAGTCAAGGTGAGACCGAGACCCTGGTGACACATCACCTAAAGTATCACATGCATGGTAAATAACTCAAGTGCAATAACTGTATATGTCTAGTTAACTTACCTATTTTGTATTTGTTATACTGGACTTTATCGTGCCCCCCTATTGTTATTATTGTTATGTTACACTGCAACTCTGTGTGCTGTACTTTACCCTGCTGCTGTTGTGAACTGCAATTTCCACCCCTGGAGGACAAATAAAGGTTTATCTAATCTAATCTAATCTAATTTTATATTTTTACACAGCGGTGACACTGGCAGTAAGTGAAAATTTCATTACGCGTGTAATTTAACGCCAATATACATTTAAAATAGCATTTAGAAATACATGCCGTTCAAATATGAAACTTGTATCACAACTCTGTCTCGAAATAAACTCACCCTGGAGTCATTGAATTCACTTTTCCGACCACGTTTAGCCCTGTTCAGAGCTGTCATTAAGCCAACAGGCATCCTCGTTCCCGAGACACAGCGAGACCGTGCTTGGGAGTGCACGCACACAGCTGTGACGTCACCATTAGAATAAGACTTTACGGGGGCTTTTCTGGCCTTTAGAACAATTTTTGACGTTTTAAAAGTCCATGACTTAAAAATATGGAATAAAAAGATTTGCAATTAATAGTGGTTACAGCTGTAGGTGTCCTGAGAACCTTTTTACAGGCTTCTCTTTTACTATTACGGTCTATGGGAAAAATGCTTTCTGGGCCCCATGGGTATTTTATGTTGCAATATCACGAGTGGCCACCGGGAAAAATCGGCAGAACCTGGAGAAACACATTTGCCGTAAAAAAAACCATAGGTATTCTTAATATTTATGGCCTAACATTCAGACAACAATTCACAAATACCATCTGCGTACTATGTCTATGTGCTCAATTGTATAGGCTGTTAATTGTAAATGTTGTAAATGTAAATTAATCTTTGAAGAACTTCATATACCAGATCAGCATGCAGTTATTATGTAGGGCAATAGCTTCCGAGGAAAGCAATTGGTAGAGTGCTTGACACAAAGCAACAAGTGGAAAAAAACACAGATGTCGTCCAGCATTTATTTCTTTACTGATGTGATTCACGCTAGTTTTAATAACGAGAATGATGAACTGCATGCTACTTATCACACAAGTGCATACTGAAAAAAAAGTTACTACCTGTCTTTACGAGTGCAGATACGAGAATAAACATATCACGTTGTAATTCTTAATATTGCAGATTCACTCAAATCAGGGTTTGAAATGATCGAAGTCTCTGCGAGTCCCCTAAAATTGTATCATTAAATTTTCTAACTGGTATTTTGCAACGTTATCTGTATCTAAATCACTTTTTAATGTTACAAAATCTTAGATTTGGAATTTGATCATTTTGAAACAGATTTGCAAGATTAGCCTGATATTCACTCAATTATATCAAGGTTTACTGACATGATACATTAAGAAAAACTCCAGTTCTGTGGGAACCTCAAATAAAAACAATTATTGTGCGGTGAGGAGGGGGGGGGGTGCCTTGGGGTCTCAAATCCCCCCCAATCAGCCTCATATCGAACCCTGACTCATGAGTGACATGCATTGCACGTACACAGAGAAGATTGACACAAAACAAGGTAATCCACTTTGTCACTGTGACTCAGCATTAAGTGGTATCTAATGTCGTCCACAGGGCGAAGCTTTCGAGTGTCGCGCTACGGTGTCAATCTATGGGATTTCCCAGGTCACAGTCATATAATATGTGTGTTGAGAACTTCTCTTCATCAATGAAGATTTGTTTTAGTCCAGAAATACAGAAAAGGGGGTTCAGAGTGAAATCTAGTATGCCTCAAAACACCAGAGGTATTAGATACGGTTATTGTATAGTAGATCAGTGATAATGGGGTTGGCACGCAGTGTTGAGAAAGTAGAAGCTCTGTCACAGAGGAAGGCTATGAAGACGTGATAGAATTGCAGTTGTGGTCCTCCATCGCAAACCAAACTGTGTTCACGCTCCACAGTTAAGTGATGGGGACCATTGAGGAAGCCAGTGGTTTTTGGTTCCCCAGTTGGTGAGGACAGGCAGACTGGCAGAGCGCTGAGGGCAACGAGGGTCTCGCTGGTCACATGTCATGCAGGACCTCCAGAATGGTGGCGATGGACCAAGCCTGGGTCTCACAGCTGAAGGGGCAGTATTGGCCGTTCTCATTGGTCAGCTCTGGTAGGCCCTTCCATGACGACCTGACAGATGAGGGGGAAAAAAGGGTTTGTGGATATTCTGTATCTCCACTGACAATGTCACGTGGATTAAAGATAAACACCACAAAAAAGATGTTAGTGGATATGACAGTCCATTTTATCATCATCGGGTGACCTTTGACCCCAAGAGTCACCGGTGCGGTCACCAGGCGTACCTCTCCAAGTGGACGTTGTGCCGAGAAAGAACATTCTTCACCAGGTAGACAGTCTGGTTGTATATCTCAGGCCCCATTTTCTTTGCAAAGTACAACTTGGCTCGCAGGAAGTATCCCACAGGCCAAAGCCACTCCTGAGAAGAAAGCATGAGCCTATGAGACATCCTAATGGCCTCCAGAGAGAAGCATCAGTGAGTATTAGACAGCAGACGCTTAGGAGCGCTAAAAGGCACTCACGGGTCCCTGATGATAGTTGAAGCCCTTCGCCCGGTTGTAGTTGTCGTTATCAAGACTATTGTCGTAGACGCCACAGTACACCATGTCACTGTCGGAGGATGGACAGGAAAGGACAGGTACGTCTCAAATTTCTGTCAAGATTTTGTTTAATGCTGTAGCTGCTTTTTAAAGGTTAAATAGGTTTGACAATAAGTAGCAAACAAAACACAAGGTGGTGTACTGTTCATCTAGCTCTATAGCCTGCACCCCTGGTCTCTAGAGTAAACCTGACTGTTCATCTAGCTCTATAGCCTGCACCCCTGGTCTCTAGAGTAAACCTGACTGTTCATCTAGCTCTATAGCCTGCACCCCTGGTCTCTAGAGTAAACCTGACTGTTCATCTAGCTCTATAGCCTGCACCCCTGGTCTCTAGAGTAAACCTGACTGTTCATCTAGCTCTATAGCCTGCACCCCTGGTCTCTAGAGTAAACCTGACTGTTTATCTAGCTCTATAGCCTGCACCCCTGGTCTCTAGAGTAAACCTGACTGTTTATCTAGCTCTATAGCCTGCACCCCTGGTCTCTAGAGTAAACTGGACTGGAACCCTTGTCTGGCAGACTGGGGGGAATCAAACTCACTCTGGATCCAGTGTCTTCATTCCTAGGGGCCCAAGCAGTTTCTTCTCAGCTATATCCAGGGCCTCCCAAGCTCTCTCCACAGTGAACAACTCGGGGGCCTGAAACACAAACACACACAGACACACACACAGACAGTGAGGAATGCACTGTCAGAACTGTCTCGAGGCTATGACGAGAGGGAATCCACACACACTGGAATCACAGGAGGTAATCGTGTCCAAACAGATTTAATAGCCAAAAAAAAGATGGCTGACCAAAAATCCAAATGTGCGGTGTGTCCAAAAACAAACCAAAATGAAGAAAATGTCCCTCCTCAGTTGTCACACACGCACTGATAAACACACACACAGCTTACATACCACGACCATGGCGATGGGGAAGTTGGGTCGTAGCTGGTAGTCACACCAGGGGCTGGAGGCCCCGTAGCTGTCCTTGTAGATGCCTCGCTTGTGGACCAGTTCCGGGTGCTTCTCGTTGGGGTCCTTGGGGTCATGGGACACGTAGAACTTCTGCTCAAAGTTCTGCTGGATCTTCTGGTTCCACTCCTCATAGGTAACAGAGAGATTCCGATCTAGAACGGATTCCAGAGCACAGTGAGTAGAACGCACCGTGTGGAATGAAAACAACTAAATCATTTAGGAAAGTCTGATTTTTTTGTAATGATATTTATCAATGCAAATATTATGGGTTTGCTAACTTCATCAAATGAAAATTAACAGGATTATTGTAAATCAGGGGTAGGCCTCTAGAGTACCTTCTCTCCGAATGGTGACGGTCGTGTAAGGAAACAGTCCCTTTTTCTGGAGGTGAATCAGCCAGCGGAGGGTGGATTTACACAACCCCACTATCTCCACCGCGGATCCATCTCTGAACACACACGCACGCACTGCTTTCAAATACACGCTCCTTCTACAGAGCCCACACTGTACGTTTTGCATACGCTCATCGTAGATGCTCCAGATATATCTATGAATAACAGAATTAAAGGCATTCTTTGAAAGACGCAAAGAATGAGCTGAAAGCGCACGTTACCTGGGCGTGGCTGGGACGCCTTTGTTGCGCGCTCTCACACTCTCTCCCATCTTATCCATCCAGGTACCGCAGTTATGGCGGTTGCCCCCATAAACAAACCCAGTGTCCTCGTTGACCTTGGCCTCAACATTGAAGCCTGAGGGACAGTGACACAAGCATCCGACATCATGTCAATATAATTTCCTTTTGAGGACAAGGAAAGCAATTCATTTCCGTATTTTACAACCGAATGAATTACTTTCATTGATTTCCTGTTTTATCTACAGCGTATTAGCATACAGTCAAACAAAACATAGACCGTGTGGTTTTCTAAATGAGCCCGATCCCAACAAGGTCTGGTCAAAACAGGTCTGCTGCTATTTAAAGAAGCGGGGGGTATGCACTAAACCTGAGCAACTTGCCTTCATCGGTCATGTGGCTGTCGATTTGAGGGCCAGCGTTCCGCTCCCTGAACTCGATCCCCTGCATGTGACGCTGCATGGCTTCATGGATGACATCGTACAAGGGCTGGTCCTGGTGACATCAGGGGTCACAGAGGAAAAAACAAGGATAAGTGTGTCATCGTATAATACAGCTAGCTATCCTCTCACTGTCTGTCATGCATAAATGCATATAAATACAGAACAAAACACAAAAAGGCTTATTTCACAACAAAATCCTGATCCTCAAGCTCCTCCCTTGCCCCCCTCACCCAGGCTCCTGCAGGCTGTGGCTCGGATACGTTGGTGGGGTACATTCTGGAGACGGGGCACATCAGGATGTCGGCACCGTCAGGCACCAAGCGCACGTAGTCCTGGATGCACTGCAGCCACCACCACACGGCGTCACGGCAGTTGTAGCGGGCGCCAATGCCCTGGCCCAGCAGGTTGGGGATCAGACCGTAGCGCATGGTGCCCGCAAAAGCCAGGATGATGTTTCTATGGAAACCAGGGTTAGACCAGGGTGAGAGGCTGGGGATTCTGATCTGATTGATACAGTAGGGTATTGTACTGAATGAAGTGTTATGTTGAAGGTCTTCTCCATTAAGTATTATGTAAGGTCAATCTAACCCTATCTTTTGCTAATCTTTACTCTACCGTACCTCTATTTAACCTAGCTCTAACCTTACCTCTACTCCAGTGTTTCACAGTGCTGGTCCTCAGGGAACACCTGTCCTGGATGTTTGAGATGTTTCCCTGCTCCAACACACCTTATTCAAATTAATGGTCTTAAGCAGGCGTCTGCAGTGCTGGCTAACGATCCATTCATTAGAATCAGGTGTGTCGGAGCAGGGAATTGTCTAAAACATGCAGGACAGGTGTTCCCTGAGGACCAGGGTTGGGAAACGCTGCTCTATCTACGTCTATTGCTCTCCCCTCCCCTGATGGTTAGGTTCTAACCTGGCTTCCAAGTGTCTGCCAGTCACCAGCATCAGGCCTCTGAGGGAGATGAAGGTGTCCCTGCCCCAGCAACGGAAGATCCCCGCCGAGAAGTGAGGAAGCCCTGAGACAAAAACAAACACACAAACATTAAAACTCCCCTTTGTGTATGTGTGCGTCTGTTCGATCAACGGCAGTGAAATCGTGTATCTTCCCGCGATGTGCGCACAATGTCATTAAGTGCTGTAGCCCACAACACCGTCTCTGACCTGCTGCCATGGAAACGCAGGACTGCTCTTCCTGGTTGGTGACATTGCTGAGATGGTAGGGCACGTCGGTGAGTTTCGGGGACAGCGGGGGCAGGGCAGGGAATTTGCCCACCCCGCACATCTGCACTGAGCCCAGAGAGAGCTGCTTTACAAAGGTGGAACCATTCTGCACGAAGCTACGAGAGCCAAAGAGAGACACACGTTTCAAAGTGATGCATGACGGATAGTGCCTTTTTGTTGTACCAATCAAATGCAACAAACCAGAATCCTTTCACAATGGCCTTCATCTCCAGGACACACATCTTTAAGTTTGTCTGACGTACAGTAACATAAAACGAACCTGGACATGTTCTTGAAGACAACATCCAGGGCAGTAGAGTAGGCCCCAACGATGATGGCGTCAAAATAGCAGGGCACCAGGTAGCGAGGGATGTGCTTCAGGTAGTTGAACATGGCCTGGAACCAGGTGCCCACCTGTAGGGCACGACCACACACAACTTACGGTACCCAACCTGGATCAATGCTGAACCTTCACTAGATGACTATCATTATGGCAAGTACGGTAGGAAAAAAGTATACGGGTGTATGTTTTCGTGTGTCTGAAAGGAGAGAGGACACAATAAGTGTACATAATAAGTTTCATCTAATCTTTTACCTCCCCCAGGGCCCCTCCCTTGGCGACCAAGCGCTTGCTGACGTAGTCGATCATCCAGTCACCTTGACGTAGGTTGTCACAGAAAGGGTGGCCCAGGTCGTTCTTCGGACGGATCTCTGACATCACCGACATCAGACCTGAGGCGAGATAACGGAACACCACTGGATTCAACTCAAGCGAACAAATTCATCCTTTATCGTCCAATTGGAAATGTGCTGGCCAGAGACGCCAACAGACAGGAGTCGAAAACTCTCCACTGTAGAGGTTTGGGAGAAGCGACTTTTGCCCTATGCAGAATTTGTACCTTGCAGGCCACTGTACTTGAGTGGCAACCAGGAAGGGATAGCGTAGCAGCCTCCACCATCCTCTTTCTCCTCTTCGTCACAGCGGAATAACAACATGTTCAGGTCTGCCAGGGTGAGGTTGGACATGATACTGGAGCACAGTATGTGTGTGTGTGTGTGTGTGTGTGTGTATGGACAGGGAGACAGACAGGCAAAAACAGATACACAAAGAAGTAAGTCTAAATGTCAAGAAGTATGGCATACATGTACGGAAAAACTGACTTCCTCCTCTGCTATTGGAGACACGTACAAGTCCAGAGGACAGTCGAGGACCTCAGGCATGTTGTCATCCTCCAAACTCCCCTTCTCGTAATGAGAGCTGAACTGGATCAGGTGGCGCCTCAGGACTCCAACCATCTCCTGGGAGGTGGGGTCTAAACTCACCCTGCAGGAAGGGGGAGGGGGGAAGAGGGCGAGGAAATAATGAAACGACAAGAGGAATGGAATTAATCCTCTTATTGACCAGATGACTGGATAGGCGACTTGTGCCACGCGTCAGCGCACCTGAAGACGATGACACTGCCCGGAGTGAGGTGCTTGAACGCGATCTCCTGGATGAACTCGCTGCTGCCCTTGGCCTTGGCCTTGACGTCGGCCTGCTTCACGATCTTGCTGTCCTTCAGCTGAAAGAAAAGACACCTGTTGGTTTTCTCGTGCTTCGCTGAGCTTGAACTCCATCTAAGCACAACAGGTCTTCAGACACACACAGCCTGTAACGTGAGACAACCTTTTTTTGTTTTGTTAATAAAAGTATACGTAGTATCATGGGATTGGGGGGTGGTATTGAAAGACAGACAGGACAGAGGGAGAAAGAGAGAAGAATGTATAGGGGAGATGCATGCACTTAATAATGCTTTGTCTAATTTTGCTTCATCACTGTAAGAGCTGAATGACTCAGCGGTTTTGTGGGTCTGACGCAACATGGGAGGCGAGAAGAAATTCTTCTGAAGAAATTGATATACCAGATCAACAGGTATTTTTCTGAGCCAGGAAGATTCACAGAAAGGAGAGGGAAAAAGAGGCGGAGCAACACAGACAAAAGTGAGAGAGGATGGGAAAGAGAAAGCGTGAGAAAGGGGGAGAGAGAGAAAGAGCGTTCAAGGCACCTGGATGTGTTCTCGGATCTCCACGGTGTAGCCAGGCAGACCATTGATGTTGTTCTCGTCCTTGCTGTAGGGCTCCGTCTTCCTCTTCACAGTGCTGGCCTCTAGGACCACCTCCTCTATTTTACCTGAAGAGATTTCAACGTTACGCCCATGTTGCCTTGCATTGTCACCTACGCAACACTCATGGGGGTCAGATGGCTCAGCGGGTTAAGGCGCTGGCCTTGTGTTCGGAAGGTTGTGAGTTCAAATCCCGGCTGTGGCTATGTGACGTTGTGTCCATGGGCAAGGCACTTCACTTTACTTGCCTCAGGGAGAATGTCCCTGTACTTAATGTGAGTCGCTTTGGATAAAATGAGGTAAATGAGGTATTATTGTTACACTGGGCATATGACCAATACATACTTACGATGTGTCCTGATTTGCAATTTTACACACAGCAAAAACACATGACCCCCACATGACACACGTGTGTGTACCTGGGATGAACATGGGAGGGACATTTTCTTTGAAGGGGTGGCTCTCGGGGTTCTTGAATGCAGTGCGAGACACGGCCACCACTGATTGGTGCGTGCTGGGGCTGTGTCTGGTCACAGCCACGATGTCTTCATCCACTTGGTCCACATAAACCTGGACACACACACCGGTTTAGTTCCGCAAGTGAAATCCTGTTTGACAACAGGAGTATTTGCATGCTGTTTCCACTCTCCCAAGCTGACCTGAGAGAAACCTTGTGCTGCCAGCTCCTTGTGCAGGTTGTTGAGGGCCAACTTCCCGGCGAGAATACCCGTCTTGAGGTTCACCTCCCCTGGGGAGGACGGTTTGGCACCTGGATTCCACCGGGGGTAAAAGCGCTCCTCCTTCACCACTGAGATCTGGATGGGAGGCAAGAGACTCCATGAAATGACAGAGGTAAACGCTGACCCCATCCCATTAACTCGGTTATTCATGCATGCTGGTGTTGCTGTTTACATCTTACCCACCTGCCAAGGGACAGAAAATGTTGGACACAAACATACTTAGACACACATTCATGCGTTACGAACTAGTCCGTTCATCCATGCTAACTGCTGTTGTTTCCAGTTTACCCACCTGGTGAGGGACCAGCTCGTCGTATCCTCTAGTGCTGCCTGTTGCACAGCAGGCCATTGAGACGATGGCAGAGCTGGGGAGGGAATCGTACACGGAACGAACCTACAGGATAGGAGAAAGACAAAGAGACAGAGAGAGATGGACAAATATGAGTCATTGGTCCAGCCACGATCACACCTTCACAACACTATTCTAACTCTGGTTGGCGGTCCCACCTGAATGGGGCACTCGTTGTCGTGGGTGACGTCCAGGAACATGGCATGGGCGATGGAGGGCACCAGAGGCCTCAGACTGGGCTGGACAAACGAGCCCACGGGCTCCCCGCCAAACCTGTACACGAGTCTGCCCTCCTCATGGCTGTCCCCTGCACTCATGGCCTCTGGCGCAAAGACACACACACAGTATACCTTTGTGATTTGGTAGACTGGCAACCGTCAACAGGGTAATTAAAATACGTCACAGCAAAAGACACTCCTAAATTCAATCAAGACATGTCCTTTCACGTTCAGGCTCTACTATAATTATGACCATATCCCTGCAATGCACACACAAATAGGAGCACAACCACCAATCTATATTCCTAGCTCTGTATGTTATGAGCGTGCAGTACATTGTACTGTATATGGATGTGGTGAAACATCTGTATATTGTTGAGTGTTTTGCGAGTACAGCATTGGTATACTGCCTGAGCACACTGTGCAAGTACTGCATGGGTATACTTACTGGGTTTACTGTGCGAGTACTGCATGGGTGTACTTATTGGGTTTACTGTGTGAGTACTGCATGGGTATACTTACTGGGTTTACTGTGCGAGTACTGCATGGGTATACTTATTGGGTTTACTGTGTGAGTACTGCATGGATATACTTCGTGCGTGTACTATGTGAGTAATACATGAGCACACTGTGCAAGTACTGCATGGGTATACTTCTTGGGTGTACTATGCGAGTACTGCATGAGCATACTGCCTGGGCGTACTGTGCGAGTGCAGCACTTTTGAGCAGGCCTGTCTTACCTCTGATGAGAGAGGTAATGCCCAGCCTAGTGACAAACACATTGTCCAGCTCCTCACTGCCGGTGAAGAGCTCAGCCACCACATACAGGTCAGGCCGCAGCTGGCGAGCGTGATCCAGCATGTGCTACGGGCCAGCGAGCGCAGCACACACACACACGGAGCCCAGAGAGGGAACATGAGGGAAGGGAGCAGATGGAGCGAGAGGTAGAGAGACATGGAGAAAGATAGAGAGAGGGACAGAGATGGAGAGCGACAGAGAGCGACAGCGATAGGGTGTTGAAAAGATAGGTCAATCACGAGGGCGCAAGCGAACAAGCTTAGCAAGAAGTCAGTATTAAGGCCGCACACACACACAAAAGGAGGACACGCAGTTTTAATGAGCATCATGCAACAACCACAAAGGAACAAATGTAGTTTAATGAACAGCATGTAGGTCAATGGCAAGGAAGAGAAGGAGGAATAAAGTAGGAATTCAGTTGTTGTGCAGATAGGGTAAATTGGTTATGTTTTTTATATGTTAATTTAGAGAAAGGATTGGATGAAACAATTATGGTTTTAATTGGGGAAGATGTCAGATATAAATACAAGAAATGTGAATTAAAAAAATCCAGCGTGTTTGTTTAAATAGAGGTATTGAACGAATTGAGAGACAGAGAGATACAGAGAGAGACAGAGAGAGAGAGAGAGAGAGAGAGAGAGAGAGAGGAAGAGAAAGGGAGGGACAAAAGTACAAAGATTTAGCACCATGCACAAAACGCTTTTTCCACAACATTGGAAAGGATGTTCCAGAAAATACTAACTGAGGGTTCGCCTACTCACTTTACAAAAACAAAAAGTCCAAAACAGATTTTGACCTAATAACAAGGCACAGTTTTTACATTTATAAGATAAATAAACAAGCGCTTTTCTAATTAATTGTGAGTTGGCTCACTAACCACAGAGAATTTTCCAGAACACCCCCTCAGTTACAGTCTGTTGAAGCTCATGAGGAGAGCTGGCAAGTACCTCGGACCAGACTGGTGATCCCCAGCCGGTTTACAAATACATTGTCAATCAGCTCGTTGCCGGTGAACAGTTCTGCTATCACATACAGGTTAGGCCTGACTGCCCTAGCAGCAGCCAACATCGCCTACAGAGACAACACACCAGTTACACAAGGCCTACTGGCCTCACAGACTAGAATACATTTTAGGAGTTTAAAATAAGAGTTAAAACGTATCAAAATAATACTGTTGGAAACGTTAAGGAAGACTATTTTGGACTTGATCTGATAAACATGTGTAGCACCGGTGACATAAATCGATTAAATTCCCGATGGTGATACTTCAAGAACCTCAAGTCTAACGATGGTACCGATTGACATCAACAGCAACGTTAGACTTGAATATTGTCGTCTCATGTTCAGAATCAGAATTTGTTTTTATTCGCTATGCAAGTTACACAAATGTGGAATTTACCATGGCAGGATGGAGAAAACAAAGCACATCTATGGAACTTAAATAAGTGTGCTAGATATCAACCAGACGTTCAGGTTTCAAAATCAGTTACCTCAGCCACGTGCATGGGCGTTGAGTGACAGTTGTCGAGGCGGACACCAGCGAAGTGCTTGGCTGTGATCTCCGTGTACATCTTCATGTGGGCCCACAGGTAGGGACAGTCCTCGGGCTTGTCCCCGTACCGCAGCTTCACGCTGTCCCCCCAGCAGACCAGCTCTCTCCGCAGGTACACCTGGGAGCCTGGACATGGAGCGAATCATCAACCTAATGGGTCTCTCAAAAAGACAGCCTGTTACAAACTGTTATTACTATGGGGGTATATGCACGGCCCTGAATAGTCCCAAGGAACATTAGTCCTGGCAATGACATCTGAACCGAAGAAAACAGTCCTGACATTTGAAGAAGACATAAATATATAGCGCCCCCTTCTGGTACACACTGGTTTTTGTCTTTTCGATGATCCATTTGGGATTTAGTGAAATGTACGTGAATTAAGTGCTACAAATGTATAAAAAATATATACCGTAAAAATACTAAACTTTATATTTGTTAGGTCACTTGTTAGCTGCCCCTCAATGTAGCTAGCAGAATATGAACTGGCCCAGCTACTCTGTGTTAGATATGCACAGGCTAAGGTAAGCTGACCAGGTTCTGCAAAGTTCCTCAGCGGGTCGTCTCCCATCACCCAGCCATTGTGAGCCAGGAAGTGACACGCCTTGTCTGCTTGGTTCATCAGCTGCATTTCCTGCTCAAAGGTCATCTCTTCAAACGGGAAAGTGAAATATCTGTAAAATAGTAAGGTAAATAGTTTGGAACTTTTACTATTCAAATTCAAGGACAAATTCAGCCTGGGAAAACCAACGGGATTTTCAAGAAATTAAGTACCTTGTTACAAGTGGATTGTTCCTTGTAATGGGTCCAATTTTAGGTCCATGGTCTGCGATACGGTCGTAAACTACAGTTCCCATGATGCATTGGATTGCCTGAGCGCAACAACAAAAAAATGAATGCGAATCAACCCAGTATAGACAGTACCACACTCACATCTCACATACAGTACACAGGCGTTCACCTTCTCCTGGTGAAGCTGCATTTCCTTAACCCGTTCCAGGTTAACCTGTTCCAGCTTTTTCTTGAACATGTCACAGCAATCTTTGAGGGCCGAAGGCCCGTTACTGTAAAAAAAAACACAAATTGAGTGTGTGCAAACGTCACACACTCAACGAAACACTTCTGAAAGGTATAGCTGTCCTCCGGACTGTGACGGTCAAGTCAAGGCCTTCTTGCCAAACCACAACTCCACCACGCAGGCACAAGCCAACGTTTTGGTATTGGATGCGTAGCATTGTTCTAATCTCATGCCATGATTCACCAGTGAGGTATGAAGATCTCCAGGGCAGAGGACATGTCCACAGAGTTTCCAAAGCGCCTGCACTGGGGGTCCTGGAAGACCTTTAACTGCTTCTTAGTGTCAGGGTCTTTTCCTCCTGACGAACCACCTGAATGAGCAGGTCCCAGAAGGGCTGGTATTAGAACAGGTTGATCCAAATGATGTTTTATGCTCTTTGTGTGTCCCTAACCCAAGGCAATTGTCTATCATGATACGCGTTTCATATTTTTATTGAGTTATCAAAAGAAAAGGATTTGGAAGAGGAAATTCATGTTTACTTCAGAACCTAAGGGCGTTGTGTCACAACAGTTACTAACGTAATAATTAGCCATTTTGGGGTGTGCTTCCCGTCCCTTTACGACAACACGAACACTCCCATCCCTCTGACCTGTCTCCAACAGCTTCAAGAACTGCTCCGCCATTTTCTCCACGTTGACCTGGAAGAACTCCCAGAGCTTGAGTTTGGGGTAGACCTCCTCAGACAGCAGCTGTTGCAGGGCCTGAAGGGACACAGACACCGCCACACAGCTAGAGCACTGCCTATACTCGCGCAACACTCAATCTCCCACTGGTGGGTACACACTTAGCAGACACCTATCCAAAGCAACGTGCCCCACGGATTGGGATTTCAACCTGCAGTCAGACTAGCTCCAACCACCTTCCATTCAAATGGGAGCTAAGCCCTCCTTTTAAAACGCCATATTAGGATCCAACTTTGAATCCACCAAGCACCCGACAAGCCTTAAAACAACAGGCTCACCTTCAGCTGGGTTTCGGTCTCGATGAGGGCGGGGACCCCCTGCTCGGCGTACACTCCGTCTGCGAGGTCGCAGGTGAAGTGCCAGAGGGCGCGGTCCAGCAACCAGGCAGGTTTCAGGTGGGGCGAGTTCACAAGGTTGTAGCCACATTCTGGGTGTAGCCGGATCCACTTGCTGTTGGAAGCTGGGTCGAACAGAGAGGATCATCAGATGAATACTTAGGATGAACCAGGGTTCAGAAAACTCCAAACCCAATAACTTCAAGCAAAATTCCCTCAAACCCACAGTGTAGTTTCAGACAAGGATCAAGGTAAATTGCTATTTCATAATGAGAACAAGCAGGCTTCGCAGAAGCACACAGACAATAATGACAGAGAGAGAGGGGCTTGACTGTGTGTACGCTCCATTATACTTGCTATCTCTTGCCTTTTCTAACAGCACAGATCTGCAATTTCTACTATTGAAAATGTATAAGTTTAAGTATTTTCAATGAAACCATGTCTTTTTATGCACTTTTAAAAATTCAAAGAACTTACTCAACTTAAACTTTCAATAACTTAATGAACTTTCAATAAAGCTTTCACTTAAAATAACAAACTTTCAATGAATGCAAGGGGCCAAAGGGAACTTTGGTTTAACGCATGTATAAGGACATCACCTCACAGCAGTGGACTCCACATACACGGACGTTGACCTTTACAAACAAACCGCAAAACTAATCTCACAAACTGATTATTATACTCAATAATACAGGAAATTGATATGGTTGCGTTTCACTAAATTGTAGGCCGACGTTAAAGTTAAAAAAGGTTATACAGTTAAAAAGTTTGCTTTTCCTTCACTGGTCTTCTTAGTGTGGCCTAAGGTGCTACACTGAGAACACATACCGTACATTACACAGTCACACACACACACACACACACGTACATTTATAGATTTTAGGCAGAGGATCTTCTCTGACCTGGTAGATTGCATTTCATGTCGAAGCTTGATGGTGTCCTGTTCTGACCAGTAGATGCCACCAAGACACCATGGACGCCATAATGGCTGAATATAAACCATCTTAAGGCAGTGATCTCTGTCATTCTTCCTGGAAATGACTGGCTCAATAGATTAAGGAAAATCTGAACCTACAATAGAATAGTATTAGCTAACATGATAACTGTTTAAGCTATTTGAAAAAGCTGGCTTGGTACAAAATGTCATTTCCAGCCTCACAAGCAGGTTCTGGATGGGTTCTTCTAAACCCATATTGAATAGCGAGCTGCTATATTTAGCACGCATGCAGCTCCACAGAGCAACACCCAGAGGATATATAAAATGTGTAGCAATCTGCATGTCAATAATATGCACACTTCTAAAGAGGTTTCATGAGACAAAAAAACAAACAAGAGGCTTCCTGACATTGTCAAACTCATAAATCAATCGCAGCCTTCAGTTATCAAACTGACCCATGAACAAAGTAATCCCTCATCAAACTGAACTCAAATCCAAGTAAACAGTGTGCAACACTAATAACCCCTGAGGCAATCATGTCCATTCCAAATACCTGCTATGTTCCTGCCTAAAGTACTCTCCACCCTTCCAGGACTTATATTTATAACAGCGGTTATAAATAGAAAACATCCAGGACAACTGTTTTATTCTATTTTGGTCAGCAGAACGTTGCTGCACACAATCCAAGCCACGTCCGACCGACTGGTCTTTGGCAGGCTCCCATCTCCATAAGTTTACTGTTCGTCTGGCCTTTGAAACGCCATGCCGTTCGAGTCATGACAGCATATTCACCTCGGTTACCTTTAGTGTGGATAAGATCAAGCCAGGATGGCAGGCTGTCCAAACTGAGACCATGATGAAAGCCTCACAGCTGCAGATGTAACGCTGGTCTGACCCAGGGTAAAAAGGCAATTTTAAGGTCAGCACAGATAGTTCTAGACCGCACATAGGTTGCACTGCAGAATACCTTTCCTAAATTGCGGTGCATCTTCCTGTTTTCGATCAACAACAGAAAACCCCTTTGAACGAGCCACTGTGTGCCTGCAAGGTCTAATTGGGTGTCAGAAACAGGTTGCGAACACTCAACAGAATAGAGAATGAGTGGAATGAAAAGCAGATTGGAATTCTGCTGTTGCCTAGCTGCCAGAAAGTAGCGACAACCTCCTTTGAACGAGTACCGGAAGTAGGATAATGTCATATTTACGAGACAAATTCGCCAGCATTGTTAAACATCCCACAAACCTACCACAACTGCCAACATTCAAACAAGGGTGAAATATATCCTCATCGGGCTTGAAATTAATTTATGTCAGAAAATCCCCTCTCATACTATATGTAACCGAATTTGACTATAATACGCTCACGTCTACATCGTCTTAAATTCCCATGAACGAGTGAAGCGCTAACCTGTGTGATTGTATACCACGTCGGTGATGCAGACCATGTTCCACTCCTTCTTCAGCTTGTCCACCAGCTGCCCCACGTCCATCCAGGTGTAGTTCTTCCCCGGGGGAGAGAAGTCCGGGTTCAGTTCCAGCTGGTCAGCCAGGGAGTAGCATGAGCGAGAGATGCCCAGTTTCTGCAGAGGAGTGAAGTGGATCATGTTGTAACCTACAGAGAGAGAGAAAGAGAGGCAAAAATAAATAGTTTAATGGCTGATTTCTGTGACTGACAAGAGTAGACTACTCTCCGATGGATTACTGGATGAATGAATAAGTGTCTATTGCAGGGGTGTATAATCCTGGTCCTCAAGGACCACGGTCCTGACAACAGTGTTTACATATGTCCCTGCTCTAGCACCTAATTCAAATGAATGGGTCTGCTAATTAAAATGAGGTGTGCTAGAGCAGGGAAACATCTAAAACGGTCAGGACAGCGGCAGGATTGGACACCCCTGATCTATTGTGTATTCATTTTCAAATATACATGATATTCATGCTGAAAGGAACTGATAAGAAGCAAAAACATGAGGGCACGCCTCAGGGTTCAGGGTTCATTTGTTGCAAATGCTAGAGGTTCAATGACCAGCAGACTATGTAAACATTCCCCTCGTATCTGTCAAAAACAATTATGTATACATACTCTGGGATGAGAATGGGCAAAAACCTTAACCAGGTTAGACACTGCGTTTTGTAATGCCATGTCCAAACGGAAGATAGTTTGACGATATTATGACGTCATATTCGAAAAACATTGCGGTCCATGAGAAATAAATATGAGTTTTGAACGTGAACCTAAACCTGCCACATTTGTACCGTCAGCTTTTTTAGAAGTGTAATACAGCTATTGTCCTCACGCCGACAGAAAACTTCCCATAACGCCTCTCTCACCGGTCTCTTTGGCAACTTTGAGCCTGTCTGGCCACTCGTCCAGGGGCCCGAGGCACTTGGCCAGGTAGGTCTGGATGGTGACACAGTCCAGGGGCAAGGCGTGGTTATCTTCCCCCACGCGCAGGACAGGGTCCACCACGATGTAGCCACCACCCACCTTCTCATCATTCCTGACCCACAAAACCCCCAGAAATGCAACGATTTACCACTGGCATAATCAGTCGATTCAATATTTACCCTATATTACCTCATTAATATAACCCAGTATATTATACTTGTTGTAAACCGTTGAATCCTAGCACTGCTACCATATTGGTTCGGAAAGGGGAGGAACATATCTGTGACTCAACCCACTTCATTAAAAGGATGATACGTGAGATGAGTCACTTGTATTGAGTGTAATGACATTAGGATTTCTTTCACGGCATATCAACGCTCCTGTCACTACACATGCGTAGAGGGGAGGGGGAGGGACCTTACCCACAACCAAAGTAGTACTGATACGAGCCGGCCACCTTCAGGTCCAGTTTACAAAACTTGTCCGAGTCGTCCTCTTCCCCCGCGGTGTTGACCCAGTCCAGGGAACGGAACTTTTCACGTTCGAACTTCCCTCCGTCTGTCGGGTAGTTGGTGTGAACGCGGACGAGCTTTCCCTGCAGAGTTGGGCCCAGGCGAAACTGGAGCTCATAGCCTGTTGGGTCATATTGAGTAACACATTATCGCGTAAGCTGCCATGACGAATGACATGAGAGTCTAAAAAGCTACTGACAATTTAAGATGGGAGTGTGAAGAAGAGTATTGGATGCTTGTACAATGTGTCCCCCTAGCACTAGCCATAGTAGTAATATTACACAACAACGAGTGACCTGTGTCAAGAGCAGAAAGTGCACTTTCTAAAAAGGAGACCTTTACATTTCTGTCCTCATTATTTGCCATTTCATACACGCATATATACAGCGTTAAAACGGCAAATCGAATCCATGCCTATTTGGTTGAAAGCTGATATAGCAGGTCTGCATATAAACCACACAACACTTGTGGGTGTGTCAGTTGTACTACAAGTATAAACAATACATCAAGCTTCTTATCTATTAAACCCTACTAACCTTGACACTTGAATGTAAATGCACAGCTGAAACAATTGCAGTCAAATAACTGAGTTGAAGAAGTTTCAGGAACCCTTCCCTACTTAAATGAACTCACTTGCATTCTTTAAGACTACTTCTTTTTGCACACATTCATATTGTTTAGATGAAACGACCATAAAGAGCTGTCGTTCTCGTTCATTGTAAGATGGTTTTATAATAGAAAATCTTTTTGCATACCTTGCTCAAGGCGGAACAGTGTCCTCTCCAATCTCTCCATGTCATTCAGAAGCAACACACGGGTCTGTCTGGCTCGGAACATTTTCTCATTCCTTTTTTTAGGCTGCCCTTTACATGCGGGAAGCGATGCCCCTTTTTCACCTCGCTTCCTTCAACTTCAACAGAGGGGGAGACAGGGGGGTCATAAGATTGCACGGATTGACGCCCCAGTGTGTGTGTGAACATACGTGCTCACCCGCAAGTGATTTTAAGCACACATTCAAGGCCAAGGACGTGGATTGCGCAATAGTGGTGCATAACTACAAAGTGTAACTTTCAGCTCGTCCACATTGGAGAGAAAAAACCCCACGCTGAATTCATCCAAAGCCCTTATTAACAAATTAAATTCAACAACCTGGCACCATGCCAGTTCGTGTTGCCAATACGGATCTTGTTCAAAGTTTACATTTTAAAGTGAAAAATCGAGTGCCAAAGTTGAACATTGAATCAAATCAGCTGTCGACAAATACACATCAAAGAGCACGAAGAGTACAAAATGCCTCCATTTGGAGATAATACATGCGTACATGCACGCAGCATTACAGACCAGCAAGACCTAATAAGTGAATGCATGAAAGCAGAATTGACTGTGCATTGCAAGATTCACAGACACATCAAGCTTGAGCTGTTGGAAGTTGGACTATGGTTGCACAGAAAGTTAATTCGATAAGAGATCAAAATCACCTTGTTCTTCCTCGAGTGAGTAGGTCACTGCCCTGGATCAGCTCCCAGGGCTGGGGTACAGTTGCAGTGGTTGGGGGGCGTGGTCACATTGTGACACTTTGCCAACCCCCTTTTGACCATTTTTACCCTTTATGTCCTCTGACAGTGTTGAATAAGTATAGTTAGGCTATAGAAGTAGTTCACCGTTTGTTTTGTTTTTCTTCCGGATGAGATGTCTGTTGGACATTGCTGGCTCCGTTTCCGTGAAATAAAATAAAGTATTTTATTTCAAATAATTAAAACAAACAATTAATTGATTACTCGACAAAGACAATCTGAAGTTAAAATAGCTACCAAATGACCCACTTAGAATGATTTGGTCTGCTAAACCCAGAAAAGAGCCACATAAAATAAACATTTTATATGGCTCTGACCCGGACTACCCGCAGATAAAGACCTCCCCCTTCTGCTGTGTAGTCTGGGAATCTTACATGACTGAAACAAAGTACAAGGAAACTGTAACGAGGTAAGAAGAAATGCAAACTTCTACTCAATATTATTGCATAAACGCTTAAATAAGGTTTGGCAACAATTGATCGTCAGCACCTTGAACAACAGAATTCCCTTCACACTTGTAACTAATGCAGAAACAGTGAAGGAAAGTCTTAAAACACGTGTTTTGCTGTTGAGCATATGGGACAACTTTAGTTGTTATACTGTATTTATTTTCGGGACAGTGTTGTAGGTGTATCGATAGGTGTCGCATTCAACGTATCTTGTGTGTACAACAGTTGTTTGTAAATTTGTTTTTACAATGTCAATTTGGTGTCGTGTTTCTTGATAAACGGCGCACATTTATCGAGAAACGCCTTTATTATCTCTTGAGAGCAGCTTGGGATTTCAGTCTGAAACAGACTGATTAGAAGACTTAACATACCCAACTTTAAGAGGAAGAAAACCATCAGAAATTTCCTTCCCCTGATCCAAAACGGAACACATATCACGATACAGTTATTGTGCTGTTAGTCAGTGCCCAGTCCTTGATCATCTTACTTAAATCAACTTCAGTCGAGGTTAACCAGTTATTTAATTTTCAGGTTCTTTCCAGAAGTTTCCTTGGTTCTCATAGTATTCTTAAAATACCTTCACCAATAAATGTCACTTCCAGATGCTGGCTGTGCATCTCTTGTTAGTGGTAGTGGCTGTGTGTATGGGGCACGTCTCTGGCTTCAGCAATGGGAAGGTTTCCCAGGCCTGTGGGGACATGGTTCCAGTGCATGGCTACGAGTCAAACCCTCTACCTGCTCCTTACAACATCTCCGTACACCCTTCGACTTTTGCTCCTGGAGACAATATAACAGGTACTGCCAACAGAGCATTTAGTTAGATCCTTAGACAAAGCCTGTTAGCAAAACATCTTTTTGTATCCAGTAGAAAGTAATACGACAGATGTCACAGTATTTTTTTTTTTTTTTTTTTTTTCGTTTTTTCCCTCCTGCTTTTTTGCAGTGACTTTATCCGTTGCCACATCTGGGTCAGGTCACTTTAAGGGCTTCCTGATCGAAGCAAGGGATGCTGGGAACCCCACTGGCTCTCCTGTTGGGTCGTTCATCCTGGTCAACCCGGCTGTTTCCCAGCTGCTGCGCTGTGGCCAAACACAGGTACTGTTCAGGGATGGACAAAAATAGGTGCTACTTGTGTAGGTCTTTGATAAAGCTTTCCCCGACCATAATGTGGGGTTTGGTGAAAAACACTGTGTGTTTGTGGTTGGCAACCTATCCTGTCATTGGAAGGGATCTGCAGTAAGCCACACCAGCGACTCCAAAAAGACGGAAGTCCAGGCTCTGTGGGAATGTCCAAGGAACCCTCCGGAAAAAGTTCAGATCCTGTGAGTAACCTTCACTTCTGTTCCTTTCTGGAACAGTTAGTTAACAAACCCTCTCGGTTTGCATTTTGTACAAATAATGGCATTTTTGTTTAATATTCATGATGTAATATTTGCTATATCACACACTTTTTGTACCTTTTTAATAAAAAATCACTGGTTGTACTGTAGTTTTTAATAGATTCAATGTTATGCTACATGTGCATGCTTATGTTGTTGTCAGGGTGACTGTGGTCCACAAATATAAGGATTATTGGGTGAAGATCCCTGGTCCTGTGCTGTCTCTAAAGGAGACGACTCCGACACCTCCCATCCCCTCTGCCTCCACCCCTAAACCCTCCACCCCACCTTCACCGCAAAGTTCTGTGAGTCACCATCTTGGTGGGGAGGTAGAGGGGAGAGGAAAGGAAAGGCGAGTGTATGTCCACATCATGATCATAACCGCTGTCCTCCCCCCTTTCCACCTCAGTTCACCTCGGTTGGCTGTGGCAGCAGCAAGTCCTGTTTGCGGGACCCCGTGGGCTGTGACCCAGAGACCGACCTGCACTGCTTCTTTCTGTCCTTCACTCCGAAGGGGAATACCGTGGAATTTGAACTGAGCGGGCCGGCGGAGGGATACATGTCCTTCGCCCTGTCACTAGACAAATGGATGGTTTGTACAGAGACACTCTACCAAAGAAGTAGTTCCGTACTTAACGGTCAAGCTTACCTGAGTGTGCATGGTGTTTGAAGAAAAGCATAAAGCTGTCAGTAGATGGCGCCACATTGTATTGGAGCACTCTAGTTAATCCTCAGGGGGTTGATGGGAATTGGTACTGCGCCCTGAATATGTAACAGCAGGTGTTGTGTGTTTGTGTATGTAGGGAAATGATGATGTGTACCTGTGTGTGAGAGACGGCGAAAGTGTAAACATCGACGCAGCTTACGTTTCTGGACGAACACACCCTGTGCTGGCAGAGAAGGTAGACACACACACACACACACAGACAGACATTGAAGGGCATATTAATGCTCCTGTTGAATATGTGCACTGTCCAGGTTTTGTTCCTGAAGTAAAAGTGGGCAGTTTTAACCACGGAATTTGTCTCTTTCCCCCAGGATGTTCTGTCAGAACGGGCCTGGAGGCTGTCTGACGGGGTCATCCAGTGTCGTTTCCGTAGAGACGTGCGCACGGTGCAACAGAGCGACGGCAGGTTCAACCTGGACCAGAGCTTCTTCCTGTTTCTTGCTCATGGCAGGTCCGAAAACGGTGCCATACATAGACACGACCGCCAGCCTTTGATTTCCACCACTCAGAAAATCATAACAAGCAGTCCCGAGGAACTGATTGGCTCACGATCACCGTTGATGATCAAGTTCCATGGTGAGTGCATAAAAAAACCCAGTTCCAAAGTCTGACAATACATCATATTAACAAACGTATACTAACATTTATGAATTGCAGATAATAAAAGCCTACTGCCCCAACCCTACCTCAACCCATGCTACCTCTCCATTTACTTTTCACCATTTTCGAGCATTAATATACACATCCACATATTCATGGAGGTCTCTACCTGACCATGAAGGCTTCGCTGTTCCAGCAGGTCCGTGCTTCACCACAGCTCTGAATCCATCTCCCTCTGTCTCCAGGTGCATTGATGCTGGTCGTTTGGATGTTCACTGTCAGCACAGGGGTTTTGGTCGCTCGCCACTTCAAAGTAGACTGGCCGGAGAGGACAGTATGTGGGCAGAAGGTCTGGTTTCAGGTACAGCCCTTCCGCAAGGACGCACAACGGCCTTCCTCCCTGTTCTCCATGATGGTGATGATGATGATGCGTGCTCACAGGTACATAGAAGCCTGATGGTCGTGTCTCTGGGGCTGACCTGTGCGGGGTTCACGTTACCCTTCATCTACCGAGGAGGGTGGAGCAAGGTGAGTGTGCTTCACCTCCGAGCCCGGGCCGTAGGATTCGGCACCACCAGCTGGTAATGAGTCAACAATGCACCACGCTCTGCCTAGTTCCTGTCTGGTTGGCTGGCTGACTGTCTCTCTCTTTCTCTCCTCTCTCTCTCTCTCTCTTCCTCATCTCTTTCTTTCTCTGTTTCTCTCCCTGCACCTCCTTCATCCGTCTGTCCGTGTGAGTCAGCTGTTCGGTCACATGTTGCGCTACCCTGGTAGAGAGAGAGAGAGAGAGAGAAAGAGGGTCGGTGTATTTGTCATCCCTGACTCACAACTTCAGGAACACTGGCGCACATTCCTGAAGTTATGAACTTGGAGTAAGAGCGGTATTTTGACTTGGACCCATTAACCTCTCTGAGAAGGCTTTTGTCACTGGTCTGCCCATTGCCCTCTGAGCAATGATGTTTAAAGGCCACTAGGGGTCCCTCTTCGTCTGAGAAAAAAACCTGAGGTGAATTTTTTTTTAGCTTGTACGTACCTGGATTACCAATTTTTTAATGCTGTTTTCTCTCCACCCCAGCAACTGCAGTACTCTCAGTTCACGCTTTGTAGAAAGGTGTGGTCAGCGCTGATGATGCAGGTCCGCTTTGAGTCTGAACTAGAATATCAGCCTCAACAGCCCCCCCCCCCATATAAGTTTGACTCCCTTAGTCTTCAAGTATGGATAATAGTCAGGATGGAAAGTTTGTTCAAGTTTAGTTCAACCCCCCCTCCCTTACAGCATGCAGGCCCCCACCCTTACCTTGGCACTACCGTCATGACATTG
Source organism: Neosalanx taihuensis (assembly GCA_030340665.1). NCBI lineage: Eukaryota > Metazoa > Chordata > Actinopteri > Osmeriformes > Salangidae > Neosalanx > Neosalanx taihuensis. Next base: position 4,246,656 of record CM059304.1, on the reverse strand, counting down.
TCGGTCATCCAGCCCGCCGTGGCCTTCTTCAGACCAGCCCCTGACGCCTCGCGGTGAGAGACCCAGGTTCTCCTCAATCTAGCCCAATCATGCTTGTGGACCATTAGTGGAATATGAACCAGCAATATGCTAATGCTACATCCAGCCAGTGTAATGCATTGACTCGATCGTTCTCGTTCTTCAGAAGGTACATCTTTAACTGGATGCATCTGGGAACAGGCGTCGCTGCACAGATCCTGGCTGGTAAGGGAAGAAGATCCGGATGATGATGATGATCACACAGTTACCAGCCCCACCCCCGCCCCCTCCTTCCTCACGCTCTGTCTCCTGTTGCAGTTGCAGCCATGTTCCTGGGACCCCAGCAGCAGGCCCTGCTCCTGCCCAGCCCGTGGCCCACAGCTGTGCTGTCTGGCTGGGTGGCCTGGTTGGTCACGACTCACCTGCTCTTGGAGCTCCTTACTCGGCGATTGCTCGCCACAGGTGTGTACCTCTCCTCTCTTGGTGGGATGGAACTTTTAGTAGCGTTCAGGGGGCGATGTTTGTTGTGGTTTGTTGAGAGTTTAATGGCACGTAGAAATATCAGCTGTTACTTTATTGATCCCTAAGGGGAAACTCTTTAGTGTTTTTGTTGTTGCTTTATTGTTCGCTTCTTACAAGCAGACTATTGTCTGTCGGAGGTGCCTGCCTTGAATTTGTAGACTGTTCGGCTGAATGCTCTTATAGTTCTTCCCTTTGGCACTTCTTGGTTTCTCACGATGTATGTTTCATAATCTATGGGCCCACTATGTTTTGGGGTCTATCACGTCGCTATGCTTGTTGACCGATGCTCTTTTTTAAAGCTCTCTCTTGTAAGTCTCTTTGGATAAAATTAATAATTATAAATGTAATGGAAATGTTTGGAATACAAGTGTTGCTGATGTACATCGGTTAAAGTCACTCCTCAGGTTATAGATATTCAGTAGTGCCGTGTTAGAGTCCAGCCCAACCCACTTGCATTTACAGTAGTTGGCTTAACCAACACCACTATTACCATGTTCCATGAACAGACAGACTACTTGATGTTCAACCTTAAATGGAACCTGGAAGAACACAAAGAACAGCATGTGCCCGTTTTAACGTTTCATGTTCTTTTCAAATTTTGCTCAGCGGCGAAGTACGTCTAATTGCTGAGTCGGATTCCATTAAAAGCAGAAGTGATTGGAAACACAAACCTACTTCTTTAGTGCGGGGCGTTAATACCATCGGGGTTTTAAATGTCATCTCTGGGCGGTGGACATTTATATGGCAGACTGAATGTTCTGAACATTGTAAATTATCTTCTTGTTATTGATTACTCTTCTCTGCTGTATTGTACATCAACTCAGTTGCAACTGTTTTACAGAGTCAGAAGATAAGGAGATATTGGTCACTCGGGTCGAGGAGGATCAGAGGCAGGGAAGGGTGAGCTGGGCATCTAATGGATTTACATTCTAGAGTTAAATTAGCTCTGTTTTGCCCTCAAATTTGACAAAATGGCTTGTCACTTCTCTTGTCCCTTTCAGGGTGCTCAATATAAGAAGTTTGTCTTGGCAGTGTTCCTTTTGGGAAATATCACATTCCTGGCCATCCTTTTAAGAACTATTGCAAATGTGTAACTTTACATTTTAAATGAATGATTTTTATTCTAATTTATTGTGACTACAGATACTTGTGTACCAGAATATAATGTTTTCCCCCTGACAAGCCAAAATGGTGCCATTTTGCACACCGCTGCCTATGACATTTTCAGATTTGAATGATTTGTTTTAAAAATCATTGGAAGTAATGCACACTGAATAAGAAGTATTTATTCAACAACACTGTTCTGCTGTGATTAGACTTTATTAGGTACAATCATTTTGGGGCTGTGCATATTGGAGTGCTAGTGAATACTTCCCACAGCAGAGGACTGAGATTTCCGCTGTTATCCTTACCTAGTGCAGCTCATTAACATTTCTTCAGTGCTTTTGCCAATTACATTCAAATGTGTGACCAAAATCCTCATGCTAAATTATGCTCTTTAGACTACCTCGGTATGTAACCACTGTGACTGCAAGTGCCTTCAGCCATTTGTGGAAAATATCTTCTGATTACAGCACTGGGTCACTTTTTTTGTGTGTTTGTGTAAGTGCATATGATGTTCAATAAAATATTATTGATGAAGCGTAAAGGGAATTGGTCATACTTATTTATTGTTTGCACTATAGCCTCTTATACACTAGCATTGAAAATGTAAGGGAATTCACCTGCAGAAGAAAATCATGTGCTTCTCTCATACAGAGTGATCCAATGCAAGCAAGCAACTGATGACCTCTGAACTAGGACAGAAACAATTAAGCTTAGAAACATATTGTGTGAAATGGAAAAACAATGACGTGAGAAGCTTTGAGAAATGTGAATACAATTAACAGGAGTCACTATTTCCTTTGAAAAATAACTTCTGATATTGACTGGAATGTATATATAACCAGATTTCTCGAGGTAGATCACCGGATCAGATTGGTACTTTGCAGAGATGTTTCTGCTTGAGTTTGGTAAACAGACAGTTCAAATAGTGCCTTTATATTCTGTTTTTAAGAAAAAAACATTAAGAGATTTCATTACTGTTAAGAAAAACTATTTTCTGTACTGGCTATACTGTAAAGTAATTATTATTTGTTGTGAATTTATTGAGAAAATTGTTATTGCGTTGTTTTGTTTTGAGTATATGCAGGCCTGGCACAATTCTACAAGATTTTATGTAAACCACATAATTTGAAATACACAGTACGAAAATACAATAAATATAGTCTTTAGCAAGACAACACATTAAAATATGCTTTCAGATTTGCTTTCCATGGAAATGTCAGAAAACATTAGCAACTGTGGACTAAACTTTACATTCAGATTACACAGGCATCTTGGTAAACATACACTGCAATAGTCACTTTAAAAGGAGGTCCCCTCTATAGAAAATATAAAGACTCTCAATTATCAATAAAACTTAAAGTATCCGCTTGCCATATCTTGCTGTTGCATAACAACAGAGTTTCAGTTCACTTTGCTGATAGCTAGAGTGTCTATACATGATCTATAGTCCCATTGATAAATGTTAGTCTGTCTTTCTCGTTCCAGAGGCTCAACAACAACACAGAAGCAGCAAGTGATGAAACGTCATGTTGCGACAAGAAACAAACTGGAATTTATAGAACAGCATTGAGAAATCTTAAAACAGCTGAAATTGGGCAAGAGAGTGTTTTCATAAGGACCACATGGATTCTATCGGTGTTTAGTCATCGTTGTTTGCGAACTCCCCGGCCTCCCAGCGCAGTGCCATGGCGCTCTTGCGCCGCCCGCCAGCGTACACCTCTGGAAACTGTGAGAAACTTGTGTTAATCACCTTGACTTTTCAATGGAACGAATGTATAATGAACCAAGTATCAGTGAACCATGATCAATGAACCAAGACCGCAATGTATGCTGATACCAAAGACATCAACCTCAAATGAGATACAACTTACTCTGTGATCACAGGAGAGCGTGGAGCGATCCATCTTGTATGGAGTTTTCATGGGCGACGATGGAGACGACTTGCACTTCATAGGAACATCAACTGAAATTATAGAGAGAAACATGAATTTTCACCAGCTGGCTAAAAGAAACATACAACGTGTGTGTGAGGTATTGGACATGAATCTCTCAGAGTAAAACATTAAATTGTTAACCCTGTGAGCCCGTACGTATCATATTTGATACATACATTTCTGGAGCTCATTGCATCACCATCAAACGTAAACTTTGCATGAAACCCTTTTGCATGAACTCTTTTACATGTATGCTTCCCCGTAGAGGACATACTTCGCTTTCCCAATGTTTGGATGTGTGCTTTTTCTGTCATTCAAAGTGGGTCGCATCGTGCGAGCGCACATCTGTGATACTCACCATCAAGAAACTTAGCCATTTCATAGTTTTACGGTCAGAATTTCTCTAAATTACTTAGCAATAATTTTAAATGGACAGTTAGTTTGTCCTTAAAACGTTGTATTACTCAGTTTTATAATTACAGTTTGTAGTTATATCGAGCAGAAAGTCGGGTATATCTGTCCAGTGTTTTACATGGATTATGTCTTCCATAGGCCATCATGCAGTGTTTGGATGAGTTAAATACACAATTTATAGATTGAAATGGGTTCAAGAATTTCACTTAGACTATCCATATCCATATATAATTTTTTTAATACCTGTTGTATCAAATGTGATACAAAAATATATTTTTTTTAGCATTTCTTTTTGTCAAATTTCTTTTTACATTTTGTCAAAGGGCCAAATAAATAGTTCATATCCAAAAAATTTGAATTTTCTGACCATTCTTTCATAGTTCAGGGCTTACAGGGTTAATCAACTTTTATATTTCAAGTCATTATGGGGTTTGGTGAGAAATGTTTTTGGCCAGCTTACCTGAGTTTTCAAACGACAGGCTGTCCATCATATTGGGGGTCACCAGGCCTGTTTTGCTGTACATGCCGGCTCTCTCCCTCCTCAGCTCCTCCTCTCTCTGCTTCACCATCTTGATCTCCTCATCCACCAGCGACAGCGTGGACCGCGAGCGCAGCTTGAAGAAGGGGTTCTGCAGGAAGCACTTCTCCTGCGCCGGCTCCTCGCCGCCGACCGTGTTCAGGCAGAATTCGGATGCGCTACGGACGATCAGGTTGGACGTCTCAAGGATGACGAGGTTCGAGCTGGAGCTGTGGCTCTCGTCCGAACGCCATTCGACCGTGCGGGCCGAGAGAGTTCGCGCGCTGCTGCCGTGGCGCGGGCTTGCCGGATAGTCGCCATCGCCAGGCTCGAGGATGACGACATTGCTCCCCATCATCTTGTGGTGGAGCGGCGCTTTCGCCGGAGAGGAGGTGATGATGAAGGATGGCGTCAGGGGGGCGCTGGGGGATTTGGGGATTCTCACCTGCGGTGTCTTGGAGAAGCCCCGCTCCTTCCGGAAGCTCTCCTCTCTTTCCATGGCCAGGCGGATCTCCTTTTCCATGGGCGTCTCCGGGTCATCGTAAGGAGACCTGTAGCTGGAGTCATCTAGGCCAGAGTCTTCAGAGCAAGGGCTGAACTGGGTGTGGCCGTAGTCCCCTAGAAGGGGTAGGTTCTCCAGACTGTGTTCCTTCTTGGGCCTATCAATGTTCCTTACAGGGGTGTACATGAAGCTGTGGCTGCCATGGAAGGTGGGGGTTTTGCTGGTGGGTGAGAGAACCTGGTTCTTGGTCTGCTCCTCCATCTCCAGCCACTGCCTACGGGCCAGCTGGAAGTCCACATGCTCCGTGCTAACGTTCTCGCTCTTGGTCTCTTGGATCACGCAGAAATCCTTGGGCATCTTCTTGTTGGGGTCACCCAGGGCGTGGTGGGGATGCGGGTGCGTGCCGTTGGGTTTTTCCTCCTTGTCGCTGTCGGCGTTCTGCGATAGGTCGTGAAGGGTCAAAGCATCAAAGATCACTTCCTGCGTAGGGGTCCCGTTGTAATTGATGTCGTCCGGCTGGTCTGCATCCTCTTTCTGTGTGGTCTCCAGGTCCTCATCATTTTGCATGTTGTTCACCTCAACCTTCTGGACGAACAGCTCTTGCGCGCTGAGCTGCAAGCTGTCCAAGTACGAGTCGTCATCCTCTCTGTTAATGGACGAGGAGAAAATGGCCCGCCATTTGTCGTCGCCGTCGCTGTCGGACGACGCGGCGGCTATCTCCACTCTCAGACACTCGTCCAGCTCTTCTGGGTACTCCTCGTTGGAGACGTCGGACAAGGCCTCCTCTCGGATGTACTGCTCCAGGATGGACTCCTCCGGGATGTCCTCACCAAGAGGGTCACAGACGTCGTTGTCACACATGTAGGGCTCGGCAGTATGAATGCTGGTCAGGTCTTCCTCCGGGTCGGACAGAGGGTCTTCCTCCTGGACTTGTTCCTGGGTGTCCTGCCTCTTGCGATGAGCCTCGTTTTCGTACACGCTGTCGGCGCTGGACAGCGTGTCAGAGACAGATGAGTTGATCGATTCGTTCCTGTTGAGCTCCTCACGGCCCGTGTCGAGGATCAGGGCTTCTCTCTGACAGGGTCTGTGGCCGTTCCCCTGGTCTTCCAGCTCGTCTATCTGGATCGAACCGGTTGGCAGCTCTTTCAGGATGTCGAACATAGCCTTTTTTCCGTCGAGGCCAACCTGTTCGTCGTCCGCGCTGTTTTCGGGTGAGTCACTCAAGGCCAGTTTGTCTTCGCAGTGTGTTACCTCGGCCACTTCAAGTTGTTCGCTCGTCTCCATGGCAACTACCTCTGCGTCGGATCCGGGCTCGTTTGGGTTGAGATTCTCGGGGCTGCTGCAGCTTTCCCTCGCTCCGTTTTCGTCCGTGCTTCTCTCCACAGCCGTAGCTCTCTGCAAAAGAAGGAAGAAGAAGAGAATGAATACTTCCTTCGTCAGAGAGGGAGACGGGGACCTGTTAGCCTATTCCCCCGCTGAAGTTAGACTTGCTGAGTATTGCACTTTGCAAATTAAAATAATTTGCAGCTCTCCCTCTCTCTGTCTTACTTCGACACGGCTTGACAGCTCGGCTTCATAATTGTCGCTGCCTAACGTTAGCGTTATCGGTTGTTTCGAATGTTTATTTTGTAGCCCTTTATTTCCAAGATGAACTGTAAATCCCTCAACATGCATTCTTTGCAATACACCTAACAACCATGCAACACACTTCAGAACATACTTTCTGTAGTGATCGGACTGCTGACGCGGCGTCTCGCCCTCTACAACACCCGTCAAATCATTTCAATCACGCGCACAGAGCCATTGCCCATTCTTTGGGATTGTTTGAATTACACCACATTTAACCAACAACACTGCATACTGTGATACATTCCTAATTAACCACGTAAGATCCTGGATGAAAACAATGTTGTAAACACGATGACAATGGCCCAAAATATCTGTTCATCCACTTGTAAATACTATTCATCTGACTTTGAATAGCTGCGACAAAGGCTAGTCCAGCACATCCTAATATTAAAAAAGGTACTTCAGTGTCCCATCAAGGGCCCTCCAACACTTTGTAGCCGCAGGCCCAGAGGAAACAAAAGGCTTTAGGTGAAAGTACGAAAGCAGGAGGGGGTGTGGCGTGAAGGTAGTTTGTTTACTATTGATGTGAATCATTCCGCAAAGTGGGTTATGAACTGTTATGTAAGACTGCGGAGACCGGCTCCTGTCGCCCACACACCGCGCCGTGTCCCTGCAGCCGATTAGCTGTGTCACACCGGTGGGACTCGGGAGAATGGAGAGGGAGTCAGGAGAGGTGGGTCCAAGGGGAAAACAACACACCCCATATGGGCATGCCGGCTGCTCCGCGCTGAAACGGACTGACACTGACATATCAATACCTTGTGTGTAACTGTCAGTCATGAGGATGAACCCAGCCAAGTAGTCAACACGAGGTATGAAATTCCAATAATTAAACTGCTTGGGTCCATCATTCAGGGGTGTCCCCTTGATGGCACCTCCCCTCCCAGACACAACAACACACGTCCTGGCCAGGTTCCGTTGATCTCTCCCGAACAGATGATCCCGGGAGCCTGGGGGAACATTTCCCCCTCAAAGCTCATGGGATTCGTCAGCGACCCCCAGGGCAGGCTTTATAACCGAAAAGCTAGCGGTGCTAACACTCCACAGTAAGGACAGCCAGCCTCCGATCCTTATAATCCTCATCCTGTGACTCTCCCCAGCCTCTCTCTCTGTACGCACATTCCACTGTGTTCCACTGTACCCTGTCAATACACCCAGAGCCAGGCTTCAGGGCTCGAAGGAGGACCATGTCCAAACAGCCCAAAAAATGATTTATCCATTGCCGTAGGAACCGGGGGGGAATGGGGGTATCATCCCCAAAATGAGCCTGTACCACAGGCTAGTGTACATTTTAGTGTACACATTTTAGTGTACACTTTATTCTAGTGTACATTTTATTTTGTAAGCACAATAGAGACAATATCGGGATTTGCCAGCAAAAATGTCAAATTCAATCCTACGACCTTGTATTTATCTGACCTTTAATCTTATATCAGTAGCTCAACCGTATTTTGTGAAAGTCGGTACGTGTAAATGATTTGTAAAAGAATAATTGTTAATGCAAGTGATTGGATCTCATGGCAATACTGCTTTATTGCTCCTCATGTCTGAGATGTTGACTTGGCTTTCTTGGTACATTTCAACTGAATAATTTGGCAGTTAACAGTGTGATGTTCTACCTGCACTGTCAGCTGAATCAACACCACCATCTCACAGAGACAAAATAATGTTTCTCTCTCTCTCTCTCTCTCTCTCTCTCTCTCTCTCTCTCTCTCTCTCTCTCTATCTATCTATCTATCTATCTATCTATCTATCTATCTATCTATCTATCTCTAGCTGTTTGATGAGTTGTTTATTGTTGTTTTTCACTCAATAATTGTCATTTATGTTGTTTTAACACTATGTTTCATGTTGATTCATTAAAAAGGTTACAGTAACAAACACCGATGTCACAAAGCAGAATCGAAACATTCTGGGCCAAAGCCAAGGTGGTTAATGCCAACCTAACCACATAAAACCCCATGTACCTGCAAGCCCAACACAATAGCTCAACAAGTCTGTCAAATCTTTCACAAAGAGAATGACAGACGGTGCATTGCCCATTGCCATGGCAACCCTTGGGAGGCATAACACTTAGTGCATATCTCAGCTAGTGTTCCAGTGTCCACCTCCTCACAGACTCTCGGCACTGACAGCCGAGTCTGAAATAATGTGAAGTAATGCAGTGTCAACTTAATTTGCATAAGAAAAAGGCTTTTAGAGCCATGCAGACAAACGTTGTTAAAGGGATAGTCTGTCTCCATATTAAGTCAACAGAATGAAGAGTAAATACAATAGAAGCATATATTTACTTAAGGTCAGGGGAAAATTAGTTAAGCTCTCTAAAATATATACTTCTGTATCCAATCATCGCAACGTTAACTAAAACACAGATTCCAGAGGAAACATTTTTTTAGGGGGAAAGAGAAAGACCGTAACTTTAACTGCCTCTTTACCCATGTCCAGTAACCTACCAGCAGCCTTAAGGAGATTAACCAGAAAGAAATCATCTTCAGACCAGTCACACCATCATCCCAAAGAGGAACCCCAAACCGTCCTTGCACCCGAGCCCTCTTGGAGACTGTGTCCACAGCGTGTGCCTGGTCGGTGAAATGCCCACACTGGGATTTTAGGAGGTCAAATAGTACCCACGATGAAGAGACGCAGGGATGTATTGACAGAAATGTCATTAAGATTAGTCCCACTGCAGAGAATAGTACCCCTCAGGGAGTTTTTAAACCACTGATGTACGTGTTGGGTCATGGCAGTGCGACCATGGAAATCGCAGAGAGGTGTCCTGCTACAGGGGCTGTCAATAGGTGACCTGGGTCGCAGGCCATCAAACAATAACAGATTGATTGTTGTGTGTATTCTTCATCGGCAGATAGATTGCAAGTTGGACGGAATACTTGGGAGGTTGTCACAGTGTTTTGGTCTTGTGTCCTCCATTCGCTTAGCGATCAAAAGGCAGAATGCACTTAAATGTGACGTTCGATTTTGCGATGTCTGTTGGAGGCCGGGCATAGATGTTACACTTCCCTACCTCCTTGCCTACCTGCCTGCCTGCCTGCCTGCCTCCATGCCTGCCTCCCTCCCTGCCTGCCTGCCTGCATTCATCTCAAGGCTGTTCTTTTCACAGACAAGACATAATGGCCAACAGCGCACATGCATTCAATAGAGTCACGTGTGCATTGGGGAGCCCTCTATGAAAGAGACCAGGATCAATACCTTGTTAATTAATATCCATCTTACAGTGCTGTAAAATAACTGCCAGATTAGCCATATTTAGCATATCTTCGGTCATTATCACTATTCTTTGTGACAGCTCTTGAGAGAAGGAGGAGAAATCAGCTCCTGTGGTTTTCAGAGAGCCCTAGCTTTTGCCTGGTCTTTTCCCACTGGTGCTTGTGAGAAGAGGATGAAGATGGAGACCTCTTCATCAGCCATCTTTGTGGTGAAGTAGATCGTTCTCACTGGCTTTCATTATCTCCTTCTTTATCCCCCTCTCTCTCTTCCTCCTTCTTTCTCTCCCCCCCTCTCATGCCCTCTCTCTCTCTCTCTCTCCCTCTCTCTCTTTCTCTTGCACACAGCTTTTTCTCTATCTACCGCTCTTTTGATATCTTTATCGCTTCCTCTCTGCTTCCTCCTAACACTGTCTGTTAAACTTCAGTAAAAACTTCTAGGAATCCTGCCATGTTCTGTTGTCAGTGAGTGAAAACTGACATTCCAGACAGCGTCACCTCAGATTCAACTTATATTTATTCTGGTTTTTAACAAATACAATTCCAACAACTATGTAGATGCGATGATACTCCATTTATAGCATCTAAAATATTCAGCGTTATGGCAGAATCAGTCAATTATAATTCGAGTTTTCCATTCAATTCGTCATCTAAACGTGAAAGTAATTACATAAGTAGTTATGTACGCTGAAAACAGAAATGTTTTCGATCACAATATAAGTATTCACTGTAGAAACTTGATAGATGTCCCCCATCTAATTCGGAAGACATTTTCTAATAATCTCTCTGTACCTCTCTCTCTCTTTCTCACATACACGCACCGGCACACGCACACACACGCACACACCTTAGACTAATATAACCTTCGCCTCCCTGATCAATATCCATCCTGCTGTTCTCCATCCCCACCAGGCACCCACGGTGCATTTGACAACTATCAGTTATCAGTGGCGTCTGCAAACAACACAGCATGCATCCGGGCAGAGGGGGGGGGGGGGGGGGGGGGGGGGGACACACTCACTCACTTGTATCCCAAACATCCATCCATCCAACAACCTAGAGGCAGGGTAACCTCGAGGAAACTTAACTTGAGCTGAGAACCTACCTCCCAGCGCCCGGGTCCTGACGATGCTGGTGCAGGTGCAATCTGCTGGAGGGCTGCAAGGAAGCTGGTGCAAAAGCCTGGTGGCTCGCTATCTCTCACCGAGCGTCTGGGCGCGCGCGCGTGTCGGTGTGTGTTGGGTGGATGGGGGGGTGGGGGGGGGGGGGGGGTGACAGCCAATAGCAGAGCAGTGATGCAAAATGTATTTTTCTTTCTCTCTCCCCCCCCTCCTCCCAACCTCATTCTCTATCCCTCTTTCTCTCTCCAAAAACTCTCACACACAAACATGGGCACTGCACTTCAAAAACACGCTGCAAATTATTTTGGGGGTTACGTGCTTTGAATTACGAGTAATATTTTATTTCATTTTTTGTTAATATCAATATGGCCGTTGGCACTTCATGTTTAGGAATAATTTAACTGGTTTTCAAAACCTTGTTTTAATGAAACAGAGCAAAGGGTAACACAAGCCTAACTAATTTAGCTGTTAAAGTACAGAAAGCGGCAAAAAGAGGCAGACATAAACACTTTGGCATCAAAACTCACACAGCCATCTTTACCCATGGCCGCAATGTACACATCTTCAGTTACAAAGAATAACACCAACTTAATAAATGAATTATTTGATTCATCAATGCAGTATATCTTGGCACGCTGACATTTCAATTACGAAGGCTGTTTAATAAGTCCTGCTTTTTCTTGTGCAAAGTTGAAAAAGACACAGTTCCATCAGATTCTCTGTTCCTTTTTCTTCATGGAATAATAATGGTGGGGAAGGGCAGGATTCAAACTCTGACGGTTACACATTTTCTCCCAGCTTTGCCATTCTCATTGCCAAAGCTGTGGAGAAAAGAAATGGAGAACGATTCAGTGTGTAACTTGACAAGTCCACCTTTCCAACTGACGCTTTTCTGCTCATATCTCCTAACACACTTGTTTTCACAAATGTCGGTGTTTTTTTACCGATTTGCATTTTGTGTGCAACAGGTGTAACTGGCAATAATAACTCAGAATGGACTAACAATTAGAACATTTGATGGGTTATATAATGTAAGATGGGAGCTTATGTAACGGTTTCTCAAGCATATGTGTTGAAGAGGCCACTGCTGGCTCTGTTCAGATGCCTGGGAGATTTCTTAGTGAAAATTAAGCGCTCAAGGACAAGCGGTTCTCAACAGACTCGGTTTGCAGCAGAGCCCACGTGTTGTATCAACACCGCGCGCTCTTCCTCTCAGCGCCATGGCAACCCTGGCCCGGGCTGGAGCACCAAGGAAAGGTTGAGAAGAGCATGTTTAAATTACGATCCAATTATGTTCCAAATGAGAATGTATTGAATGATAAAGTTGTAAAAAAAAATAAAAAAGCACTAGTTAGCGTTATTCAACATTAAGCAAATAATGTCATGTCACGTTTATTAAAGAGTTAGTACTCTTAGTGCCAGTCAAAGAACTTAAAGGATGAAAAGGCGAGGTTGATACCAGAATTTCAAAGAAAAAAGAGCACACATTGTTATTTTTGTTATGACAATGTATTTTTTATGCATTTTCAATATATATATAAAGACATGCCATACAGTTAGAATTGAATGATGTTTATCATTGGACATTAATGATAAACATTCACCTTAAATACAATCAGTAACAACATAAGGCATCTCAATTGCCAGCCACGGGTTTATAGCTGGTAGAAGGTGGCTGCATGTCAGCATCACTAGATGGCGCTAAAAGTCTCAAATAGACACTAAGCAGATGCAGATCGACTCATTTCTGATGGCGGTTTCCTTCCATGTAATAATATGAGAAAGCAATTCATATTTTTTAATAATTAATCTTGGTTGGCAGAGTCCGTTGAGGTCTTATGAATATTTTGGTGTTACGTGACTGTATGTTGAGTAGAACGTTAGCAAGAAGCGGAGATTGACCATCCTAAATTGTGAATTGTGAGCTGGTCAGGCAGAGAGACGAAGCAGTGAAGAATCTTCAAAGCCCGAAAACATCAGAACGAATATGTTAGGAGGTTATCAAAAACAAGAGGCCCAGTCAGTGCCGGATGAAAGGGAAAAAGAGAGAAGAAGCGGTAGAGACACAAGTGGGTAGGATCAGGAGGATCGCCGTTGCTTTTTGATGCTGTTGTTGCTACCTGCGGTGGTGGAAACCTCGTTCCCCTCTCTGTCCGTCTGTCTGTCCAGGCAGGGGCTGCGCTTGGTGGGTTTGTGGGTGAACGTGGGCCGGTGAAGCTGGAGATCGTCTGAGTTTTCGGAACCTTCTGGAAAACCCGCAAGGCTCAAGGCTTTGGCTGTCAGGTGGGGCTGGAAGATCTTACTTCGGTAGCCCTCGGGGTGGTACGAGATGAAGGAGTCGCCGTTGCTGTCGGGGTCTTCGTCATTGCCGATGACGACCAGCTCGGCCTGGATATCTTCCTCGTCCTCCTCATCCTCTGCCGTTTGGTAGCCCATGAAGATCATCGTGACAGGTTCGGAGGCCAGGTCTGGAGGCAGGGTGTTGACGATGTTGAGAGCGGACTCGTCGAGGTAAAACGACAACTGGCGCCTGTACTCCTGCACAGTGCTCTCAATCAGAGGAACCGGGCAAGGCGAATCTCCACAGCTCTGGACTGAAGAGAAGGTAGAGGTTTTGGTCTGGTTCAAGCCCGTAGCCGAACCTCTTCCGCTAATGAGGCCGTTCCCCTGTCTAGTCTTGACATCCTGGTGACCTCCAGGGTGTGGCAGGTGCTGATAAGCTGATGCGTGTATGTTTGGAATGTGCAACTGAGACTGCTGAGTATTCTCTCCCCAGCTCAGAGCTTCATCTCTCGGTGTGGTGTCCAGCTGATAGGGGCTGGGGGTCTTACTGGGAGCCCCAAGACCTTCTTCCCAAAGTTGAGCTTGTTCCCTAGACTGGATGTTTGGCTGGATGGGGCCAGGACTGGAAGTTGGTGTCTTGCATGGTGTCTGTCTTCCTTTTGCCCAAGCTTGAAATCCGTCCCTGGATACAATGTCTGCCTGGAAAGGGCTTGAGCTGGATACGGGGGTCTTGCAAGGCGTCTGTCTTCCCTCACCCCAATTTGGAGCACCGTCCCTGGCTACTGAATCAGTCTGGAGAGGGCCTGGGCTGGGGGTCTTGCTGGGAGTCCGATGCCTGTTTGACCCAGGGCTGAGCAGCACCTCATTGGGCCTCTTGGGGGTTCCGGGTCTGCTGGCTGTATATGGGGCAGCATAGACCGGTTGGTGGTACTGGACCTCACTAGGAACCTTCTTCTCCGTGGCCTGACGCAATAGCTCGTCCACCTCTAGTTGACTAAGATCCCCCACACTGTCGTAGAGCTTGCTGCCATCAGAAGGCAGGGCGTAGACAGACTTCCTTCCATCGTCGAACACCTTGACACCTCGCTGCTGGAACTCCTGGGGTGCGAGGGTCGCCGTGGAGACGACCTGGCTTTCACCTGTTCGGTGATCCTTCTCAACGCTGATCTCCAATGCAAACATGGCTGCGGATGGAGAGGAGGAAAGAAGGAGGGCGTTGAAAGCAGGCCTTCGGTTCTCGTTTCAGTCAAAATCAAATGCCAGTGTGTTCCTCATCTCACACAAACAGCCTATTCCATTTTCTACAGATTGAGCAGAGGAAATTATAGCTTTTGAATACGTGTAATTGTAACAGCGGGGGAAGCTCAATTAAGCGCAAAGTGGTGACAGTGGTGAATCAGAGACTACGAATGACTTCCTCAACTTTTGCTTGAAAGCGCCCCATGCTACAAAATATTCGGGAAAATAACTGTATGCGCTAAAATGACTGGATATAGATAGATATGATCTGAATTCCACTTGCACACTGTGTTAAATGGCTCTCGATGGTCCGGTTGATACCTTTCTTTGGCTCCTCATCTTTGTCAGGTTGTGGTTTAGAAATAAGGTTCTTCAGGGGCGAAGACGCATAAAATTCTGTGAAGTCCGGGATGGGTGAATACGTGTATTGGATTGGATCTGTGAAAGACAAACAAACGGCCAAGTGTGAAGCAGTTTGTCTTCGTCTTTATTGGTGGATATTAGATTAGAATGTGTATTAAGAAACACTTCATATGTTAGAATTCACCAAATTTAAGCTCTAACATTTAAAGTCCTCATTGTGTAAAAAGACCTGAAGAAATTGAAATATTTACCTGTCTGGTATTCTGCATTTAGCTCCTGTGTGAAGATACAGGCGTTCAAAAAACGAGAGAAAGAATAGTTGAGAAAATCACGATTTTTGATCAAGACCAAAAAAGGTAGAAGGTTAGGCACGCCAAAGCGATTAGTGTCAAACGTTAGAGCGTTCGGTGATGTTATTGAAGTCAGACAGCACGCCGGGACTTTGTTCTCATACTCCGAGCGATTCAACAGAGGCCCTTTCCTTCACCTCACAGCATGAAGAGCTGAAGACCTCCCCTCACGTAGACCACACACCAACCTGTGCATGCATGCACCCACGTAGCACTCAACAGCAGCGGGGGGGTTCACCTATTTTAGAATCATGCCCCACACCACCGCCTCCCCCTTCTCTGTCAACCACCAGCAACCAGCGATCAACAACGTCAGCCAAACCTTCCCGCACAGAGACAAAGAGTGCCGGAGTAGCGCTTACCTTGATGATGTCTTCCGGCGTCTTCTCCACTTCCTTCAGCCTCCTCAGGATCACCTCCTCGTTGGCCGAGATGCTCAGCTCCTGGGCCTCCAGGTTCTCGATCTCCTCTTCCATCCTGCCCACAGAAGACAGGCTCACATGGTCACACGGCACGTTTTCCTTCAGGCCTACAGATGCACGTCGCTAGAACTTGCGTCAGAGCTCGGAAAACGGTCCCATTCCTGGGATCTCTCTTTTTTTTCTCTCCCTCGGACTTTTGTTTTAGCAAGTGGTGTTAAAAAATAAAGGTTCTCCGCGGTTTCGGTTAAGGTGAGGGTTGTGTTTGTGTGAATCGTCGCTCTGAGACTTGATTGGTTGGTTATCCAGGAGATGGGTTGGAATGTCTCTCGTGATGAGTTTGTTGTTTTGCTAGAAGCTTTGAAATGGCTCACTGATCTCATCCGCAGCTCCATTAGCGAGGCCTGGCAGGTAACAAGGAAGTTAAGCAGGCAGGTCACTGACGATCAGCTGTCCCTTTCGCCAATGTCAAGGTCAGAATCTTCCTTTCCAAGCAGATGTACTTGGTGGTACACATTTGGACAAACGTGTTGGAAGGATTCTATGGGATGGCATGAATGAATTATGGGCGATGGCCGCTGTTGTCGTCAAGGTGCATGAGGATTTCGCAGAGCATGCGACTGCACTAGCTTGCTGAACCGTAGATGCCTTCCATCGATAATAAATCTAAATGTTTATTTCAGTTGTCAGTCTACGGAGTTATGATTAAACACATTAATCTTTGACTAGGTAACCCTAGGTAACCCTCCACTGGCTTCCCATCATGTCCCGTATCAGATTCAAGACCCTGGTAATGACCTTCCGAGCAGTGAACAGGACTGCCCCGAAGGAGAGAGGGAGGGAGAGAGAGAGAGTGAGAGAGAAAGATAAAAAGAGAGAGACGAGAGGGAAAGGAAGGAAGAGCGAGGCTTAAGGGCCACACATAGTGTGAGCGGTCATAACGAAGCGGCCTGCTTCTTCAAAAACACGTTATGTCATATTGGAGGGGGGAGTGCGGCGGGGGAGGGGTCAACTGTCTGAGACACAAAGCTCATCAGCGAGGGGTTAGGCTCGGTAAGGTGTCTCTGGATAATCTACAAAGCGCTTCCCACCCTATCGTACCAAAGGCGAGGCCACGGATGGATCACAGGATGAGGGGAAAGCCGTTGTTGCCACAGGGCACACTCCTTCCCTCCCTCCAGTGTTCTCTCTGCTCTGGGTTCTCCTTTATCACTCTTTTCCATGTCTTACTAGCATTCTTTCTCTCTAAGGTGACTTCTGGTCCCTACAAGAAAAGTTAAACAAGTCCCCCCCCCCACCCCCACCCCCGCCCACACACACCCCCGCCCACACACACACACACACACACACACACACACACACACACACACACACACACACACACACACACACACACAGAGTTTCCCACCTGTCAATGTTGGACTGCAGCAGAACAGTCTGTTCCTGGTGGTCCTGGGCCTGCTGTTTGACGGCCTGTTGCTCCTCCTCGTTCTGAGGGCTCAGTCCATCCATCAACCACTGCTCCCTCAGGGCTTTTTTCTGTTCCCAACGAGAGCACATCAATACGGTTCCCATTCAACGCTCGAGTTCGTTCTAGGGATGTCTGCTAATGGATTAGGCTGTCTGTCTGGGTGGGCTTTTAGTAGATGACAGCCTAACAAAAACATGTTTTTTCACAACATAATAAATAAATACACACAATTTGAAGGATGTTCTAGTGTGGGAGATGCTTTACCTTGAGGTATTGGAGTTTTAGTTTCTCCTCCTCGATTTGTCTCCTTTTCTTGGCTATGTCTTCCTGGACTCTTCTCTTGTCCTTTAAGACATAAGAAACAGATCGTCAGATAGATCGATCGGCATTTTTTCCATCTCAGTCAGCGACGTCAGCGTTTTTCCCAGAAACGCTCCACCTGTTTTCATTGGTCGGCTCGTAAATCATCCAATGGGCTGTGGCAGAGACCCACTATGACCAATCAGGGTGGAGAATGTTACGCACAGTCATGTTTTCTGGTACCTGATATGACCTCATAGCTGGACCCATTGTGCGTGTTTTGTCCATCTGGCCAATGAGGCAGTTTAGTTGGTTCTGTTTATTATTAGACATGGACTTGGACTTAATGTTCCCTGCGGTTTCAACATACTGTCAATCTGGTTCACTGTTATACAGACATTGATTCATGTCCCAACAGGATACATGTAGTATACGCTTCTATTTATTTTATTCTAGTTGAATAATCTTTTAGATAGTAATACTTTTAGACTGAAATGTATCTCTGGTTGAAATGTTATGTTGTGTGACATTATTTACAGGATTGTTGTTTTGGTTTTTCATGGCGTGTCTTTGCATAATGCATCAACTGGAGCAGAGATCCTAATTGTTTTGTGTGCAGGGCTATTCATGGACAATTAATTCCTTCAATTAGTCGCATTTCAATTACATGTTTTTTGTTTGAAAATTAAGAAAGTCACCCTAACTTTCCCTCGCAAGTTTGTGTGCAGGTGAGTGCATGCAGGTGTGCGCACATGCACTTTGCTTCCTGGGTCTCTGTGTTTCTAAGCCATTAGACATGACATCAGTGAAGCCGAGTCCCTCGAGGACACAGGCAGAAAGATCTATAAGTAAGCCGGACATGGACCAGACCGTGGGGGTGGGGGTGGGGGTGGGGGGGGATCTCTGTGTCACAGCTCACATCATGCCCCTGCACAGATGGTAGCGATGAGTCGATGTTTGCCTGGGTCCAAAACTGTTCTTCACAAAACCTGAGCCCCAAATGTCTTCCCTCAAGCCTGACCCCTGCTGACCTTAACACTGTGGCTGCTCGCGCGCCG
This sequence comes from Neosalanx taihuensis, assembly GCA_030340665.1. Lineage (NCBI taxonomy): Eukaryota > Metazoa > Chordata > Actinopteri > Osmeriformes > Salangidae > Neosalanx > Neosalanx taihuensis. The sequence continues at coordinate 4,228,188 of CM059304.1, read as the reverse complement.
CTAGAGTGCCTCTCCCCAGACTGTGTACCTGACAGACAGGGAGCGGTGCTGATGGTTCGAGGCTGTTAGCATGCTCACCGTGATGGCCAGGAGTCTCTCCTTCAGCAGGTCGGCTTCCTCCATGCTGACCTGGAACACAATGAAAGGGACACCCACGTGAATGAGTAAAGGAGTGCGTGTGTGTTAGAGACAAGAGGGAGAAAACCTTAGAGAGAGAAAAAGAGAGAAAGAGAACATGATGGATGGACAGAGAGAGACAACTGGGGGTGGTGGTGTGCTGCAGCCTGGGGACACCAGAGAGCGAGTCTGGTGGGAGCTGAGTGACAGAGTGACAGGAAAGGGAGGGCAGATCTGAGGAGTCAGCAGATGATGAGGAGAGAGTGAGAGACAGAGAGACAGAGACAGGGAGACACAGACAGAGAGACATAGAGACACAGAGAGACATAGAGACAAAGAGAGAGAGAGAGAGACAGAGAGAGACAGAGAGAGACAGAGAGAGACAGAGAGAGACAGATAGACAGAAAGACAGAGAGAGACAGAGACAGAAAGACAGAGAGAGACAGAAAGACAGAGACAGAGAGACAGAGATAGAGACAGAGTGACAGAGAAAGAGACAGAGACACAGAGAGAGAGTCAGAGAGAGAGAGAGAGTGCGAGAGTGGGGGAGAGAAAGAGAGAGAGAGAAAGAGAGAGAGAGAGCGACAAAGATAGAGAAAGAGACATCTTTAAAATGGATCTTATTGGGACTTGTCCAGAGCAAGTCTTCCAATGGGAAGAAAGAAGGAAAGAAGGAAAGGATGGGAGATGGAACAGATTCCACTTTCGAAGGCAACACACAGACGAGTGCGTTTGTGTCCGTGTGAGCGAGGGACGGGGGGGGTGGTGGTTAGAGATGGGGCAGCTCATCCCTAATAGAGCCCTGCTGAGATAACTAGCGTGTCTGTGAGATACATCACACGCTAGATTTATCCAGTCAGGCCAACTGACAGACAGGTGGTCAGACAGAAAGACCTGCTCTGGCCTGGTTCTGGAATCTACTGTTGCAGTCATCTGTTTTAATGTCCCCCAGAAAATAACTGTTAAAGAGTCACACACACACACACACACATGCTCAGAGCTGGAAAAAACATGCCTGCATTTCACTGCTGGATGACCTCCATAACTAGAGATGTCGAAACTGTACATGAATGGCTGAAAGCAACGGCCAAAGAAGACCCACAGTGCAAAGGGCCACTGCGATGTTAGTTCAAGACCCTAAACTTCCCAACACAGAGCTAAAACACGCATCTTAGCGGCTTCCGTACAAATATGAACTGTCATCATTGCGCGTCCGCCCGAATGCTGTGATTATCTTAGATGCTAGTCAGGCTGTCAGTTAGTGAGTTATTTATGACGTGATTACATGTTGACGTGATATTAATAGTTTGCGAGGACTTTCCCTTCCTCCTTCCCCAGCCTCTCTAGTCAACACTTACGGAGGGAGGATATACAATCTATGTCCTCGCGGCAGATCCACATGGGGCACACAGCTAAGGTCAGAGGTCACTCAAATGACAAGCTTGAGCTATGAAACAGGACGGTCTCCGATTGCCATCTACATGCTCCGACGCAAGCCAATACACACACACACACACACACATGCGTGCACATTTATGGAGCACACCCGCACACACATTTATACCACACACACACACACAAATACACAAGGCAGCGACTTCAGTCCTCTTTCTGTCTGAGGGCCAGGGCCCCTAAAGATTTGCTGTCCTTGAAAGACAATGACAAGCTAAAAGTGAGCCTGAATGAAAGAAATGACATCACCAAGAGATGGTTGACGCGCCGTCCTCAAGGAGTTTAAATAAAGATCGACTTGTAATACTGCAAGGCAGCTGTTTGTAGCTATATTTATGGAATCATTTACATTAAGATGCAGAAATTTGCATACATGCAAAAAACTACAACCAAACAGTGTTCATAATCAGTAGATCATTATTTGGAAATTATTTCATTAACTTTTGTCATGACCATAATCGATTTGACAGCTTCTAATAAGCTGGTTGATTTTTCATCAGGCGTATCATTAACCACCCATGAGTCCATGAAGCGAGGACCCCATAGAGTGATGAAAGCTCACCGCTATATGAGATGTGGTTTATAAGGTGTGTGTGTGTCACAGTGTGTGAAAGTCTTTGACAGAAGGCCTCGCTCAGTCTTGGGGACAGATGGTCCAGGCTCTCTCTCCACTGAGCCATACAGACCTGAACCAACTGGTCACCCACATGCCATCCCATCCTCCATTCACACAGCCTTCTTTTTTTACTTCCCATCACTCCATCCATCCCTCCATCCATTCATCCCTCCATCCATCCAACCCTCCATCCATCCATCCCTCCATCCATCCCTCCATCCATCCCTCTATCCTTCCATCCCTCCATCCAACCCTCCATCCTACCCTCCATCAATCCAACCCTCCATCCATCCCTCTATCCTTCCATCCCTCCATCCATCCCTCTATCCTTCCATCCCTCCATCCAACCCTCCATCCATCCCTCCATCAATCCAACCCTCCATCCATCCCTCTATCCTTCCATCCCTCCATCCATCCCTCCATCCAACCCTCCATCCATCCATCCCTCCATCAATCCAACCCTCCATCCATCCCTCTGTCCTTCCATCCCTCCATCCATCCCTCCATCCAACCTTCCATCCATCTCTCCATCAATCCAACCCTCCATCCATCCCTCTATCCTTCCATCCCTCCATCCTTCCATCCCTCCATCCTTCCATCCCTCCATCCAACCCTCCATCCATCCCTCCATCAATCCAACCCTCCATCCATCCAACCCTCCATCCATCCATCCGTTCATCCATCCTTCTTTTACAGCTGAAAGTCAGCATGTATTTAGTGCCCACTTTCCTCACATATTATGCTATTCCTGCCCTGGTATTGCAACAGTCTCTTCTCAACCTCGCCCTGCATCACAGCATGAAGAAAGTCTATTATAGAAACGTCTCAATTTACAGGGAATTAGCCTGTCCATGAGCTGAATTCACAATAGAGCACGACTCCAAATATATACAGGCCGGTAATGTGACCTCTTGTGTCAACGAACGGGGACATTTATTTGCGTGGCGCCAATGTTCGCGTCGTTATTAGCACCTGGGCTCCTTAAATGTCAGTGTGACTGATCCGTGTGCCTTGGTACTACCTCTGTGGTACCAAACACACACACACACACACCGGGCAGCTGACTGATAGTCAATACACAGAGAAACAATGCAGGCATGACCGCATGCACATGCCATACATGTGTGAGTGTATGTGTGCGTGTGCGCATGTCAATGACAAACATTGCATTGAGAAAGAGAGAGAGAGAGAGAGAGAAGGAAAGAGAGAGAGAGGGAGAGAGTGCGATGGAGCCCAAAATGAAGCGACAGAGAGCGAGACGGAGCGAGGGGGGGGGGGGGGGGGGGCGGTGTATCTGTGTATCGGCGGGCATGTCGGGGTCTATCACATTGCTATGCTCAATAACTGATGCTCTCAATGACTGATGCTCAATGACTGATGCTCTCTCTTGTAAGTCGCTTTGGATAAAAGCGTCTGCTAAATGAATACATGTAAAGGTGAATGCACATGTGGAAGGGACTACAGGCCTGTGTCATGACCGTCAAGAGCACGTGCAGAGCATGAGCGGGGGCCCTCGCGTGTGGGCTCCATGCACACGCCAAACCACTTCCTCGCTCAACGGTGAGACGGAATCACAATTATCACCTCGCTTCTAACAGATGGTCCGAGTGAACCTTCGCACACGGCGTCAGAGGTACGGCTGCGTTCCGCGAACGCAAACACCTACCTCTATGCTACCGCAACTATGCTATACGTTCGCCCGGGTGATCGTGTTCTAATTAAATGACCGCAATTACTGTACATGTGTAAATGTATGACTATTCACATACTGCCAGAATTCATAGCCAATAAACATCCTTTGAAGTAGCGTTTATTCAAGGTGTTGCTGAACATAAGGGTTGTTGTGAAGCTGTCTAAGAAACTGATGTTGGACATATGTTATGCGATAATCCATGATGTATAGGGCGGCGTTCTAACCATACTTTGATTGTCTCTCCAGTGCTGTCAGATCAGTTTGAATGCTTGGCTTACACAACGTGCATAGATTGAGTTTTACGTAACCGAATTCATCCCAGCGCTCGGTGGAAACATGTGGGAGGAGGGGGCCTGAGGAGACGGAGGGTGTTAGTCACAGCCGAGGGAAACATCGACGCCATCAGAAAACGCTCGTACGCTTCCGCATGTACACCAGCAGAAGCGACACACGCACACACACACACTTATGTTTCCTAGGTCACCGAGACCGGACGCTGCTGTTCTCTGTTCTGCAGGCCGAGCGGTTAAGTTGTCGGGCTAGTGATGATCGGAAGGTTTGCGAGTTTGATTCCCGCCTGTGGCAACATGATGTTTTGTCCTTGGGCAAGGCACTTCACCCTGCTTGCCTCAGGGGGAATGTCCCAGTACTTGCTGTAAGTGGCTCTGGATAAGAGCGTCTGCTAAATGACAAAAAATGTAATTGCTCCATAGCTCTCCTCCCCCCTGTTGAACTGGGGGGGCCAGCCTCCTCCCAGTGACTTGACACTGCAGATCTCCGGGGCCGGGGCACCCAGGGTGGAGGGGGGAGGGAGGGAGATCAAGACCGGGGAGAAAAGGCTGCAAATAGCTCACACTGGTTGCTCTCTGTTCTTCCCTCAACTATTCCCCTCTCCTCCATTTCTTCTCTCCTTTCCTCTCTATTATTCTCTCCTTTCCTCTCTATTATTCTCTCCCTTCCTCTCTATTATTCTCACCTTTCCTCTCCTTTTTTCCTCTCCTTTCCTCTTCTCAGTTCTCCTCTCCACTCTTCTTTCCCTGTCTCTTCTACTCTCCACCTGTTGGCACAGCATGGCGTGGGTTAGATCCACCCTGGCTAAAAATAAAAAAACAGTCTTACAGCTGGGCTTCTAGCCTGCCTGTGTGTGTGTGTGTGTGTGTGTGTGAGAAAGAGACAAAATGTTGATCATCATTTGACCGTGTGTGTGTTTGAGTGTGTGTGTGTTTGTGTGAGAAAGAGACAAAACGTTGATCATCATTTGACCGTGTGTTTGTGAGTGTGTGTGTGTGTGTGTGTGTGTGTGTGTGTGTGAGAGAAAGAAACAAAACATTGATCATCATTTGAACGTGTGTGTTTGTGAGTGTGCACGTGTGCCACTCGGCCTGTATACATGTGCGTATATGTGTGTGTCGTCGGGCCCTTTGATGTGATGGGTTCCAGCAGGTGACGTAGGCCTGCCGGCCAGAAGGGCATCTGGTAAGAGACTCAGCAACATGCCACCGCCAGTCAGAGTGATCCTTGACCTCTCTCTGCTCTCTGGTCAAACAGCTGGCTCTCAGCCAATCACACGCACAGGCCAGAGGGATCGGGCTGTCTGGAGTGTAGCTACTGGTTGTCACTGTTCCCTCTCTGTCTCAGCCAATCATAACATGTTTGGCCAGTGTCGATAGCAGCTTCTATGATGTACTTCGTAGAGGGTCTAAGAGGTAGAGAGGGAGAGATAGGCGACTGTGCTCCATTCTGCGTGTGGGGATCCACCCACACACACACACCCACACAAACATGCATGCACACACGCACACCCATGCACATATGAATAAACCCTGCCCCCTCACACACACACACAGACACAGACACACACACTGTCATGCATCTCTCATACACACATACACACTTTATTTGTCTCTTTCTCACACACACACACCTACACACACACACAGAGGGCGAGCAACAAATAGAATGCAGTGGGCCTATCATAGACAGGCCTCTTCAGTTCAGGTGAAAACACTTGATAATCTCTCATGCTTAATCTGATCTCTCTCAGATTAGGAGGACAATCTGCCGTCTGCACGAGCCGAGGACACCTCACACACCTCACACACCTTACACAGAGCATTCACACGTTTTACACCCAGGAAACGTTCTTTATAAACTGTATTTCATCATTGGATAAAAACATATTTTTGGGGACTTTGGACTTTTGGAAGTTTGTCATGTGATCCGTGTAAGTGTAACTTCTGGTGTTTTTTCAAAATAGATGTCAAATCTCAGTAATCTTTCATGGTTAAAAAAATGTGCAACGAGATTAACTACCACCAATAAAAAAACATCATTTAATGAAATTCCAATCTCCCTGACAGGAGAGAGTACAGTTCGGATGAGAACCAGGGATGGAGGAGGAGGTCTTCTACATCCTGATGAGAGCATGCCATTCAGGGCTACTAGCATGTAGCCCTCCCCTGTGCTTCACAACCAAAGAGCCGGCTGTTAAAATGGAGATGCGTGGGAGGAGAGCCCAGAGAGTGGAACGTTATTGCCGCGTGTGTAGCCCACTGTTTCAGTGTGTGCGCGGGGGATGGGGGGGAGGGGGGGGGGCTATGAGTGCTTGATATGTGTATGCGAGCGTGTGTGTGTGAGGGGGGGGGTGTGTGGGGGGGTGGGGGATATATAATTGCAAAGACTATTTTGCGTTGATTTAAAGTGACCACAGCTCAGCCGATGTACTCGTTGTCGCGCAGAAGTGTAGTAAACGCCTAAGCTTTTAACCTGCTAAAGTCCCGCCCCCCCTGCTCACACACACACACACAAACACTTTCACTTCCTGCTGTCACAGCGAAAGTGACCGTTGATGGCGGACGCCTTAAGTCTGTCTCCCTGAGCCTTGGGAGACCCCCCGGGGTTAGAGCCCTGACCGATAAAGGGGGCTTTAGAGGAATTAAAAGATTACTGAACTAAAAGACCACCCCACCCCCGCCACGCATACACACATACAAACACACTTTTCAAATACTCCACTACACAGAACGCAGGACGATTGCCCGAACCCCTTAGGTGAAAATGACTATACACACTGGACATGAAGTCGGACATTACTCTAAACTAGCAGGCTGGCTGTAACTGAGAGGCAGCATTATGAGACAGTGTGGTGTTTCACAGTTCACAAAGCTTATTTTACAAATCCACCTGACACATGAATAGGGATGAACCCAAAGCTTAGATAGACATGCAGAAACAAAAGAACAGGAATAACAGATTAGCAGACCCAGCAGAGATGAATAGAGACATGCTGGAGGACTGGGTACTCACCGGTTGTGTATCTGTCAGGAGTCGAGAAGCGCGTGTGTGTGTCTGCGTGAGCGTGTGTGAGTGCGCGCAGTGTGTGTGAGCGGCTCAGCAGTGGAGGACACTGGCTCTCAGAGGCGCTGCGGCGGAATCCAGCATTAGCGATACAAGCCGGGCTGGTGGACGAGGGGTTGGGACAGGGTTAGCTCTGACTGGCTGACTTCCCTCTCTCTCTCTCTCTCTCTCTCTCTCTCTCTCTCTCTCTCTCTCTCTCTCTCTGTGTGTTAGTCTACTCCCTCCCTTCTCACTTTCTCTGTCTTTCTGTCTCTCTCTTTTCTCTCTAGCCCTCTCCCTCCCTCCCTTCCTCCTCTCTCTCTCTCTCTCTCTCTCTCTCTGTCTCTCTCTCTCTCTCTCTCTCTGTTTCTCTCTCTTTCTCTCTCTGTCTCTCTTTCTCTCTGTTTCTCTCTCTCTCTCTTTCTCTATATCTCTCTCTGTCTCTCTCTCTCGCTCTCTCTCTCTATGTCTCTCTCTCTCTTTGTGTGTGTCTCTCTCTCCCTCTCCCTCTCTCTGGGAAACAACCCCCTCAGCTTCCCATGAGGCTGTTGGAGATGAGCTCCTCAGCCATGTGCGTGCCAGCAGTGAACTGACAAAACAATGGTTTCACACACACATGCACACACCCACACACACAAACACACACACACACACACATACCTATATTGTCAAAGTTCTGAGTGTGCGTCTTTGTGTGATCAGCTGTCCCCGCCAGTGACGGACATGCACAGCCATCAGCGCTAACACACAATTAGCGAATTACCTCTCGCTAAAATTAGCTCCAAAGACCTAGGCTGTCAAAGTGAGGATGGCCCATTAGCAGTACCTATCTGTAGCTGTGTGTCTGTGTGTGTGTCTATCGTCATTTAAACGACAATGCTAAACCTCTCAATCGCTGATACTTTCCAAGCCAACTGCCAAACACAGCAGGATCTACAATTCATCTCCTGGTATTTCCAGCTGACCCAGACCTGTGACCCAGTCTACCTATGTTGACCTGGTCCCCTGCTGGCTTCTGTATGTGGGCTGATCCATCAGTTAAGTTGCCAGGTTGTTCTTCCCTAACCCCCTAATTCTGCCCTGCTAAGCCAACATATCTGGGTGTCAAGTTCACCTAGCTTGACAAAAAGGCTGATAACACGCTGTACAGCGAACGCCGACCGGGAACGCTTGTTCCGCTCCGCTCGCGTGACCTTCGGCGCAGTGACGCGCGTGCGTTCGCGTTACTTGCGATAGGCAGAGCCGCGCCGGCGTGCCCACATGCTTCACGCTGCCACTGTGCCACGGAGGCAGAGAGCACGCGTATCCATGGCAACCAGCAGAACCCAGCACCAACCGTGTAGCACAGAGGGAGAGAGAGAGAGAAAGAGACAGAGAGAGAGAGGGAGCTCCCCCCCCCCCCGTCTAAAGATAGCTGAGACCGGGAATAAATACAAGTGAAGATTTAAACACCGACTGCTCGCAGCAGAGAGACTGAGGCAGGAACTTTGTTCTCTCATGACAAAATGGCGTAAAGTTGCCAAATCCAATGAAATAACTTTTGCACGGTTGAAGAGTTTGAGATTTTGAGCGAGGCTTGGTGCCGTTATGGTCCTGCTGACAAAAAGCAGGTGCAGGCACAGCCTCGGCACGTGACGCGCAGCTTGTTTACACAGCACGGAGGGCACAGGCGAGCGCGTGCGATGACCTCATGGCCAAGGGGAGGAACAGGTCAGCGTTGAGCAATCTGTCACCAGGGCAACACATACCTCTGGGACATAACTCACAGCGACAGAAGAACGGTCTGATTTCGCTTGGGAGAGACAGGGAGGGAGGGAGGGGAAGAGTCAGAAAGACAGGCCGCCAGGAGGACAGAGACAGACAGGCTGGCTGACAGATGGGAAGACAGGTGCGCAGGTACACAGGCTGGGAGGACAGCAGGCGGAGGGAGACGGACCCAGCCGTCAGACCGGCAGCGGAGCGACGAGCTGAAGCCAGGGTGACGGGAACAGAGGCCCGTCCCACAGCTCGCTCCTCTTCCGCCTGCTCAGCTCCCCAAACGTGTCACCTCCCCCACCTCCCTCCCTCCTTCCGTCACCGGCGCTCCCCATTCCCTATCAGCTCGCTAATGAATGGAAATGAATGCGGAATCTGGGGTGAGCTCATCGCCGGTCGGCCTGGACGCGCCGTGGAGGGCTGTGGGCTCGGTTGGAGCTTCCCACTCACATTCTGTTGTGGAGGGAGGGAGAGAGGGAGGGAGGGATAGACAGAAAAATAGAGAGAGGAGTGGAGAGAGAGAAAATCGCCCTGGTTACAACTCAGCCAACCAGGGCTCAGTTTGACAGCAATGTTATAAACTCGGAATGGAAGGAGGGACTTAATCCTATAGTTTTTTTAAACTTCCCTTCTTTTCATTATTTGTTTTTTTTCATCGTATCTGAATGCCATGTAGTGAGCTGACATCATTTCCTGTTGTCCGAAACGTCCAGAAAGAACTGAAGAAAAAGCCTCAAGGTCGTGTTGAGCGTGTGTCTGACGAGCCACAACAAGCTTCGTCCTGCTGTGTGTTTGATTTGCCGCTGCGCTAGCGCGCCGTGGTGACTTCAACCACATTAGATAGCCAGTTAGCATCAGCTGACTGAAATAGCTTCCGTGTAATACATTCCGTCTCAAGCCAACACACGTGTCCTATTCAAAGAAAACAGGGAGTGAGCGTTCAAGGCCGGGCGACTTTCAATGGGAGCACGTAAATGTTGCTCTGGGGAAAGAAACCGGATGCGAAAATGAACTTGTGGGACATGTAGGTGATGAAACAGTTGCAAAGACAGAGAATGAGAAAGAGAGTGAGAAAGAGAGGCAGAGAGAGGGAGAAAGAGAGACAGAGAAAGACAGAGAGAGTGTGAGAGAGAGACAGACAGAGAAAGACAGAGAGAGAGTGAGAGAGAGAGAAAGGGAGAGGGCGCTATAGAGACAGGAGGTCCAGATTAGTCATTGGTGTATTGGTCTGCCACTTCCTCTACAGGAACACAAAGAGGGGCGGCTGACAACTGGACCAACTGTGAAACACACACACTTACACCCACACCCCCCCCACCCCCCCCACCACCACCCCCACACACACACACTCAGCAGACACAGCCAAGTTACAATGACTTCATTCTGCTCGGCTATTTTTCTCTATCCTCCTTTTCCTTTTGTTCTTCAGTCATCCCTCCATCCTCGTCCTTGTAGCTTGTTGTACTGTATATTTACATGTATTCATTTAGACTCTTTTATCCAAAGCAACTTACAAGAGAGAGCTTTACAAAAGAGCATTGGTCACTAAGCATAGCAACGTGATAGACCCCAAACATAGCGGGTTTACAGATTATGAAACATCATCTATATGAATTTGTCAGTTCTGTACTTCAGATCATGAAATTTTGTTCAATCAGGTTATTCCAATTCTAGAATATCATAGTGAGCAGAAATGGAGGCAGCAAAGAAACCATGAGCCAATAATCCGGAAACATTTAGAAAAAAATTGTGTTAAGACCGAGACTGACTTTTCTGTTGGTGTTGATGTTTGGTATGATTGTTTGGTGTGTCTGAAATGAGGTTTTCGAAACAATAATTAAGTTTGGTCTCCGTCCCCCTGAAATGCCAATCCAATCTCCCACCCACACACACATGAACACAGCCTAATATTCCCTCCCACATGCAGCCCCCGACTCTCTCTCTCTCTCTCTCTCTCTCTCTCTCTCTCACACACACGCACGTACACGCGCGCTCATGCTAGCTCACATTCCCTCCCACCTAACATGTCCACTCGCACACATAATCACGCGCACAACGCACACAGAAGTGCACGCTGGCTCAAATTGCCACCCACACGTGGTCCCCTCTCACACACACACACACACACACACACACACACACACACACACACACACACACACACACACACACACACACACACACACTCTCTCAAGCCCACACAACTGCAAACACACTTGCACACTCGCTCAAATTGCCACCCACACGCAGCCCCCACCCTCTCTCTCTCTCTCTCTCACACACACACACACACACACACACATTGGTAAGGCTCCTGACGGAGGTGTTGAGCTGTGGCAGGAGAATCCTCCGGAACTCTTCAGTGTTATTAAAGTGGCTCTGCTTCCCTCTCGGTGAAGAGTCAAGTCCCTCCGCCATGCAGCCACACCGAGAGAGGCCTCGCTTGAAAAGAGGTGCAACAGCGCCCACCATGGGTCACATCCTGTCATGACGCGGAACAGTGCAGTTCAATATCGAGTTCTGTCTTTAGATAGATAGATAAGTCCTTTATTGTCATTACACTTTTTGTCAGACATTTTGTGGGTACTCCCAAAAGCAGCAGCATTTAAATAGAATGTACATGTACATAATAAATATAAAATTTTGATATACAAATATGAAAATATTTTTAAAAAGAGTAGGAGGAGGTAGACAGGGGTGAGGAAGTTCTGGTGTTTGGGGTGTGTGGGGTGGGTTCATGTGTGTGCGTGTCCGTGGGCATTTGCAGTCCTTATGGCCCAGGGTAAGAAGCTGTTTGACAGTCTGCAGGTGTGGGCAAGATCCTTTGATGGGTCTTCCCTGCTGCGTGGAACTGCCACAAGCACACTGACCTGTTAACGAGGATTACAATCACGCCCTGTCATCTCCGCTAACGGGCTAGCGTAGTTCGCAGTCAGCTAACTTGACCTACATAGAGAAGAATGCAAGGGAATGGACGCCGTGCCTCGCGGCTGCTTCCCCAACACCGTCACCGCGGCATCCGTTTGTTCGCGGACAAAACGTGTTTGTCACCCTGCTTCACGCACCGTAGCTACGGGCGTTTTGGGCGTACGCGGGCATGTATTTGTTCGTGGGCCCGTGCGACCGTGTCGCTGTTGTCAGCAACTGTCGCCGCGTTATATTCTGTCGTCGCCCTGCCGGTTCCACATCCTTCACCTGAGCGGTAGGATTCTCCGACTTTTCCGATTCTCAAATCCCCTACACCGCCTCCCCCCAACCTTCCGCTCATCCCCATCACGCCTGAGGTGGCATTACGGAATCGTGCCGATCCGATTGCGACGCGCGTCGAGACGGTTTCGTCACCCACCGCTGTCCCAGGGGTGGCGAGAGGGGAAACGTGGATGACCTGAGCTGGAGTCGAGTTGAGTGGGGGGAGGGAGAAGCGGGTGGGGGGTGGAGGGGGGTGGGGGTGGGTCACGGTTTTTGAGCCGCTTTCCCGGGTGAACCTGAAGAGTCCGTCGCAGATGAAACAGGAAGGAGCCACGTCATCGGCTGGGATTAGCCCGTGCCTTGTTGCTATGGCAGCGGCTTCAAAGTGGTGAAATAGAGGAGATTTTGGGGGAAGGGGGGGTGGGGGGGCGATGAAGAGTGATGCGGTGTTTTTAGCCCTGCAGTGTTTTGGGGCAGCGCAGACCTGGGGCAGCTGCTCGGATCGATGGTCCACTGTCATTTCGAGTGTGTTTGATTCGTGTCGCGGTGAGCTCCTGGGTGACTGATCCAGTGGTGTCAGTATCCCTGGGTGGAGCCAAATCCAAGCCAAGTCCCACCAGAGCAGATGACAGCAGTATAGGCGGGAATTACCAGCTTTAACTTGAAGTGTGGATAGCACGGTTGACAATGACAATGACAGCCTTTCCATCCATTATCCGATATATAGGCTTCAATGTCTCTGACAGAGAATAAGGTTGATGAAATGAGATTGCGCATCTGGAAATCCCCCAGCCTTAAAAAAGGGACGTGTGTTGCATTGTTAGGGAACTTCATCATGGTGTCGTCATCGTTTAATACCGGTGAAAGTTCCGCCTTGAGTCCTTTTTAATCTCTCAGGCTTTATCACGCAAGCTGAGAGGGGAGATGTGTCAGTGCGTGTGAAGGTGTGTGTACGTGCGTGGATGTCTGTGTGGTTGTGTGAGTGTGCGTGTGCCGGTGGGCGCGTGTGCGGGACAGTGCGCGTGCGTGGGGAGGAATCAAGCACCGGCCGGGCCACCGGACTGATCGTTGCGGCTGGGTGAAAAAAGGACAGGCTCGCTGGCAGACCCTCTAAAGAATTCCTTGGCCGGGACGGGTGTGTAACCTCTATCGCGCCCCCCACCCACATGTTACCCCCCAACCCTCGCCTCCATAAATATCCTCAAAGCAAAGCTGTTGTTAACATTCCTCCAACGTGAAAAAAGCTATCGAAAGGTCAAAGCCGAGAGGAAAAAGGAACGCTGCTTCTGAAAGGTCCCTTTCGTCCGACAGGGGGCGGCAAATCCAAACGGATGCAGACGGACCACACGCCCTGCGTAGGGCAACAAGTGCTCGTGGGAGGGGGGGATCAAAGTGGTGAGGGGGCACCAAAATAAAGAAAACCAAACGAAAGAGAGGGAAAGAGATGAGAACAGAGATACAGAAAGCGAGAAAGAGAGACAAAGAGAGAGAGATTTGCTCCAGGCTTTTGTGTCAGAGCCAAATGCTGAGTCAGACCATTTTTATTGCCTCCTGCTGTGTCTAACCTTAATAAGACACGTGTGCTCGCGTGTGTATTTGTGTACACGTGTATTTCTGTACGTGTCAGCGTGTGTGAGTCTCCATGTTTTTTACCAGAGCGACAATTGTCAGAAGGCCCTTCAATCATCTTACAGGTGGTGTTTGAAGAAGGGAAATCTAGTAGCAGACTGTGAAGAACAATATTGTGAATGCACTCATGAAACTGCTCAAGGTCTTCAGTAGATCACTGTCAAAACCAGTAAAACACAACCAGCATTGGTGTAGGAACGGGGGGGGATGGGGGGGTGGACGTTCCCTCTCCAATACTGGAAAATGCTGTATGTGTTCCTCCCAAAAATTGAGCCTATATCTTTTTTTTTTTTTAAGCGCTCCAGAGAAGAAGATACTGGGTTTCGTCAGCACACCTGTCCCCTAATCAAAGTCAAAGTCGATCCTACGCCCTTGTCCTACACTGTAGGTATTTCTCTGACAGTGCAATGTCTGTGTTTGTGTAACTTGTGTGTGTAAGTGTGCATTCTTATGTATAAATGTCCAGCCCTGGAATGTGGAATATTCTATGTATGACATTGTTACAGTCACTTTAATTGCTGTAATAAGAGACGGCTCAATTTGATCATTGGTACTGCCAATTCAGCACATCAGAGAACTGTAAATCTGGATACACACACACACACACACACAAAAGCCGGCGTGCACACTCATTCATGCACAGAATATTCTAGATGTCCTGGTGTAGAGCAGCTAAGCTGAGAGTGAGAGGCCTGCTTTCATGGCCCAGGCTCGGGAAGTGAACAGGAAGACTGGAGGAGCAGAACTGACAGCAGCACTCAGGACATTATTCAGCAGGTGTGGTTGTCATGGTGATTATTCACACCCGCCGACGAAAAGCTGTGTCCACCGTCGTTACCTCTCTCGCTCTCTCTCTCTTCTGGCTTTCTCTTTCTTTTCTATCTTTTTCTCCTCTCTCTCTCTGTTCCTATCTCTCTGTCTCTTTCACACACATGCACACAGACGCACATCCATATTCTATACGCTGCATGTAAACGGGAGGCACTCATGCGAGTGCGCTTCTGAAAGTGCCACATCTGATTAATCACAAGCTTACAGTAGCCTCTGTACATTGAGGTGATTTAAATGTCACCTTGTGCCTCCATATTGACTTCCGGAAAATAAATGCGATCGTACATTTTTATAAATTTTCCAAGTGTCTGGCAGCTTGGCTTCGCAATTATTATGATATATGTTGTCTGCTAGGGAGGGGGGGTCTCTGCAAGATGGGTGGAAGGATACGCGAAGCTCTTCCGAAGGTGAAAAGGCTCTTCTGATTGCTTGGAAAACTTTGCCAGAACATGGCTTTCACAGCTATTCTGTGACCACTAGTTCAATCCAGAAGGTGTGTGTGAATGTGTGTGCGTGTGTGGCGCGTGGGAAAGGTCACCGCGATCGCTTGGAAAATGCAAAAACGTCAGTTCGCATATTTCTAATGCGATGTGTTGTCATCTTGATAGGCTATATTTGGTCTTCTGCAAAGTGCCCGTAGCGTTATTGCAGAGGACATGACTTGCCTGCGATCCTTCATCCAGGCGGCGATTCATAAAATACTCATGGTTGCTCAGAAGACTTGCGACGCTGTGATTGGTGTTGTCTAGTGGTAGAAGTCTACAGCTGCTGATGAAAGCCTGGCGAGCTGTGTCATGCTTTGCTAGGTATGGATGACGATCGAGATAAACGGTCACAGATGGATTCTAAACGGCTCGCGTTCCCAACACGTCCTCAAAAGCCTTCTCAAGATGACTGGGAAATAACGTCGTTACTGTCTCCCGAAACACGCGCACTTACACCACACACACCCGCGCACTCACAAACCTACCTCAAAGCGACGGACGTCTTGGGAACCGAAGTGAAAACTTCACATGAACGTTTTCTTTTAAGTGATACCATTCCAGTTGGCTGACAAACTGGGTTAGAGAGCGAGAGAGAGTCAAAGACTGCACTTTGAGAGTCACAGACTACACCAAAAAAGTACAAGGACGACACAACAACTGCGAAAGTTGACATTGGCTGGGGATTCCTTTCGCTCGCACATCACAGCAAACTGCTGGAGGACAAAGGAGCGTTTAATGTTTTAATGATGGTCTCTCTCGTTCGAAAAACAGTGTGAAACAACAATGTGAGCATGGTGCCGTTCAGCTCTTTTCAAAGCGGATCGCTTACGCTCTCGACAACGGACACATAAAATAGGCACATTCTATGCTTCCGATTAGCCTAACCATTTTTTTATTTAAATGCATTTATGGAGCATAACTGAATAAGGGAATGTGTTTTCACATCTTAGATTTGCACTATCATTTCTGTTTGTTCATTTTGCACCACCTGCATCATTCGGTTGTTACTGCACTATCTGTTCATTTTGCACATCTGCTCATTGCATCATTTGCACTAACTGTACATACATGCAACTCTGTAAATTCTGTTTAATACTGTAGCATCTTGTACAATACAGCTGTACATTTGTTTTAAATCACTTTAATCTGCACATACCCTGTATATTCTGATTATACTGTTCATACTGTGTATATTCTGAGTATACTTATATTTATTATATTCTGTTGTAATAACTGTTTTGCACTTCTGGTTGGATGCAAACTGTATTTTGTTACCCTGTACTTGTACCTGTGTAATGACATTAAAGTTGAATCTAATCTAAAGCTAAAGTAACCGTATTTTGTCGAGCCCAGAGTTGGAAGGCTTTGGCTAACCTAGTCCTACTCCTCAGCCTCTGTTTCTATTGCTGAAAGATGAGCCTCTCGCTGATGGATCCTTTCCAAACCCAGCTGATTATTCCATGAATGAGCCTGACGTTCCCCAAGAGGGTTCCGGACTTCTCCAAGCTCCCACGCGGAACATTTCTCAATGAAACTGTGCCGTTCGTGCTCAAGAACACCTCCGTGGAGATTGTAACCAGCCGTTCACCCTGGTACTGTAAAACTAGGCCAATCGGTAGGGGGGGTGGGGATGGGGGGGGGGGGGATGCGTTGTTCTGAATGACAGAGAGATAGAGAATGCGAGAGAGAAAGGGGGAAAAAATAGGGAAACGCGCATTGGCTTAATCCTGGAATTATCATGCGAAAACCTTTGAAATTGCCATTCGATGATTTAGCCTTGCTACCAGGCTAGTGAATCGTTTGCGCAGCACAGCTTATGCGCGTTAGCTTCCGAATACAGGAAGCGAACTCACTGACAGTTAGCAATTAGGATAATCTTTCTCCCACACATGAGCACACTACACCCTTCACTTCTTCTTTGAAGGTGTTGGTCGCAAAAGTAGGGCGCACAGCTGCTTGGATGCCTACAGCAGCCGACCATGAGGAGAGCCTTTCTCTTCACTGAACTCAATCCCAATCGTACGTTCATCTTCTGTATTATTTATCTTCATCTATCGTCTCAAGACAGCTTTAAAGTTCACCAGTTCAGCTGACAACATCATACACTGATACATTAGCATTATTTGCACAAGCTGTACTTTGAGATGATTGACAGCCACCTGTATTTTCGGCTGACAATTTCCTGTGGTGCGCACCCATAATTAATACCCGCCCAAGGTCATGGTCAGAAGAGTAAGGGCCGGTCAGGTGTTGGACACCAAACCCAGCCTTCACAGTGGCAATTCTACTGTTGCCATGGAAACAACTAAAGGTTTAATCTTTCTTCTACTGTAGAAGTTTTGGAGAGGGTATGATAGTGACGTCCATCGTTTGGTGAAGTATCCTGCAGAGGACAGGCTGACTGGACCTGAAAACATCGGCTCTTCGTGGTTGCAAATCGTGGTTCCCAACGATCAGAACCCCTTTTTCCTGATTTATGAATCAAAGAATCCTGTGTACCCATTTTTATGCCGTTGAAATGTATATATATATATATTTTTTTTTTACGATTCAATCCATATTTGTTTACTTTCCACTTTCTCTCAAGTACCTTATGCAGCACCTCTGCATAGACCTCTGTCAGAGACACCAGACAACTTGATACGACCACAATGGCTCGTCTCCATGCTTCCCGCGCAAGTAATAAACTTCCTTGAGAGCCTCTTCCTCTTCCTTTCTCATTCCCTCCAACAAACACCCCATTTGAAAAAAAACACTGAAGCAGGTTAGACCATCTTCTGATGTTTAAGTTCCCTTTCAAAACCAACGATCGTCCAAACCCCCCACATCCAACCACCTGACGCAGAAACGGTCAACAGCCTGATGAACTCAAGTGGATGCATCCCATCTGTGTCTCTCGCGAGGGCAGTCTCACGTTAGCCCATGCCTTCACATTGGCGTGACAGGTAGCCTGACAAGAATAGCCTGCCACCCAGCCGTTCATCCATCCAGCCCCCGCCTCCAATATTCCTGGTCCCTGTCAAATGTGATCAGGCACAGTCGGAACTACCTTTCTAATCACAGCACAGCATTTTCAAGAGAGAGAGAGAGGAAACCATAAGCTTGATCTGTGCTTGGTCTGTTCCTCTCACTGTGTCTACGTCCATGACCGGTCATCACATTGTGCGCATCTTGTTCGCCCGGAGAGAGTCGTGTCCCGGTGAAGGACTTGTACGCTCTTGAGGCTGCATTAGATCAGACAGGGAACACGGTACGTATATAATGTTCAGTGTCATAGAGGCGTACTCATAGCTAAGAGGGTGTTGAGAGTGTCCAATCCTTCACTCAACCCCAGCAAACAACGCAGTCCACCCGCAAGGGCTGAAAGTTGCTGAAGCGCAGAGAGAAGATGCACGCCCCATAAATGCAGTTCACAGGTCAAATCATTCCTCGGATGAAAAACATTTGGCCCATCGGCCCGGGTTCAACGCAGAAGGTCAGAAAGACCCTTAGACTGGGGTGACCAGCCTTCCTGCTCTGTGTTCAACCACACAGCATTTCCACCCCTTGTCCGGCACGTCGCACGCTGAGAAAATGTCCCGCATTTTAATCAGTCTGTTGATTTTTTATCATCATATCAAAATCAATCAAACCAAAATTTTACATTGCATTTTATTGATAATTATCGTTTTTCCATCTATATTTAACACCGCTTCATCACCTTAACAGTAATTAATTCCATGCGGTATATGTCAGATGACAAACATATTAAATTCACATTTTAAAAGCAGCATAGTAGTAAATAAACACGAGAAAATATAAGACTTGGCTAGGCAGGCCAATAGAAGAAGATACCAAAAGAGCGTTGGGGGGGATTTTAGATGGACTTGCTCAGTGATTTTAAGTTAGATAAACATAATGTAATAATGTCAGGTTATGTTATTGTGCTATTTGATAACATGTCTCACATTGTCTCACAAACTGGTTGGTTTGAAGGTGGTCACCTTACCTTAGACAAAGCCTGTTATAAAGAAGCCATCTATCTCTCTATCTATCTTTCTATCTATCTATCTATCTATCTATCTATCTATCTATCTATCTATCTATCCTCTATCAAGCCATCTATCTAGCGATTCAGAAGTTATCGCTCTGCACTTTGCTGTGCTGCAATGAGATACTGGGAATTTGCAGGGGCAAGACAGCCAATCATCTTCCTGTGTGTTGTTTGTGTGTTCCTTGTGATTCAGTTGGACCCTCTTGACAACTCATTCTTGTTTTTAACGGGTCGTTGAGTCGACAAAATGTCAGAGGGTCAACGTGTGCCTTGCCCTTTCGCTGTCGACAGCAGCCATTTAGGCGCAGTGAAAATTGGCACCCTTATTTTAAATCGCAGTACGCAACACCGACCCGAGAAGTCTTCGCCGCGTGCTGTAATTGCGTCGTTCCGTTAAACGGCCCGAGAAGGTCGTCCCATAACGCGTGAAGGACGCTGACAGGTCTCCGCTGCCTGACTTGGAACTGCAGTCGCCATTAAAACGATTGTTTCACCGCTTTCCCTCCCTTTTCTTCCTGTGATTACCTCACTAACAGCATTCTAACCTTGACTTTGAAGGAGCTCGGAGGCTGGGGGTCTTCGACAGGCTTTGAAGATGTTCTTTTCCCCGTTTTCTCGCGAGGCCCCGAGCCTTTGGAACGCACCCAGCCTCCCAATTGGCTGTCGTTCGTTGACTGGAAAATAAACGCTTATATTTGGTCTTGTTTTTCTTGTGTAAGCACCTTTGTGAGGGAATGTCACATCTTCAGGAAAGACAGCCTCCAGACAGCGTTCTAATTGCTATGACAACCTTGTCACACAAGGCTCTCTTAGCTGCTAATGTGTTGCCTGGGTTGAGCTACTCTGTACTGTAGGCTACTGGAAACACTGCAAGAACAACGAGAGGGGAGTGCGTGAAGGACTTCAACTGAACAAGTCACTAACGCTCTGCTATCCACTGAGATTTGAACAGATCGTTGAGACCAAACAAATACCAAGTGTCTTGTCTTTGCACAAACCGCTCTGGTGAGGGTTTAAGGCCATTACATCTAGAAAATCATTAGGGGGGTAACGTAACATTGGAGCAGTTCAAAGCCAATATTTGTACCATCACCAGCATTTCTACGATCTACTCTTAACAGAGTCAAGGCTAAATTATTTAAGATCTTTGAATTCATAATTCAAGAGTACATATTCTAAATACCAAGCAAGCTACCTCATTCATAAAGATGGAGGAACTTGACAAATTATTTAAATGTGCATTACCCTCTTTTCTCTTTGACCTACATTAAACTGAGAGGGTGAGCGACTAAGATGATTTAACACTGTTGCTGCAAGCATCAATAAATCAAGCATGCAAGGTAAACATAAAATAAAAGATAGATCAGTTTGCACTGCTAAAATCTCAAGACCAAAAAACGTACGGTGACATTTGTTGAATATATGATAAACCATTTCTAATCCAATCATGGATGAACAATACAAAAGTATTTAAACAGTATTTATGACTATTGTATGGTGTATAACTGTTTTCATAAATTAACTCCTACTCTAGCTGCAAAGTATACCGTTGACAGTAGCAAGTTCCTGCCAACGTTTTAGATTAGATAAACCTTTGTTTGTCCTCCAGGGGGGGAAATTGCAGTTCACAACAGCAGCAGGGTAAAGTACTGCACACAGAGTTGCAGGATTATATAACAATAACAATAGGGGGAAATGATAAAGTACAGTGTAAAAAAATTAAAATAAGTAAGTTAAGTACGTGGTTAAATGATTACTTAACTTATTTTTTATACTGTACTTTATCGTGCCCCCCTATTGTTATTGTTATATAACCCTGCAACTCTGTGTGCTGTACTTTACCCTGCTGCTGTTTTCTCTCATCACAGAGACTCAAGTTGAGATGACATCCTCAACCTTGCCTCCTCTGGTGTTGTCTTTCACGCTACAACACTCCTGTTACACTTCTCCCCCACCCAACACGCAGATATCCCCTTTCCACTCAGCTGAGCTGATCCTGACCAGCAAGCTTCACTGCAGGAGATCCAGGGAGATCACCAGTGCTTACATCACCAACCCCGGACACTTTCCTCAACCTTAGCTAACGTGGGGGATGTCCCTGTGAGTCGAACGCGGCCGGCGCTCAAACCAGACACAGCTAAAGTGTTTTTGGTGGGGATTCCTTGTCTTGTGTGTGCATGTGTGCTCACATGTGTGTCTGTGTGTGTGTGTGTGTGTGTGTGTGAGAGAGAGAGAGAGTGCACAAGTGTGTGGGCGAGTGTGTGTGAGAAAGAACTGGTGAGTGTACGCGTGCGTGTCTGTGAGTTTGTGTGTGAGTGAATGCCTGTGTGTGAGAGAAGCCGAGTGTGTGTGTGAGTGTGAGAGAGAGAAAGAGAGAGAGAGAGAGAAAGAGAGAGAAAGAAAGAAAAAGAGGGAGATAAATAGAGAGAGAGAAATAGAGAGAGAGAGAGAGAGAAAGAGAGAGATAGTGCCCTTCAACTTGCTTGCTTATGAGTGGCGTGACGGTTGATGAGTTTACACATGGCTTGGTTGGCAGAAACCATACAGTTGATTGTGTGCTGGGTTGGTTTTCCCAGTTTCTCCTCCTCATCCTTTTTACCAAGATAAGCTTTCACTGTGTGTGCTGGAACCTTCCATTTAGGTCAATTCACTGACCTACTTAGGAGCCAATGATGGTAATTATACATGGCAATGCTTACAAGTACAGCTTCTTATACACAGTGAGTGGAGGCAGTGGGTGGTAGAGAGAGACAGAGAGCGGAAAGAGGAGGGAATGGGAGGGTGAGAGAGAGAGTGTGTGTGTGTGAGAGAGAGAGAGAGAGAGAGAGAGAGAGAGAGAGAGAGAGAGAGAGGCTAGAAAATCTGAGAAGGATTGGAGACAGGGGGAGACAGAGAGAGAGCTGCATCAAATTGTGAAATTGCTATTGCTCTTTTGAACTTTGATAAAAAATATACTGCTTCGCGTTTCTTGAATGAGACAGCTCGATTCCGTTGGTCCTGTTAGAATGGCAAAAAAACAGAGATCTCTGCGACGTGTCTGGGAGAGTCTCCATACTGGAACCAAACACAAAGCTAGCCTTTCATGAGGTGGAACACAGGGATCAGACATCGCCACAGTTTGCTTGCGGCGGATGTCCAGAGCTTCTTCAGTCCAAACGCTCCCCTTAAAAAAACAGAATCTAAAGAGACAGCCAGTTAAAGGGAACATTTTAGAAGGAACTGACTGAAAATAAAAAAAACAAACAGGTAAAGGATACCAAGTCTGCTCGAGTGGAAATTATTTTGTCCGTATAAATTTCAAACATTTATTCCAATACTTAAGACAACACACAGTTTGCCATCTACCCTGATAAACGTGCGTTGGATGTTCAGTAGGACATGAGCAGATTATCGATCACCGTGTCGTGTTCAGTCACTCCGGTACATTGATTCTCTGGTTTCACAGTCGCGTTAATGATCTGAAGTCCGTTCATAAAGTCCAGCTAAATGCAATGGGGGGATGAGCAGAGAGACACTGGATCGAAAGCAAATAAATCAATCCCATAAAAGGTCCGGTCAGGACAACGCAGGGTTCATCATGGCTACATGGGCTGCTACTGTTTATAGTACAGAACTATATGACACAAAATAGAATCAAGATGTAATTGCATTTACTCAAAAAATACCCTTTGGCACATATTGGGTTGTTATTCACTTCAAAGTCCTAGGTGGAAAATTAATTCATAAAGTTTCTTTATAATTACTACATAGCATATGTTGACTCATTGTGGGGTGCTGAGATGAAAGTTAATGATCTATTTATTAAATCAATTATTTGGCACTGATATGCACATGATTCATAATGCTTCTAAGGGTTAGTCACGTCTGTTAACTAACCTTAGCCAAGCTACAGTGTCATGGTCTTTGTGGGCCAAAAATTACTTTTCTATTTTTATCTTCCAAACGTCCAAAAGAAATAACAGTCTGCAACCAGAAATAGATAACATAGAGTGCTCTGGTCCAACGATAACACAGTAGAATCTCCACTATACTCGACAGTGTCTACTCAACCGATAAACTCACTCGGAGAATGGAGCAGAGTATATATCCGTCCAATGCTACAGTCTTACTTAGATTATATATATTTCAAAAGTTGAGAACAGTGCGTCGCATGGAGGGAGAATGAAATCGCTGTCTTTCCCCAACCAATCGTTGATAGTTTTCGAGTATACCTGGGTCTCAGGCACACACCCGGATATCTAAGAAGGGCCACCCATGTAATCTGAGGGTGACATATACCTCAAATATACCTGATATCTGTACTGTGTGCCATGGGTAGGTCATTTTTTTTGTAAAGGGAGCACAACGATGTCATTGTAAGGGACACTAGAGTAAAAAATAAACATCAGTGCATTTCGCAGCATATTGAAGTTGTAGCTACAGTTAGTATACCAAGCACTTTGGGTCATTAACACAGTTTTCTCTAGGTTATATGGAATTTTTATACCAGAGAGACATACAAAAAGGTATTTATCTTTCTATTATCAAGATAGTAGCCATCGATCTTCGCAAAATAATGTTATTTTTTTGTTAGATTATGTTATTCATCTAAATAGTGCGAGAGGTTTAGCACCAAGTAAAAATATAATATTTACATAAGGAGAAAAGTGCAAAAGAAAAAAAGTTTGTTTCCACAGTATCGGTGCACAAGTCTAATATTTCACTATTTCTTTACATAATAGCAATTTTATGTGAGAAGATAAACATGTTGAATAGGAACACGTATTCAACTCAAACTAGTTTTAAAAGAACACTGGCACAATATCAATGCTACACCATTCCTATCATGTGTCAGAGACAGCATAACAAAGTCAAACCTAAAGAACACTCAAAGGATTTGTGCTTAGGTGTGAGCGAAACACATGCCTGTTTGGTCAAACACATACTGGATATAGCAACAAACCGACTCACATCACTAACTGAGCGTGGCTGTAAACAAACTATCGTCGGAGACTGTAACAAATTGCCTTCCGTTCATATCGTTTACGATGTCGCTAATATCCAGCGTACTGCATCTTTAAGAAGTCATTCCTTAAAAGCAGGGGTGGATGACGTCCCCTTATAGAAGATATTCCGGGTCGTATCCGGGCTGTTTCCCCTCTCCGGAATGAGGATGATGTTATTCCCTTTCCTCCGGAGCGTTGAGTCCCGACTGGACGCCACTGAAGGAGCCGTGTCCGAAGCAGCGTATGCACCCCCACCCCCACTCCCCTCCACAGGGGTGACCCTTATGGTGGTGATGGGCTGGGTCTGGAGGCGCGGGTCCCCCTGGTGTTGACCCTGGGTGGTGACTGGGGTGCCGCTGGCGCCATGGGAGTTGTGGGGATTTTGGGCAGTCCCTCGCTTCCTGTCTACTGTGCCGTCCCTGGGAGACTCGGAACTCTCCGAGTCTCGGTTCAGGTCGTTGAGTTCGAAGGACTGACGGACGCTGCACCCTCCTCCGCCTCCACCGCCTCCTCCGTCCTGGGACCTCCACCTCCAGGAGCCGCTCCCGTCCGCGGACGGAGCCTGGACCAGGGGAAGGTGGTTCTCAGGGTGGGCCTCCACCCTTACGATGGCCCCAGTGCTCCCGGAGATGCTGCCCACCGTGCTGCCCAGCGTGCTGCCTGGAGCGCTCGGAGGGTCCTGGTCGGTCAGGGAGCGATACCTACCAGGGCCGACCCCTGCCTGGCAGCTTCCTTCACAGCTGATGCTGCTCTCGTCCAGGCTCTTGGAGTGAAGGAGCCCCTGCTGTTTGGACATGGCGATGACCTGCATGATCCGGGGCTGGCCCGGCCCTCCTCCGTTAGCCCTTGAGGGGGCGCCGGTCTTCTCGGCCGCCTTCATCCAGTTTTCGCGGGCGGAACTATTGGCCGCGGTGGGATCCTCCCCTGTGATGCTGGCGGATCTGGGGGAGGAGTTGTTAAAGTTCTCCTGGGTCTCCTCCGGGATGTGGACCAGCTGGGAGGAGCCGGGTCTGGACTGCATGGACACCCGCGCCCCTCCCGTCAACCCGCTGCAGTTGCTGGGCAGGGTGTTGCTGGATCCTGCCGCCAGGTAAGGGTGGGGGTACAGGTGGTCTCCTCCGTTCATGCCCAGGCCCAGGCCCATGGCCGAGGGGTCGGGGCAGGACCGGAGCTCCATGCTACCGTGGTGGTAGAGGTGCGGGGGCAACGAGCTATGGCCCTGGACACCCATCTCCGAGAAGGAGCAGGCGTCGGGGGCGTGGGGGCTCTGCAGGGACGACTTGCGGCCGTCGTTCTTGCTCTTCCACTGGGACAGCAGCTGCTTGGAGCGGCTGGAGTCCATGGAGGCGTGGATGGCGGCGCTGCGCCGAGCCGCGTCCTCCAGAGCGGCTGGCGTGTGGGCCCGCGGAAGGGTGTGGCTGAAGGTCACCAGGCTGTCCTTCGTCGGAGGGCCGTGGGGTGAGATCGCCTGCATGTCCGCGCCCGACCTCGTCAGGCTGCCTGCTGAGCCAGCCGGGTCGCTGGGGCAGTGGTGGAGGTTGCGGTGCAGGATGCCCTCCGAGTGGGAGGCGGACATGCCGCCCCCGCCACTCTTGGCCTGCAGGTGGCGTCCGGCCTCCTGGCTGATGTGGGGGAGGGTGCAGGTGGGACGCTGCTGTGGCAGCGGAGGCGTGCAGCAGATCTCCTCGTTGGGCTGGAAGTTCCCCACAGCATACATTCCCTGCAGAGGGGTAAGAGGAGGTTCATATTAAAGTTACCCCACCTGCGTTCCATCCTCAATAAGATCAAACGAGAGTGAGGCTGATTCGGCCCAAAGAGAAACAACACCAATCACATGAGCAGCGCCCGAAGTTCAGATTCCTACCAGGTAGACGGCGATGCTTCCGCCGAGCAGGAAGCCCAGGTAGACATCGATGGCGTGGTTCTTGTACTGGATGATCCTGGTCAGGCCGCAGATGATGGCGCACATGATGAAGGAGAAGACCAGCAAGGGCTTCAGCAGCTTGGACGAGTCTGTCAGGGTGCTGTTGAAGTACATCTGAAGGGGACAGAGAGAGAGAGAGAGAGAGGCTCCAGCTACACATGCTAGGACAGGGTGCCACAAGGTTGAAGGTTGAGTTCTCCTTTTAATGCGAGGGGTTCATCCCTGGTCACCTTGTGCACTTGTAGGGTTAAGGGGATGTGGTCTCTCTCTCCTTCTGCCTTCCTGTTACTATTGCTCCCTTGACAGTACTTCTCTCTTTCTTCCTTTATCTCTCTATCTGTAATTATTTTATTTCTCTGTCTCTCCGTCTATCTCGCTCTCTCTCTGTTTCTCGTCCTCTCTATATATATACTGTACACAGTCATGGCCAAAATTGTTGGCGCCCCTGACATTTTTCCAGGAAATGAAGTATTTCTCACAGAAAAGTATTTGCGATTACACATGTTTTGCCATACACATGTTTATTTCAGTTGTGTGTACTGGAACAACACAAAAAAGCACATTTGACCAAATTTCACACTAAACTCCATAAATGGGCTGGACAGAATTGTTGGAACCCCTAACTTAATATTTGTTCGAAAAAATTCAAATCACTCGATTCTTATAACCATCAGTAAGCTTCTAACACCGCTCAACCGGAATTTCTGACCAAACTGCTCCAGGTCTCTGATATTGGAAGGGCGCCTTTAAAATCTCTACACAGGTATTCAACGGGATTTAGATCTGGACTCAATGCTGGCTTCAAAACTCTTGAGTGCTTTGTTGCCATCCATTTCCGGGTGGGTTTTGAAACATGTTTGTCCTACGGGAACCATGATCCAAACCCAGCTTTCTGACACTACGCCCTACATTGTGACCCAAAATCCTTTGGTAATCCTCAGATTTCATGATGTGTTGCACAAAGTGAAGTTACCCAGTGCCAGAGGCAGCAAAACAACACCAAAATATCTTTGAACCTCCACCATTTTTTCTGGAAGAATGTCAGGGGTGCCAACAATGTTGGCCATGTCTGTATCTGTCCTCTTCTTTGAGAACAGGTCACAGCAGAGTGTTGTTTATATTTCACAGCACATGAGTCAGCACTCTCCCCCATGGAGGCAGTATATTACTGTAGACGTATGGCTTCCAGCCCTCACTGTGGACACAGCAGTGCTCAGGATTCTGGGTAACGTGCCTCGAGCCACCAATCACCCAGCTTTCCCTGCTTGTTCTTCAGTATCTATCTATATACTCACTCTCCCAGCAGTCCACACAGGAAGTTGCTGCTGCTGTACTAACCTGGGAGGTAAATCTCGCCTCAGGAAATGAGGATGATGAATCTGGCTTGGAAAACAAGCGGCAACGGGAGACCGGACAGATTTGTAGGCGAGCGACTCTATTTAGACCACCGATGATTGAATCCGCAACACCCAGTACAATGGTTGATTGAACGTGCCACATAAAGGCTTGCTTGAGCCATCTGCCAAGAGCACCAGCCAATCCGGAGAGGTTTTCAGATGGCTCACAGGGGAGGGGGGGGGGGGGGGGGGGGCTGGTGTGGGCGTGACGGATAACTCACCGAGACGTACACGGCGGCGAAGGATGCCAGTGTGGCGTGCTGCGAAGGGAAAGTTTTCCTAGAAGAGACGGATGAACAGAAATAACAACGTTGTCGCCTCAGCCCACTCTTGGCGCACGAGTCACTGGAAACGTCAATATCCCCCTCACACCCGTCGAATGAAAGGAGATCTCAAAACAACATCGGAGAATACACAGACTCACACACAGACAGTGGATCAGACAAAACACACACACTCACACATATTGGAACAGACAAAACACACGCGCCCACGCATATTGAGACACACACATACTACATACCACACACATACGCATGTACATTTTACATGTAGTCATTTAGCAGACGCTCTTATCCAGAGCGACTTACAGCAAGTGCAGGGACATTCCCCCCTGAGGCAAGTAGGGTGAAGTGCCTTGCCCAAGGACACAACGCCATGTTGGCACAGCCAGTGTTCGAACCAGGTACCTTCTAATTACTAGCCTGACTCCCTAGCCACTCCCTAGCCTACCGTAATTTCTCCAGAAATGGAACCCTCCCTAGTTGAACTAGTGCCCCAGTTATTCAATAAGCTACGCTTTAGACCACCATGATCTGACCCCTTTGCCGTTTTCTGTTCCCCACTGATACTGTACACGCATACGTTTCACAGTTGCCTACCCACATCCTCGACTTCTCGTTAATCATTTCCTTTCACCCCCAACCACACAAGCGATTTCGGATGACATATAATTAGAGAAATAAGAGACCGCGTCTGTATGATCGACTTCGCTAAATAGACCCCTATTCTGACGCAACTGACTGTGCGACCCTCCAACGTCAAAACGTTTCAGCTGTTCCACGCTGCGCTTCTCTCTAGCGGGGCCTGCGGTTAATTAGCGCAGCCGTACAGAGGAGCACAGTGTGTTTACCCCTCCAGCTGCGTGAAGGGCTAAAAAGATCCAGGCGAAATGTAACGGTCTGTCTCGCCGTTTTGCGACTTTAAGCGAGGATGGATGCGACGCTTGGCGGTGCGCATCCGTCGGCTGGATGACAAAGCGGGTCTGAGCGGTTTCGCACACAGGTGCGACGCATGAATCAGCGGGAGAACTTGGCGTTTTTTCTTTCACGGCAAGGAGAAGAGGGATGAATGGATTCATTCTGGAAGATACTATAGTGACAAAGAATACATTAAGATGGACCACCGACGATAAATGATCAGGTTTAAGCTACGGTAGTAGGCACTTCAGCAACACAGTCTCGCATTCGCTTCACTCAAAGAGGCTTGAAACATGAGACTTTAAAGCAGAGGTGTCCAATCCTGGTCCTCAAGAGCCAGTTTTAGATGTTTCCCTGCTCCAGCACACGTGTTTCTAATGAATAGGTCATTATGAGACTTCCACAAAGCTTGATAACGACTCATTCATTAGAAACAGGTGTGCTGGAGCAGGGAAACATCTAAAACGGTCAGGACAGTGGCCCTTGAAGACCAGGATTCGACACCCCTGCTTTAAAGTTTGAGCACAGATAGTATCCAATCCAAAAAGGCCAATTCAGTTATTCTCCCAAGAATTCCACGGATTTTGTAATTATTGAAGGAAACTTGTTTGGGCCGTTGATTTCCTAAACTAACAGGGTTGAGCGTAAGGAGCTATTTATGATGTGCTTCAGCATATTTCTCTTTGAAAGAGACCTCATTAGACAGAGCAAAAGGCCTTCTCTTCTTCCCCGCATCCACTGTTAGATACTAAAATAGACTTGCGTGTTTCAGTATGAAAATAGAACTAAGCAACCAGAGCTGACATTGAGCTGAATACCTCATAAACAAACCACCCTAAAAAAGGCAAATTTAGCATTCCATGGCTCCTCTGCAAATGTGCTAAAGAGTCCCAGTAATTGGAAGAATTTTGGCTGCAGATAAAAGCCGGCGTGGATACAAACCCTATTTTGCTGAGGCTAAATTCCTAAAACGTGGTTAAGCACTGTTCGAAAAAGACCCTTTCAGTAATCTAAAGTCACAACATGCATAGTAATCTAAACCACCTCAAGTTCTTCTTTAAGAACACAAAAAAGTGACAAACAAGAGTTCACAGGTCAAAGTCGACAGGTCATAATGTCCTACCTTCCCTGGTTGATGATAGTGAGGTCAGCCCCGGAGCAGATGTCGTCCAGGATGTAGGAGTTGTGGTCGCAGGTGAGGTTGAGGGTGGTGTAGTTGGGCTTACACACGGTCAGGAAGTAGGGGGCGTGGTAGCCCGTGGCCAGCTGGATGATGTCAGTGATGAGAGCCGTGGCACACAGGCCGAACACGTGCACCCCTAGACGCACACAGAAACATCACACACAAGCATGCATAGACACACGAACACCGCACACGCCATGCAATAACGCACCAAACACACACGAGACAAACAGACACACACAACACATGCACAGCACACAAACACACACGAGACAAACAGACACACACGACACATGCACAGCACACAAACACACACGAGACAAACAGACACACACAACACATGCACAGCACACAAACACGCACACAGGCACACGTAATTATGAAGGTATTCCCACAGGCAACGCAAACATACAGCACCATCTTGCCTTCAGTGCTAGTCCCACGTCCCTACATATGTGTTTAATCAGGTAATTAGTGACAGTGTCACACCTCTGAGCTGTCTGCTGGCTAGCTGATGGAGAGAGAAGGAGGACCGTACAACCTACCGACAAACCTGACTACCCGTCGTATGAAGGAGTTGAAGTTACAGCCGGCGGCGTTGATATCGGCCTCGGCCCCGACCCCGTTCTTCCTCCGGGAGAGACAGCAGAACAGAATCCCCTCTCCGATCATGATCTGACGAGGAGAGACAAGCGCGCCGGCCGTGTCAGTGATACCGCAGACACGGAACGGCTAAAAGAGATCAGGTTACCCCCCGCCCCCCTCCTTTCACTCTTCCACTTCAGACAGATCTCTCCTGCTCCGCTGCCCCCCATCTCTCTTTTTGGGGGGGGTGGATCTCACTACCTCAGCTGGGAGGTTAGGGGGATGACAATGTACTGTTGCAGCCCTGTGTGCTCACATAAGTACCCCGGCTTTACTCGCAGGCACCGGCTAGATTCCCGGCTTTACCAGCGGGATGAGCCCAGCAGGTTCAGCATCAGAATCAGAATGGGGGTTTATTCGCTATGCAAGATTAACAAACATAGAATTCACTGTGGCAGAAATGAGCAAACATAGAACATATATGTGGCATAGGTTAGCTCAGAGCTGCAGCAGGCTAACGACCTTTTAAGCTTCACTTTTCAGCAACAGGATAATAACCATGATGGGAACAGCTGCTGGAATTTGGAGATATGGCCGCCGTTGTGGGAACGCAAACAGATGATGGATGCGTTCCAAGGCTCAATTGCACAACGTAAAACAAGAGGCTGCGAGAACTGTTCCGATAGCGGACTTCATCCAGGGTTGGGCACTCTGACAGGATTGGGGGATGCTCAGAGATGTCCACACACGCACAGAGACAGTCTCCCTTTTTCTGACCCTCCTACCTACTCTCCTTCTGTGTCTGTCAGTCCATACTGTTGAAGAAAGTGTTTTGTCCGTCTCATCATAAACGGAGTGACAGTTCAGTTGAGTACTGGGTTTAATACATATTTAAGAATCTGCAGATTGGGAGAGAAATGACCAGTCCTCTGGCAACAAAATGAAGACAGTACAAGGCTTAGGTCTCAATCATGTCTCTCTCCCGGACGAAGGCAAGAGAGCATTCTTTTATAGGGCACAAGAATGTAAACGTAGATAGTGACAGTCAGGCGGTAATGACGTTACAACAGTCTTCATAGAAGGTTTGTTCAGTAGTGATTAATATAAGTACACAGGAAATCTAATTTCTTCCACAATACCAATCTCAGTTCCCGGAGCTAGGACATCTTGATCAATCACACACCTTCCCTGTCTCTGTGGACATGTGATCCTGGACTACAGACTACAACATGAAAACCTACATGTCTTCTGTTATGTGTCAGAGATTTCCCATGTTTTCCAAAGGTTTTATAAGGGTGCTGTGCTGGTCTAAGGGCATCTGTGCAGCCATCTGTGGCAACGCTTGAAAAATTAAAGTGCTATGCAAATAGCCCTTTTGATTTGATTATGAACCGGCCTCAATTTGTCATCTGAGGTCAGTGTATGTCAACACTGATTTTAATTCTTCAGTTAAGCACACCACACCCTATCCTACCGACTGTACTGTATGCCGTTCTAGAGGAGTTTTCTTTTCCAGTGGGACAGCCTGTTTGATGTCAGCGAGGATCGGCTCCCTGGCCTGGATGGCAAGGTATTATGGGTAGTTGCTAAGAGCTTATTGAAGCCTGCTTTCACACTGTGACACCAGCCTGTTCCAAGATATCACACTGCTATCGCCATGGCAGATCCCCGCTCGCCATCTGACCGGCTTATTGATCCAATAACGCAGACGTGAAATACGTTTCCTTTTAGATCCTGGTTTCACCTCCCTTCACCTCCTCTCAAAGTACACCTGATGAGGTGGTCGGAGTCTGGAGCTGGTGGAGGAGGATGAAAGGACTAAGAACACCAGGGACCATGGAACTTAGGACAGACTTTCGAGCCTTAGAGCAAGGACAACTGGTTAAGTGGTTGGAGACCTGGCTACCTGCACGCACACACGCACACGCACACACACACACACACACACACACACACACACAAACTGAATCCATTATAGACCAGATAGGGGCATAGTAAAAAAGGGATTCCAACTAGCAACACCTGGAATGCTGATCAATTATAATTTCTATCTTCAGATTTCACTTCAGCTGACTGCATTGGGGTCGCAAATGGAATACCCAATGATTGTAGCATTTAAATGCAATCCCATTGGGAAAGTCTGATATCAATTTGCTTTTTCTTTCTCATGTATCCAATTAAGCTTTATGATCATCTGGTTTATAAATCTTGTTAAGCCGGACAGCTATAAGAGTGAAGTTGAGAGATAGCTATTGATTAGCTCTGGGCAGGAATCTGGAGTGAGACCAATATTAAATCCCAGCTTCAGAAAGGCTCGACTAGCCTCTCGCGTATTCAGAGAGACGATAGCTGAGGTTTTGATGTACGGGACCGTTTGACAGTTGGAGATTTAAAATCACCGGTCTCAGAGGCACCTTTCTCCGAAACGTTTTAAAGGGCCCCGCTTTAAATGTCCTCTTAGTTCAGAGAGAATAACACATGAGCACGTCTCAGTCATCTTGACACTTTAAAAACAGAGGAGTTCTGCCCCCCCCAGTACTGAAGGACCATCGGAGCGTGAGGCAATCAATACATTTCTGCATGAGCAGGCTGCCAACACGCACGCACGCATACATCCTTCTCCCTCTCACCCTCATCCTCTCACAACCCCCACAACCGCAGTTCTACCGCACGCACACACACCTGACTACGGTAGATCGTAGAATTCCTATCAGGCAGTTCATTTGAGCACTGACGATTTCATGTCGTAAACAGATGCTCGTTCACCCTGCAGCTGCCGCTGACAATCTTTCCCCCGCGGCGCATCATCGCTCGTTCGCCTCCCCCCACGTTGATCCAAGCGCATGGGGATTGGCGTCAACGCGGGCACTGTCCTCCATCCTCTCCACGAGGACCGCGCTAAATCTTTCTTTAGGAGGGAGGGAACATAGGGAAACGAGTGCGAGTGCATTTCCGACTGGAGCCATCAAAGGGTGCGTTGCCCTATATGCAAGACAGCCATCAAGTTTAGGACTCGTGTTCCCATGATGCCTGGAGGGGGGCGACAGCCTACAGCGCGGGAGCGTGCGTGCCATGGAGAACGGTTCTGACAGAGGCACTGCCAAATCCCCTCGCTGTCCGTTGCTATGAGATCTCAGAGTAAAAAAATTAAAAACTTCCACTGAAAACATTTGAACCCTCTTCACTCCTTACTGGATGAATGTGGATCTGGTGTTGGTTGCAGGTACAGCGACAGGATAACAGGAAAATAGGCGGAACTTCTGAAACACAGATCGTTTCCGCCGTGCGATCCTAACTTTTCCCAGTGACGATTTGAGCATTCGCAGATCGATATGTAGTTGACCCAGTGTGCTTGGCGGTAGTGATATAGTGTGTTTTTGTCATCATTTTCCCTAACATTTTTGTCACGCTGAGACCAGCTCTCTGGCCCTAACAGAAGTGGTTCAGTGATTTCAGGTTAGGGTTTTCATGGGCTTTCTGGCAGGCATTGGAAACAGTTTCATGACCCTGCTGGTCGGGATGAGATCCAACCGCCTGCACTTTGTCAGCCTGCAAGCACAGTCAACGCCCCCCCCCCCCCTTCAACCCTGAGGATGTACTCATGACCCTTAACGGGACAGCTAGCCAGCCTTAAAGAACGCCCTGGGTTAGTCACCTGATTATACTGTACATACTGTGTATATTCTGAGTATACAATTACAATTATATTCTGTTTTGCACTTCTGGTTGGATGCTACCTGTATTTCGTTACCCTGTACTTGTACCTGTGTAATGACAATAAAGTTGACTCTAATCTAATCTAAACTCGGACACACTCCTCTGTCCTGGTGACAACTTCTTAACCGCACAACTCCCTCACCAAGGTCATGGTGTGTGTGTGTGTGTTTAGGGTGCATCGTCCGGTGTCTGACCGTGATGGCGGGTCCGGAGAAGGCCAGAGAGAGCAGCATGAGGAGGGGGACGACCTCGTGGGTGGGGTCGATGTAGGGCAGGCTCAGGGTGCGGTCGTTGCAGATGTACCCCGAGCGCACCGGCTTGAAAATGTCCGTCAGCTCCACGAAGTAGAGGCTCACCACCGACGACACCAGGATGGGGAGCTCAACAAACAAACAAACAAACAAGCAAACAAACACAGGAAACAGAAAGACAAGAGGAAACCGTTAAGTGCTTTCGGTGAGACTTGAAAACCTCGTCAGGGTTATCGGACCGGAAGCAGCTGCTTCGTTGCAGAAGGATGTCACCCAAGGGAAGAGAGGTTCATCTGCTCACTCCGAGCGTCTCTACAATAACAGTCGAGGCTTCAACAGCTTGAGGCGGTGGGAAAACAATAAAGATCAGCCTCGTAAGATTGAGAGCAACCCTCATAAGCACGAGAGCAACCCTCGTAAGAACGAGAGCAACCCTCGTAAGAACGAGAGCAACCCTCGTAAGATCGAGAGCAACCCTCGCTTATGGTTCATCAGTAGCAAATTAAAACAGACCGGAATAACAAGTTGCGGCGTCATCTGCTGGGAAATAAATCAGTACCATCACAAAACAGAACGGGGAAACCAATCGCTCCGATATGCAAACCCTCCACATGTCTGCTGAGGAGACTTAAGCCGTGTTGCAAAATGCGTTTGAAAAGGGAACATTTGGAGAACTTTGGGAAAGTGATTTCCCTGGCTCTGACAGAGGCGGCTGCATCGCTAGGCTCATTTCACAGAGATCTGTCACAATGTTTTCCTGCTTCGGCTCAGCCCATTATCTAGAAAGATCTCTCTTGCGGGTTGGGCCCAAACAGGATATTCCATCACATTTCAGATAACACCATCGCCAATGACGAAGAGGCACAACCAGCGATAAAGACAAAGGTGGATTCAAATCAGGACCAAAATGGCCTTTTAATTTATTTTCTACTTTTTAAGAAGTCCTTTTTGGTCTATTGATAAATCAGCTTGATGTGTTGTGAGATGTATTAAATGAAAGTATCTATAAAATGTAAGAATGAAGGTAATGTGTGTAACTGAAAGTGCAAGAATTCTATACAGGTCTGAACTATGATAGAACTGAATAAGGCAGCAAAACAAAGGAACTAAACCTACATTGGTGCAGTATCAAATGTGATCTGCAATGCAGCTCGGTGTGTCCGCTCAGTCCCAGCGGACTATTAAAACACCTACGGAGCATGGTTAATATGAAATCCTATGAAGAATCCCAGTCGGACGGTCACAATAGGTTCGATTGTTGCTACGGAAACCGACGCTACACAAGTTTGAAACTAGGAATGGGTTCAAGAGCAGTTCACGTTATATAACCTGCACGTTTTTCTGTATCACCAATGGAGTACCATCTATGGAGTATATCCCCCTTTGTATCTATCCATAGATCCATCCATCTATTCCCAACCCCCCTGCAGCGTAGCAAAAGCACTTAGCCAGCAATATAGCTCGTCCAGTGATGTTTAATATTTATGACTGGTGTATCTTGCATCTTGTTAGCCCATTACGTTGACGGTAAGGGGAAAAGTTTTCGTAATCACTGAATTCTGTCAAAACTTTGGCCTATGATGACTGACGTTTGAGGTGAGGTTTATTAATGTGCATAGTGGCATTTTGAAAGGGTTTTACAGATTACACTTCCCCTTCCATCCCCTAACCTTTCTCCCCCGATCTCTCCTTCTTGCACACTGCTTTTATTTCCCTCGTTTCCTCTCCTTTCCTCCTTTTTCCTCTCATGTCCTCCTCCCCTCTTCTTCCTCTCTGTTCAGCTCAGCGCTCACCTACAGCTACTTCTTTCCCATCCTCTCCATTCTCCTCTCTTCTCTCCTCCCCTCTCAGCAAGTCCTCTCCCCTTCTCCTCCTCTCCTCCCGGTCCATACCTCCCCTCTCCTCCCTGCTGTGCCTAGCCCACTGAGTCTCTCACGTTCAGCTACAGCAGGCAGGCAGGAATATAGGTCAGTGGTACTGGGGGAGGGGGGGGGGGAAACACACAGCAAACACAAGCTTCTCTGTCTTACAGGGAGAGGAGAGGCCACACTTCTGTGCTGTGCGTGAAAACATACCTCTTTCTAAAGGTACAAAGTCATATGAAACTACTACAGGATTGTCCCTAAAACACCATAGGATAATCAGGAAAGCATTCGAATAAACTTTCGCTGGCTACAAAAGCGGCAAGGGCCATTTTCCGATGTGGCCTTACTCATTAGAAACACACTGGGAGCGATGAGCTCGCTGATCCGGTTCCCCGGATCCCCAGGTGTGCTGCGTAATTGAAATCCCCGAATCATCCTTCTTCCCTCGTCACACAGAGCCGAGGGGGTAAGAAGGGGCATCCTATCTCTCCGGGGGGAAGGGACCCATACCCGGTGTGATTATAAAAATGAAAGAGAAGCAGAGTGACAGTGAAGTTTGAATAATGGATGCATACAAATGGAAACGAAGGCTGTGGCTCGGTTCGTCGGCAGCTATTTTTAGAGTTCCGGCGGCGGTATGGCTGGAGGATGCGCTGCGTGAACATGCCTGAGCTGGATTTACCCCCCAATGCTGTTTGAAGTTTCATGGGTGTCTCACACTCCTGTTAACCTGTTAATGCTCTCATTAAACCCTAGTGATGAACTTAAATTTAGTCATTTAGCGGACGCTCTTATCCAGAGGGACTTCCAGGAAGTACAGGGACATTCCCCCGAGGCAAGAAGGGTGAAGTGTCTTGCGCAAGAACACAATGTTGTGTTGCCTCAGCCGGTAATCGAACTGGCAACCTTTTGATCACTAGCCCGACGCCCTAACCACTTGGCTCCACTTGGAAACTCATGGGCCCCTACTGAGGCAGACTGAAAGAGAAATAAAGTGAATATGCGCGAGACAGAGAGAGGGAGAGAGAGAGGGGGAGGTAGGGAGAGAAAGAAATAGGATGGAGAGAGACTGAGACAATACAGGGAAGCCCAGACAAGGGGGGAAATGAGTGGAAAAATGAACACATGAATGACGGGATCTGGTATGCGATTCCTTTCCTTTCCATTCCTCGGGATCCTGCTGCTGTAACAGCATCGACGGTACAGACAGTATCCTGAACCCAGTGCTCTTTAGAGCGTATACTTCATACTAGCATAGCAGTTTAACTCGTCCCAGTCACCACTGAAGCTGTGGCCCATTGCCCTACATTTGCTTCAGCTTCCAGCCCAGTGATACAAGCGTAGTACCAGGCTTGCCTCAGTCTGAAAGCATTGTTCACGGCTGAGTAAAGTTGCATTTTTTTTTTTTACCTAGACATACTTAGGGCAGCACCGGTGGTTCAGCGGTAGGATTCTTTCCTACCATGTGCATAAGGTCTGGGTCTATTCCTGGTGTGATATGTCCCCACTGTGGGACTTATAAGAGATAATTTCTTCTTTCTAAGACTCTGCCCTTATATTACTTACACAAGTTGTTGTTTTCGGTCTGCTAAATGAATAAATGTTCATGTCCATATCATTGTACACCCTTCCAGTCTTACTCATTCCAAGTTAGGTAAGGGGATTTAGTAGCTAGTGGACAAGTGTTCCAACAATAAGATCTTAGACTTTAATCAGTGAAGACTATTTTCCTCTGTGTTGCTTTTGATTTAATCTACCACGTGAAAAGTTCTTGGCGATGTTATCTGAAATTACTGACTGTAAATCTCACGCTTGAATTAGTTCCACGCTAGGGAGATTAGGCCTCAGGCAAGTTGTTACTGTAGTACTGGCAAGCAATTGAGCCTGGATATTGGTGATTTAGTGATTCTGTGGTTGAGTCATACAACCATCATTTAAAAAGATTTTGGCTCTTGAGGAGTAAATGAATCGGGGTGAAGATGTGTTTGGAAGGACTAACCGAGCGGCAGCACTTCAGTAGACGTGAATGAGGTTGGAATTAAACGTGCGTCGCTCACATGGAGGTTTGAGCAAACTTGACATGCAAGACCCATTCGGCTCAGGGAGCCAATGCCAGTCTTTGAGCCTGAAGCAGTCTCCAGACAGTGGTTATCCAACTACCTCTGGTACAGAGCCATGGAGGACATACTAAGGCGACCCACTCGGATCTCTCAACCCCATCTAATGTGATGGTTACAGGCAGATGATGGTTCTCGGATCTCTCAACCCCATCTAATGTCCATGGGGCAGATGATGGTTGGCAGAGGCTGAGCAGAACAGAGCTCGACTATAAACACGCTGTATTCTCTCATAAGCCAAGCATTCATGAATGAATGCCATAAACGCAAACCAGTCCGTTGAAATACAACTACTAAACGGTAAACCGCAATAATGCTCAATGTTATGCTATAGGAGAGACTGATCCTTTTACTCACAACAATAACAGAGACAAAACCGCGATTAATGAAGACTCACGTCCGAGCAATTCAGTCAGACACATCTGATCTTTTGTCACGGGATTCTTTGAGCGTTTGAACATATTGCATTATCGATTAAATACAGTACAAGTCTAATACAAAATGAGAACTATCAGACCTAGATTGATTTGGGTCCAAACGGCAGGTGATTTCACCGGCACTATGGTGGTGATCCTAACTTACCTCCACGAAATAGAAGCAAGGCAACAAGCTGACGCTGTCTTTGATCATCATTCCTTTCGGTCTCTCTCTCTGGGACATGGTCAGGTCTGCACGGTCTCTCTCTCGTCTCTCTCAGAAATGAAACAGCTTTAACCTGTTGGGGGGGGGGGTGCTGTAATGTCTGCCTTGTCTAGTGTGCCTGGATCATCATGAGCGCTGCTGTCGCTTGCTTCATGCTGGATTGTTGTCCTCGGGGTTTAATTCAAACGCCCCAGATCGGACGAGAAAATAGTCCAGGGACACGAAATCGTCCAGGGACACGAAATCGTCAAAATCTCATTCGGTGTTATCGTAAAAATTGCCGTAGGAAAATCGCCGTCCCTTCATCTTTTGGTATGACTTCAGGGACAGTTGCATCGCTGCGACCAGAGAATGTGAGCTTCATATCATTATAGAGGGGCTCTACGGTGCGCAGGCGCACTATGGGACACATCAACTCAGAAGGCATTTTACTATGAAACACAAACTAATCAAATCTTTAACATCTGTCCCAAACAACAAGTGAATTGCAACACATTAATCCTTTTGAACGGGTGGGCAAAACACTGCTGAAGTGTTATAGATATATTACCGTATAAAGCTTCAGGCAGGTAGAACTATCTAACCAAACCAACAGTAGATAAGAGGAATGTTTGGTGGTTTAACAGGTAGGTTAGTGCCTGAGTAAAGGGAAGGAAAACACCTGATCATGTTTAAGAACCAAGGCCAGCTCCTGATAAGAAGGCTGGTGTCAAGTGACAGACAGGGATCGCTGTCCGTGGTGCTGAACCTGACCTGCAGGCCACCGCTGTAGTAATCACTGAATCCATATGAAGATCACTTGATCTGGATTCAGCCCATTCCCACCCAATCTCAATGTCCATAAAGTTCGACTTTATGTATGCACTATGTATGCAACTTTAATGTTAAAGTTAATGCAGACTGCAAAAACTACAGTGGTTCTGGACCCACCAGCTGGTTGAGAGTCCTAGAAAGCGAACATTGCATTCTTAATGTGTGGGTTACCCTACCAGGAGTGTGTGTGTGTGTGTGTGTGTGTGTGTGTGTGTGTGCTTTCTTTCCTTTTCCAGGACCAAATTCAGCAAATAAGTGACCCGAGTCGCGCCTGCGCAGTGGCGACTGAGCTTCATGCTGCAAGGTAATTAACAAAACAGACACAGAAAGTATCGATTGCATGACTTTATTCCGTATGAATACACCGTAAAACGGTATTTCAGAACGAACTGTTTACCGTCAGACGTTAATACCGAGTCCCAGTAGATTGACAGGTGTGTTTGTTCCAGTTCTTGTGCTGTTGAGTCGCTAAAACTCCTTGAGCTTCCCAAGGTAGGACTTATATCGACTCTTCTGCTCAATAAAAAGCGTTTTTTTTGTGATCGTCACCGTTTTAGCACAGTATCTCAAACCGCGATAGCTTTGTATTACCCGTCTCGGAGAGAGAGAAAGAAACTGGGGAGCTGCAATGGTGGCAACGACTCCTTTCCATTTCTTGCTTACTAACTGTCTGCATTCAGCCACCAGCAGAATCATGCTGCAGTCGGAGGAGAAATAGTTCACAGTCAGTTCACTCTGACCACGAAGTGCACTTGTAAACGTCTGATTTTTATGATTATTGTTGGACGAATGCCATATCAAACATATTTGCTTATTGTCATAATTTTTACATTTACAGTAAACCTTATAAGCACATATACTTATTTTGCTGGTGGCGTGTTTAGTGGAGTAGTTGTCAAATTGCCTCGAGTCAGTAGATGACTTTCTTTAATGGACACTGAGAAAATAGTGTAACTGTTGAGGCTGGTAAAGACAATGCTGTGTTCACTTCCCAGATCACCAAACCTTTTGATGGAAATGTCACAATTCTAACTGCTTAGAAATAACCAGAGAGGCAACTGTGGTAGGTGGGTGGTCAGAGCGCTACACAAATGGATACAAGTTGCCTGAAGCTGGGTATTTGTGGAGGTAAACGTCAAAACGCTCTCCCATCTCCACTTCAAAGAGAGCAGGAGTACGTGGCCTCCATGCGGAATCACAAACGATGCATGTTTGAACCATAAGGCCCGTGCAACGTTCGACAAGAGCAGGGGTGGGGAGAGAGCCACGGTCCTGAAGGTTTTAGATGATTCCCAGGCTCCAGCACACCTGATTCTAATTATGAGGCTTCCACAGAGCTTGATAACGACCCTTCATGAGATTCAGGTGTGCTAGAGTATAGGGAAACATCAAAAACCTTCAGACTATGGCTCACGAGGACCAGGGTTCCATACCCCTGGACTAGAGCAGTGTCTTTGGAGAAGGGCCCAATAATAGCACTGTTCACAGTGCTTTCCCTGTCTGAGAATGGTTTTAACGAGCTGTGTAGGCACACGTCATATCAGCGTTTGCTTGGAGGAATTAGAATAATATCCCTCTCCAGGCAGCCTGTGCAGAGTTGTTGCTGGAAAGAGCCTGTTTAGTATGCAAAGCTTGTCAGACTGGGGTGCTAAATGAATGCATGCTGTGTACTAAGCAAAATGTCAAAAGGGAGCAGTCTAGGGCCTTCTGTGGCTGTGGGGCTAGAGTTGCGGAGCAGAAAGGTGTTCAGAATAACACGAGTGTGTAAAAGTGGACAATAATTCTATTTTGATGTACCAGTAGGGGTAAGATTTACTGGAATGTGTATTTTGACTTTCTCAGAGGAAGGTACTTGGACACAGTAGTAAAAAAGATTAACATTTGGTTAATAGTTTATAGGGAATAATAATATAATTGATATCTTCTCTGATAAGCCTTTTAGTCTGTTTAAGTGTAATTCGAACTTGGGAACCAAACAGTTAGCTCAGCTAAGTCTGAAATATGTCAACTGTGTTACTAGATGCTGAGTCCAGCTTGTTTTCTTTGCTGGTAGGGACATCTAGTGGATCTAATGGTCATGTTAGGCGTCTGACAATGTGGAACTCAGGTCTGTCCTGTACTACTCTGAGTGTAGCAAACGTTTCATATTTATGTGGTAACTGTCGCCACCTAGTGGTTAGAAACGGAAACAACATTTACGTTTTACATTTATTCATTTTGCGGTCACTTTATCCAACGCAACTTACAACAGAGAGCTTTACAAAAGAACGTAGGTCACTGATCGTAACAACGAGATAACCCGAAACATTGCGGGTAGACAGAACATGAATCATACATCGTGGGAAACCAAAATAAGTGCCAAAGGACCACAAGAGCATTCAGTTTAACAGGTTACAATTGAATAACATGAACCTCAACCAGCAACAATAATATACCCCAACCCTGGTCCTCAAAGCCTATTGT
Source organism: Neosalanx taihuensis (assembly GCA_030340665.1). Classification (NCBI taxonomy): domain Eukaryota; kingdom Metazoa; phylum Chordata; class Actinopteri; order Osmeriformes; family Salangidae; genus Neosalanx; species Neosalanx taihuensis. Next base: position 4,185,911 of record CM059304.1, on the reverse strand, counting down.
CCTGCGTGTTTTAGATGTTTCCCTGCTTCAACACACCTGATTCAAATGAATGATCATAAGCAGGCTTCTGTAGAGCTGGATAATGACTCATTCATTTAAATCAGGTGGGTGGGGGCAGGGGACCATATAAAACATGCAGGACAAGTGTTCCCTGAAGACTAGGGTTGGGAAACACTGGGTTAAGTCATAAGCAGGAATGTAAGACTGGATTGAACGTGGCTGTGGTTGGTTAATTGATTTTTCTCCCGTATGACAGTTAAGTATATAACGGCTAGGGGCCTATGGAAACATGCCACCAGAGAGACAGCAACACAGAGGTCACAAGAAGTTCTGGAAGTCCAAGTCTTTGTTGGCTGAGGTAAGCGTCCCCTATATACTTTCATATTCAAACGTGTTCTTCATACTTTCACGATGTTTTCTTCATATCTGTCGTGGCGTTTTCTCTCGTGGTTCATGTGAAAGGTTAACCGGGGACCTTCTCCAGTTCATATTCGTTCTGGCGTATGTAAACTTTAGAAATGGCATCCTTTTAATTTCTTGTTCTGCGCTTGATCATAGCATCTTATTAAATAAGCTTGATTTAGAAAATGCGAGGGAGAGAGAGCGAGCGAGAGAGAGCGAGAGCGATGGGGTGGGGGGGCGGGGGGGGGTGGCATTATGTGAGAATGTTCCGGTGTATTAAGCAAGCAGCCTTTTAAAGCTGAAATGTTCACCTGTACCGGCTGGTTAATCTGTAGTGCCTTACTACAGAGCTTGGAAGAGAGGACACATCGCCATCACCGTAATTGGTCGACGCACAGACCCTATTCAGGCCAATCACGCAGCATTAGTTTGGAAATGGCTGTCCTCCCCCTCTCAATTTACTGGAATTATCTTTCACCATCGCTGCACTTGGCAGGCGCAAGTTTCTGCCATTTACTTTGTGCGACTGTCAAATGAAGCGACTTAGCCATGAAAGTACCGTTAGGTGTGGAGTTTACACAGAAATGTACAAAGTGATTAATTAATAGCAGGAGGAGTTTATTTGATTAATTGAGTGTTCAAGTAGGTCCACTCTCGTCATCAGCAACACTCCTGGTGTTAAATGAATCCTTGAAATGTTGAATTTAAGATCGATTATTTGAATAACTTATGACGACGGTACTCCCCCAAACACACCAACCTTTGTCATATGTTAGTAAGGGGGTTTTCTGAGTCCATAAGAGAGTTGTGTGTCAGCTGTTTGATGATGGCACAAGAGGAAAATCTAAGGGGTTGTGAAACACCATTCCTCATCTGTCTGATATACCAGCACTCTATACCTCTGCAGGTTTCATTTTAAAATGTATATTTTGCTTGTTTATCAGACCTTCTTTTCTAAAGCTAGTAGTGCGTCAAAAAAGTGTTGAGGATCCAAAGCGTTCAGCAGTATTTTGGTGCTCAGTCAAGGACTGCGTTTACCGGCCGCGTCCAACACACCTCTTAGTCAACACTTCAGGCAGAAGACACAATGTTCCAGAAGATTCTAAAGGGCTCTTCCGAAGCAGATTTTTTCAAATTCTCTTCGTCTTTCTGACTGACTGCGTTGACGGTGGGCCATATCTTGCACCCAGCAAAATTGACTTTGCGTCGGTGTACGCACGTATCATTACTATTGTGCACTCGACGCGCAGCAGATTTTTTTTTTTTTGTCCACAGACGCACGTTGCAATGTTATTTAGGCTAGTTGCAGTATACTAGTTTTACGGCTCTAAGAGGACATTGGCATCCTCGGCTGCGAAGGTTCTCGACTTGCGCCTGGAAAATCCGCCATGATAAAAGCAACCCGCCATGGAACAAGCGCTCCTGCTTTAAAAACGAATGTGAGCTGACACTGATTGGTTCATTGCCCGTTACGCCCAAACCACACCTATGACTAATTTAACCACTTCAGACCAACCCATTTTCGCTTTGTGCTGGGGGTAAGAGTAATTTATCCCGCCGGTATAATAGCAACAGCGCCCGAGTCCCGCCCACTAAGCTACTTGCGCTTGGCGCTTGACACTTGCGTTTCAGATTGTGTAAATAAGACTCGATCTATGTGTATGTGTGTACACGTGTCTGTGTGTGTATGTGTGTGCGCGCGTGCATGGGTGTACGGAGCAACTCCAGCCAAGTGCTGATCACCATCATTACTAAAACCACCAGTCTGTGCTCCAGTGGAACTCTGATGAAGAGCATTCAGTGAGAATGACATTTGGCAAACTCGTGTCAAATCCGACATTGAAACTCATCCCCTTTGGTCTTTGCTGTGCAGCTGCTGTCCTAAAACACAGCCTTGAATTCATAAGGGGAATTTCTAAGGGCAGGAATTTCAAAATATTCATGATTAGCGTATCATCACTTGATTAGTGTATGATTTAGTGAAGAGCATCGCTGATGCATTCGTGTATGCACCGACTCAATCTACCAGTGAAATTGAGTGAACTACTAAACCCACCCACTAGATGGCAGTTATTTCCACAGTTTTTGCTGTCACCTGTCACAATCCGTGATAAAAATATTGTCTTCCCTTCCTCTTGAACTCATTGTTCTATAACCTCTGAAACTTCATCAAAAAGGTATCTCACCTTTTTAACATTGACCTAATCGATTTTACTGTCCGCACATTAGTCCTGATATGAAGAAGTAAGGTACAAATCATTTGCGACTCGTTAAGATAACAATAATAATAATGCCCCATTTACATTTATCAGACGTGTTCATCCAAAGCGACTTACAGTAATTACAGGGACCTTCACCCTGAGGCAAGTAGGGGGAAGTGCCTTGCCCAAGCACATAACGTCACATAGCCACAGCTACGGTTCAAACTCAGAACCTTCGGATCACAAGGCCAACGCCTTAACCCGCTGAGCCATAGACTCCTATAGATGATCCCCGTGACTTCATGAGACAGGACTTGTGGCTTGTTTCCCATGCCCACCTCTCTGTGGAGCAGAAGTACAGCTCCACCCTCTGGCCTGGCGTCGCTGTGTTATCGAAGCTGCAGAACAGACGCTTTTGCGTTCTCCCCCAGATGATCTGGGTTACCAACAAAAGACTTCCAGTCTGTTATATGTACAATGACTGTTGTTTCAAATTGTTTGTTGTGATCGGAGAGTGTTGCTCCGGTGTAGCAATGGACCTCAGAACGCTGTCAAGTGTGAGGTCCATACACGGACCACCCCCCCCCCCCCCACACACACACACACACGCATACACACAGTCTTAATTCAACCTTTAGTTTTATGGCTTTTTCGTTGACACAGTTCGTAACCTTCATCATTCTGGGGTTCAAATCACTTCCAAAAAGGAGAAAGAAGTTGTTCAATGTTTGGATAAGACTGGATCTGGATTAGAGAGACATTCAAAATCCTTTTCATATTCACTGTATGCTTGTGCCAATGTGTCACCTAGCTAAGGTAAATAGTCAAAGAATAATCTGCAGCACAGAATTCATCATATTTGCATCTATTCATAATTAAAAGTATTACGACTCCGGGGATCGTCTTGATGAGGTTGCTCTAGTTTGTAATTATCTCCTCATCACTCAGCTGGGACAAGGGGGATTGAGGGGGGGGGGGCGGGGGGACAGAGAGAAAGGTAGAGAAAGCGGGAGGGCCAAAGAGAATGAGGAGAAATAAAAAAGGGGAAGAGAAATACAGGTGGAGTGAAGGGGAGGGGGGGGATCGAGACGGCAGGAATGAGGACACTGTACCTGTACGTTGACGTGTAGCCAGGCCCATCACGCTAACCTAGTTATCCAATCCGTGTTCCAGGACAGATGTCTGGAGCGAACGGCGCTCTGCATTCTGTCTGTCATTTATTGATGTGCCTTTCATTTCCCTTTAATTGGCCTTGATTAATCTTTCATGACGTGGCAATGTTATGTACTCCATGATCATTCTGTGGTAGCACAGTACACTGAATATACTAAGACATTGTATCTAGAATGTACCCTACTGATGTTATAGCCACAACTGGATTCGTACTCGTATTTTGTTTAGGTTAATTAAATGTAATAATGTGGATAGGTGACAGACACAAATTACACCCCATGGGTGTGAGTCCTCTTTTTTTCCTCTCTCTCTGGCCCTCTCTCTCTCCCTCTCTCCCTCCCTCTCTCTCTCTCTTCCTCCCATCTCCCTGAGATCTTTGGTCGGCAGTCGGCAGTTTTCTCTCTTTACTGCCCCTTGGTCTGCTCAGATTGCCACGAACAGTTTCATTCAAGGAAAAGGCTGAACAGGATTCCTTCAAGTCTGAAGTCTGACAGTGCATGAATTTCTTATGAAGCGTGGCACACCAGATAAGCTTTGGCTGCTTGAAGCATGCCACTTTGAAGTTTCTTGTTTATATTTCTCTCTCTCCCTCGCTTTCTCTCTCTTTATCTCTCTCTCCCTCTTGCGCAAGCCTGCTAACAAATACGGTTTGTTCAGCTATAATGACTAAATCAAATACGTACAGAACAAAAGACTGCTTTCCCTGATATCTGAAGTTTTTTTTTTATTATTGGTTTGATTATTAACAATTTATTGTAATTTCTCAAAGAAGAGTTTGAACAAACATAATTGACATGTAGATCTGAGACAGTGTATATTCGAGTGTTTCCAGTTCCTCTTGATGTAACTCATACGGCATGCTTATGCGTGCTGGGTTTTGTGATTTAGTGACTCAATCTAGGTCAGAAATTTGCTTAAGGCACCGAAGTCAGTAAAACAAAGTAAAAGCACTTTTCATGACTCGTACACAAAACCTTTTATTTATAGAACAAAATATTTCATTTGTATCCAACATACCGTATGCAAGACAAGTATCCTCATTTTGGTCCGCTGATTCGACACTATAATGGAAGTTTTGCTGTAAACAAGTGTTGTGATGATGTCCAGTGGGAAATAATCAATGACCGAGGAAGAAATGAAGACTGATTTATTAGTACATTCTATCCTTGTCCTTGTCCTGGTCCTAATGAGAAAAAAAGAGTCTCTCTGACACAGTCAACAAGTACAAATATAGTTCCCAAATGATTATTTTCATTCTAGGATACAGCATGCGGTAGTCATAGTTTGACATGCTATAGAAGACTGCTGTGTCCATTTCCTGGCCTTGTAGGCTGACCATGTCCCATCATGTCACATCTGGTGTTGTATTACATCTCTCGTATGTCCTTCAAGTCTCGTGGAGCTGAGCTATGTGCAGACGATAGTGTACGAGCTCGACCCCAACAGGTGGAACGAATACTTTCAACAAATAATCCATCTGAGAGGGAAAGCAAAACATTCAACTTCTGACCTGAGTTAGTCACTTCGACATTCTCTCCACGATTCTGGATTTTCTTCTGATGTGGCTACGTTGTCCCCAGAGATGTGCGTCGGCTGGGGAGGTTTATGTAAAATTGATTCTTTAGCAAAACGGAAAACTCAATAACTGCCACTTAGGATAGACCAGATTCCCTGATACCACCCCCTTCCTCCTCTCCCTCCTGACAGAAGGATGGATGCCTGCAGCATAGAAATCTTATCTTTGATATCCAAGTCAACATGTTTTCAAAATTGTTCCTTCAACTTGGTTCCTTATCTGGCAGTCGGAAATGCCTGATTTTGAGTCCCTAACAGTCAGAATGTCCCTGTATTTTGGGAGTTCACGACCACAACTCCAATCTATCTTATTTTCAACCTCTGTTCCCAAACCACAGGTTCAGACCAATCGGTGTAAAAAGTGGAACTACTGGCAGTGTGATTGACGTGAGCCTGTGATAGATGGTGACTGTTTCATCCACTCACCAAGCACTTCTTTTAAATCTCTTGCCCTTTTCCAAACAGTTTCCAAGAGCGACTTCTCAGATGGATATGTTTAACCGACCGTCTGGCAAGTTAAGATTATACAGTCCCGGAACATTCTGTGAACCTGTCTATCAGATATATATTGCATCAATAAAGTTGAATGAGTTTCGGCTCAAAATACATTTCATTAATTTAACCAAAGCCTTTATCTAAAGCGAATCTTAAGTTGCCGTTTATTAAGTTGACATGAGGGCCTGGTTTCCAATGCAACAGTGTGAGCTTTGCAACATTCTAGAATGGCTTGTCTCTCACCGCAGGCTTCGATCTTTTATGGATTTTCTATCAGGCAGCCGTGACTCTGACCCAGACATGCAGAAAGCAGATATCGCACTGTGAACCGCAGTCTTTCTTGTTGACTGAAGGAGTCAGGAGAGATCCTAGACAGACACTGATGCTTCCAGATGCTGGGCCTGTCTCCTCCCATCGCCTCCCTCCATTCTTATCTCCTCTCTGCCCCTCTCCTCTCTGCCCCTCTCTCATCTCCTTTCCTTAACTGTCTAAATCGTTAACAAAGACCTTGCCCGAATTATTATTGTTTTTTTTTTTGGGGGGGGGGGGAGGGGGGTTCTCGCAAGACATGGGGCCCGTTCTTCGTACGTCGCTTAATACATCCGAGATCAAATGACACATCCAAGATGAATTCATCCTGCTAATCATGATCCGGCTAACTGGGTTCTTCGAACAAACCTGTTGTGTATGATTTAGTATCGCTGGATTTAGTTATCTGAGATAATTGCTCGTTCATGTGTTGGCTTAAAAGGGGATATTTATCGATAGTTACAGCATGGCCAAAGAACGTGCCCACTTTTTCTCCCAATCAGAACAAGAGCTTTTAATGGAAGGTTATGCCGAACTTGAGTCGTTATTTAAAACGACAGGGAACACCTCAAAGTCTGCAAGATACAAGAATATTATACAAAATGGTAGCCTGTAATTCTGTATTTATTTTAAAAAGCCACTTATTTTTCCTCCCTTTTAAATACCACGGTTAAATGATGTGTTTGTCTATTTATAACAGCCACAAAGAAAAAGGCTGAAAAAAATTGTATCTCTCAACAATTTCACTTTATCCCGCAATACCCGATAAATTTGTAAAGCTCTGCGAATTATTCTCCCACCTTCCGCAAGATGTTGCTCGCGTATGGCTGCGACAGACTTCCCTATCTCCTCCGCTTATAAAGCCTCAATCTAATCTTGTTTACATGAAGTAAACCTGCTCCCGAGCAGGTTTGAGCTTACGGATCTGTTGCTATGACAACAAGTCTAGGATGAGCTTCGAAGAACCAAACGATCCAAGATCATGCCAAATCGTCAACAATCAAATCCGGCTAACTGAGTTAGCGACGTACGAAGAACGGGCCCCTGGACTGAGACAAACAAAGTAAACAAACAAAACTCTGCAAGTCATGCTCACACACTAACTTGACGTAACTCTGTGAAAGAATGGGTATGAATTCCCTGACATATCAGGATATGACTTTCACTCATCAGACCCACTTCTACCATCTGCCCTCATTTTGCCCTCAGGAATCATTCATCTGAACGCCAAGCCTCTATAAAGCACTATGTGAGGAACTAAGATGGACGTGTGAATCCTTCTGCATGAATGGATCCAGGAGAGGCTTTAAGTGTCTGGTACCTCCGCCGAGAGTCGGAGCTAATAGTTCTCTGACCTGTAATGCTCATTCTACTTTAGTATTAATGTGCTAGTGTTGAGATTTGAGGAGTTTAGGATGTGTGTGTGTGTGTGTGCGCTTGCACGTACTGAGTGGGTTGGTCCCAAAGGCAGACTCCGTAGAGATTCCCCCCCCCCCCCCTGGCAATAATGACACGTCGACTCTTCGGCCCAAAGGGTCCATTAATCAGGATTCCTGACAGCTGGATCTGCATGTCTGCCTGACTGACTGTACACAGCAAGGACACCTGCAGCATGGATCTCCCTTATAATGCCAGGAATCTGTGAGGAATAATGTAGGAAACATGAGGCAAATGAAGGCAGCATTAGGTTATCATTTGGATAAATATACTGGGGCATTGGTAATTTGTTTAAAATAAGGATCAATTGCTTTAATGATATTCATAAGTGACTAGATAAGATGCGATTAAACCAATACTTCCAGCTATTACAGAGAATTTTGATCTTTGAAAAATAGGTACCAAAGACATTGAGCTGCATCACAGGCACTGCATTATCGATCTATAATTCCAGAAATCTGTTTCTTCATGTGTAGGTGTGCAACCAATTTGATCACAGCAAATGCGCACCAGCTATAGTTCATGGAATCTGTATTTGTGTGTTTGACATGATCTAATGCACCAACTGCATCACGGGCACTTGCATTTGTTAATACGAATGTCAGACATGTAAAGGAGACGTAGTACAGTGTCAAAAAGCAAAAAAAGTCCTAAATGGGTCATCCTAGCGCAAGCATCTTTCCTTGTGTGTTGAAGATGACAGGCACGGTAAATGGTGTGTTTGCACAGGTATTGGTTTACACACGTGAGGGATTTAGGTTGAGCATACGGCAGCGAGACACGAGGAGCTGGCTGTCGCACAGACGAACCACCGACTACAAGCTGTTTCTGACACTCAATTCTCTCTCCTCGTGCCTTTTTAAGTCATCTGTCTATCAGTTGACCCGGCGGCATATACGCGACTGCACGAACGTAGTCAGTCGTTACTCGCCAACATAAGCTTATACTAGGGGGGCACGGTGGCAGAGCGGTTAGTGCTGTCGCCTCCCAGCAAGGAGGTCATGAGTTTGAATCTCGGGTTCGACCGTGTTCTGTCTGGGTGGAGTCTGCATGTGTTACCGTGGGTTCTCTCCAGGCTTCCTCCCACCGTTAAATACATGCACGTGGTAGGTTAATTGGACATTGTGACCAAATAATTGTCCCTAGTTTACAGAAAAAGTAGGATAAAACATTATTACATTAATTAATAATCAGAAGGAAAAAAAAAGCTTGTACAGGGACGCCTCGCACACACCCACGCGCGCGCTGTCCCCTCCCCGCGTTTCCATTTCCGTCTCGTTTATTGCAAGAGCGAGCGTCGGAGGGAGAGGAGTGCCATGTCAAGAGAGCGGCTCCTCGCGCATCACCGCCAAGCCATGCGCTTTAACGAGCATTAGTACCGGGAGAGATGAGGAGGGACTGAAAGGAGCCATGGCCCGGCAACGTTAGGGGGGAGAGAGAGAGAGAGAGGTTTCGAAGGTGCACGGATCTGTTAGATGTTCATTCCTCCAACCTTTTTCCGAACATGCTTTATTTTCAGCTGGTGATCATGGCGGGGACTGTCATGCTGGCGTACTACTTCGAGTACACGGACACGTTCAACGTGCACGTCCAAGGGTTCTTCTGCTACGACAATGCCTACACGAAGCCCTACCTCGGACCGGAGGAGACCAGCGTCATACCGCCGGTTATACTGTACGCGGTGGTGGCAGGGGTCCCGACGTTAGTGGTGAGTTGGTGCGGAATATTGCTTGACTTGCGTGTGTCTGTGTGTGTGTGTGTGTGTGTGTGTGTGTATGTCTAGAGTCGACCGCAAGTGTTCATTCCCAATAAACCGATTGCCAAATGTGTTTCACTTGTTTCATTAGCCCTGCCAATTAAATGGTAATTGGAAACTGACTTGCAGAAATCAATGCAATGCAAAAAAAAACACAGTGCTCTTAGAATATAAAGTGCTCCGTCTGTTGCTGCAATTGATTCCTGTCTAATGTTGCCATAGCAATCAATTACCAGAACCGCATGTCCAACCACAAAACGGTTCAGCTCACTGCATTTTGGAGAGTGAACTGAATGAGGAGAGATAAAAGTAGGAGTGTGTGCGCGTGCATGGACGCGGGCACGCGTGTTTCACAAACCCCGGTAAAAAAAGTGACGCTAGACTTAAAGCCATTACTTAATGATTGAACCGCACCACCTTCTCCCTGTAGTCCACAATGGCGAGACTTGTCTTTGATGGACGTCTTCTTTTCGAAGCAGGGCCCCCCCCTTTTGATGTATTCATCAACTGTTCTCAATTGAGCTGTCTACTGGCACTGCATCCAGTCTGTAGCCTACATAGACATAAATACAGGCAAATGGTCGTGCCTTCACATGGCAGAGCAGTCAATGGTAGAGTGGGAATCAATGGCAGCTTCAGTCTGTTTTCCTTCGTTTTTGTTTTGAACCCGACTGTAGACCTCACCGAGAACCCAGAGCACCAGTCTAGCAGACAGCCTGCTTCTAAGAGCAGCACCCACATACAACCCACACCCTCCTGCCATGGATACATGCAGTCAAATCATCCCTGTCTGGATAAAAAGATACTGTCAAACATGGGGGAAGGTGTTTTAATACGATCAGGTATGAGATGCTCAGGATATCAGTGAAGCTGGTATCAAGGCCAGGTGCCCCGGCGCACTGTGTTAGTCTGTGGAGCTGAAGCCGAGAAGGTGGAAGGGGTGGGTGGGGGGGGGGGGCGTTCAGGCACGGTGAGTCCTGAGAGGGCTAGGCAGTGTCACTCATCTTGAATCGTTAGCGTACTATCCCGCTGTTTTCGGCACAACAGAGAGCACGTTAGGGTTTCGATGCATATTCAGACGGGCTGGTGATTGACAGAGGGAATTCAGTGCGAGCGTCTCCCTCCAGTCATAAGTGTTCCACATGCTGGGAGCCCAGCACTTGGGATCCAGACATGAAAGCTGCTACCAGAGTCCGTAGATTTGATGCATGGTTCTGTTCTGTTGGAAGCCGTTTGCCAGCCTGTCCCTGCAGGTATGAAAGCTGGAGATCAATTGTGCCGGTCTGCCCTTGCCCATCATTTGACTGTCATTTGGTTCTCTTGGGGCGCGTGTCGACACAGTAACTTTGTTAAAGTGAAGGGGGGTGTACTTGCATAAAAAATTGGGATTACTAGTTGTTTCATGTAAGTATTTAGCTTTCTGAATTGTGTGAAGCTTTTACATACACTGTGAAGGGTACACAGCATAATGTTCTTTTGAATGTCAGACTTCTGACTGACAAACTCAATTCAAATTGGACGTGGGACTCGTGCCTGAACTGGACAGCAATGACGTTTTTTGTTTTGTCCAAGTATAAACATGATAACAATGTTTTCTATCGACCCGCCGGAGACAACCCTGACAAAGAGCATTGGATTCCGTGGTTAAACATGGGTACATTTTCCCAACATTGTCCTCTTTTTTTCACCTTATGAAAGTGTCTGAGAGATGGATGATAATCTCAGCGGCGCACATTAAGTTCGATCCAGTCTGGTTGAAAACCATTGGCTGCCACCTTGCCACTTAGAGACCACCCTCTCTCTCTCTCTCGCTTTCTCTCCCTCTCTCTCTCTCTCTCTCTCTCTCTCTCTCTCTCTCTCCCTCTCTCATCTGTGTGTTCGGTATGTGCTGAGAGGAGATACTATTTCTGTGAAAATGTGTACATATAATTTATACAACAGCAATTGTACAACACATATAATTCAAACATATAGAGTGTGCAGTTCATATTTGCAATGTTTAACAATACAGTGTGCTATAACCTGTGGTTTATCATCTCATTAGATCATGCTTAGGTTTACTGAACACGTTACTATTATTAGCACACTATGTACAGTTCTTTAACACACATTACAGCTAACAATGAAGTACAATAATATAAAGAGAATAAGACTCAAGCGTCCTCAGTACTAGGTACAGTTTTTGTATGCCTATAACCCAGTAACACCCTGCATGACCAGTCTATGACAGCATTGATCTTGTCCCTTGCCTGCTTAATGGTGAGACATAGTGTAAACAATGTCGACTTGCATTGTGTAGTGAGTGCTCCCCGTGTTTTGGATTTTGGATTAAGGCATCGTTTGGATCCTCTACCAGTATTCCCCTGTTAAAGGCTTATCATGTGTAATAGCTGTCTGGTGATAAACTTTACACAGGATTAGCGATGTGAATCCTGGTGTTTGTGTAGTGTGTTTATGCCTGTGCACGAGTGTGTGCGCGCGCTATGGATTACAAACACACAGACAGAAAGACTCACACGCTCGCGCGCACACACAACTACACACACTGCCTCTGTGCAAGCAGGCAGACCCGGTAGGGATTGCGAGATCCGAATTATTGAGTGTATGTTGCGCAACACTGCCAATTGATTAAGTCTGAGATAACAGAAAGCAATGGAATACTTCTTTCCTGAGAGCGCCATTCCAGCGGATGACTGCACGGATGAGTGCCTGGATGATGCGGCCGCTGTGGAGACACGGCGCTCCTCTACGGCTTTTAATGCTTGGCTCGTGTCTTGACACACCATGCTGAAAGTCTCCATGAATAATGTACAGTAGAGGCCGTGCACGCTAATTCTTCGGGTACGATTGCTGCAGGCACACATTCAAAATCATGTGCAAAAAAAAAAAAAAAGCATTCTCAACTGAACGGTGGTAATTCTGTTCTTTTAAGGTGAGAATGTTATTGCGGGAGCAATTACCATTGACACCTTCAAGGGAAAGGTTACAATTAGACATTCTGTGTTGGTGCTCCATCTGAAAGAGACGGCGGGGTAGATGTAGCCCACCTGTGAACTGGGTTTTTCCATTTGTTAACCAATCGTTTCATGACATGACACGGTTTCAAACCAATCAGCAAGTTGTTAGAGCGACTGCACATGTGATTAGTCATCACCCCAAACACAGTTTTTAATTATGCATCGCAAAACGCGACGGTTCTTCCCATTTTTGGGCCCAGTCGGTTGTAGTTGCCCTTTACTTCCTCCCCAGCCCGTGAGGTTGGGCGGTGGGTTTAATACCACAAACCACTCAATCACTATCCCCATAATTTATTTATGACCGCGCATGCAAATGGCCATCTTCCTGTTTGACGTTTCAAGCGATTAGCATTCCGCTGCTCACAGCTGTGAAAAGCTTTCTGAGATAATGGGTTATGCGGGTGATGGTAGTAGTGATCTCAAAAAGTCATGAAGGAGACTTATTAGCCTACAGTCAAGCAAGCAGAGGCTTCCAGCTAGCCTCTGGCTAGTTGACTAGTCCCTGGGATTAGAATTCTGAAAAGGATTATTTGACGCTGCGGGTAGTCTTCTTAATAGGCCCAGTACTAGAGTGCAGTACTGCTCTTTCTAAATGATTGCAGCCTATGCAATGAAATTGGAGTGCAATTATACAGGGGCGGGAGGGTGTCAGGGGGGGGTCAGATGGCTCAATGGTTAAGGCGTTGGCCTCATGATCGGAAGGTTGTGAGATCGAACCCCGGCTGTGGCTATATATGTTGTGTCCTTGGGCAAGGCACTTCACCCTACTTGCCTCAGGGAAAATGTCCCTGTACTTACTGTAAGTCGCTTTGGAAAAAGCGTGTAAATGTGATGTGAATGTGTTGAGCTGGTAATCAGAAGGTCCCTGGCTGGAACCTGGCTGTGCCAACATGGCGTTGTGTCCTTGGGCAAGGCACTTCACCCTACTTGCCTCGGGGAGGCAATGTCCCTGCACTTGCTGTAAGCTCTGGATGAGAGCGTCTGATAAATGAATACATTTAAGTTGATGTTCTCTATGGCCAGGGATTGATCTCACACACACACCCACAAACACACGTGTGCATCCAAGTTGACAAATGCAGGCAGGCAAGGATGTAGCAGCTTAAAGCACAGCTATGAGAATGAACAGTAGAGCGACAGTCACTAGTCATCCAGAGTCTCCTGGCAGCAGGCCAGCACGACAGCACGTTCGGTCAAAGATTCGGTAAACAACGGGAGCTCTGCGTCGATACGTTTTGATCTGGACCCAGAGCAGACTTGTGGCAGGTCCATTGTCTCCGCTCCACTCTCCGGGGGGGGGGGGGGCAGGTTCAGGCACAATGCAAGGCCCACATCATTCCTTCTGAGTCATGTCAGCCTGAGAGAATCTGCCAAGTTAGCGCACAGCTGTAAAACATCCCAATAATGTCAATCTTAGCAGAGGCATCGACTAGGGCCACTAAGCCACTGAGTGTTTGTTTATGTGTGCGTCAGGATATTGGTTCTTACGTTGTTAGTTGCGCTTCACTCCCGCCGTCTCGTGTACCCAGGCTATTGAGCCTCTCCTCGATGGAGAGCGAAGGCTTGCGCGAATGGGCGATGAGGATACTACGGCTTCGACGGAGCGCCGTATCAAAGCAAACCCTCTTCAAGATGAAGGGTTTTCCACTTGGCCTGAGCTTAAAAAAAGTGACCCTGAACCGCTCGCCGATAGATAATGGACACTGTCACCCTGACACCGTGATTCGCTGTCTCGCTCCATTCGCGCCAAATGCCATATTTCACCGGACCGATGCGCATTAATGCCGTCGCAGTAAATCCCCTTTTTTGTTCAACCCTTCGGCTCGCGTTAAATACTCTGCCAGATTGAATGCGCAGCCAGCCTTTAATCCAGTGTTTTCGCCTTCAAAATGATCCTGCCCATAGGAACGCAGATTCGATACAGATTTTTTTTTATCTGCTCACTGACCTTCTCTGTCACTCTCGTGCGCAACGAAGCGTGTCACAGGCAGTTTGCAGCGCAGAAGTATTAAGTATGGGGGTCAAACTAAGCTTTATGCACGACACCGATGTGGCGACCTTTTTGGGGTATTTTGTGTGTGTGTGTGTGTGTGTTAAGACTCTAATGAAGCCTTGAAGCCTACTGTACCATCTCCACCGACGACCTGCCTGCGAAAGATCTACCATGCACCCCAATTAAGTAACGCCTAAATTATAGCGCGCTGGTCTCTTACAGTGGCTTCTGTATATCTACAGTATGCTGCTGTGCATCTTAATGAAGGGATCTACGGTACGATTCTCTCCCCTCGAGGATGTCTTTTGAAGTGAACATGAAACGCTGGAAAAAAAAGAATGTTGTTCACAATTTTTTTGCTGAGGTGGGATTGGCTTTATCCGTGTAACCTAGATTCCGGGTCTTGGGGCCCCTGCAATGCCCTAAGATATCCTTCAGCCCTCAGCCAGAGCCATACAAGTGGTAGGGAAGAGGGGAAGAGGATGGAAGCTTTTTATCATACATATCCCTTAGCCTCAGCTGGGCCCCTACAGAACGGAACTTAGCGTTTTTCATAGCCTCCTCTTCTTTTAGGTTTCCTCTCTCTCCTGTTAGCCTTCTCCCTCTCCTGTGCGTGTCTCTATCTCCCGCTCTCACCCTGCCTTTCTCTGTCTCTCCTTCTCTCTCTCTTTCTGTCTCGCTCCCTCTCTCGCTCCCCTCTCCCTCTCTTTCAGTCTCCCTCTGTCTCTCCCTCCCCCTTCTCCCTCTCTCGCTTTCTATGTGTCTCATTATTTCTGTCTCTGTCCCTCTCTCCAGCTTCGCATCTTACCCTGTCCCCTTCCCCACCAGCAGTGTTAAATAAATTACCAAGGCAGCACCTGTGTGCTAAGGGACCTGCCTGCAGCCTAGCCCAGTCCAGACATACCTCAGAACACGGCTAATCTGGGTGGAGGGGTTCGAATCCCTCCAGAGGTGCTTCTGGTCTTCCGGACTGCACTGAGCTGGGATGGATCTAAACTGCCTTAAACAGGGGAAATGGCAGGCTAGGGAGACCTTCTTCTGCCTTTTAAACAACCTGAGACATCCCATGCGCATGTTTAATGTTCCCTTTAAAAGCCACTTTTCTGTGCGTTTCTATCACGGGTGTCAATCACGGATGCACTGTGAGTCTCTCAGGAGGTGAGGCATGTTCTTTACCATACGACCCATTCAGCAGCGTGGGCAGTCTTTGCCTGCAGAGAACATCCGGTTTTCGGAACACAAACCCATCAGAAGTAATGTGAAATATCTGGGCCAACCAGTGCATCTTAGATAGGATTATTCAGAAGAAGTAATCTTTTATGAATTGATTTTTCATTTATTTGTCCTTTCCTTCCTCTGTCTCTCCCCGCCCCGCCTTTCAGATCACTGTGACCGAGACCGTGCTGTTTTTGGTGCAGTACACGTCCAAGGAGTTCGACCGCTCGGAAAAGACCGTGCAGACCGGAGACTGCTGCTACCTCAACCCCCTGGTCCGACGCACCTTCCGCTTCCTGGGTAGGTGAACCGCACCCCCCCCCCCCCCCCCCCCACACACACACACACACCGTTACCATGGTTATCACGTTCCCCGGGCAACGGATGTTGTCCGTCCCTAAAGTTAGAAGGTTCTAATGGTCAGATGCCAAGAATATTCATATCATTCCCAGCCCCCCCCCCCCCCATATGGTCGAAGTGTGAGCCCTCCCAGACTTTGTTCATGCTTCATCCCAGAGATCTGTGGTTTATCACCTATTAGCCCCGTATGTTCGCTGTCGTCCCTTGTTCAGCAACACGCAGGTCTTCTAAGGCAATCCTCGGGACCTTGATGGCACGTATAAAGACACGATTACAACAGCCACCCCCACCCCCTCGGAGCCGCGATGAGAGGGCGCTAATAGGGAGGATTAACACCCTGATCCCCGGGAGACTACCCGCCTCTACCTTCACCCTCCCCCGAACGCTCCCCACCCCCCCCCCCCCCTCCCGCCGCCAACCTTCCCGTTCACACGTTGGAGCGGCTGACGTTCGCCCTCAAGAACCCGCATTTTCGTTGGAAGCTCGCTGCTTGCGGGTCAGCCTTTAGACTTGAGACACACGCACACTAGTGCTCTAGCAGGGGGGTTGACTTGCCAGCGATGTGGCATGACAAATCACCTGAACCATCGCTGGGAAATGATTTGATGAACAGTTTGGTGTTCTTAAAACGATCATGGTTGTGTTGACAGGCTCAGTGGTTGGTGATCTGTCCACCAGTGTTAGTGGGAGGCAGTTTGCCACAGCAGAGGATCTGTGGTACAGGGATTTCAAGACATTAGCCATAAAGGGATTAGCTGATTTTACACCTTGGACCTTTCACTTTGGACCAAGGTACATGACTCCGACATACTATAAGTCTGTTACTAAGTTAGGCCACACACAAACAGATGCAATTACACACACACACACACAAACACACACAATCAAACAAGGCTACATGATTTTAGGAGTTTCTGTCTTTGAGCTCAAAGTCCCAAAGCAATAATTTGGTCAAAAGTGTGTCTGTGTGTGTGTGTCCAGTTGTCATATTACCTTGGCGTGTGCTGTGAATACAAACACTGTACACTTCAGGGGAAGATTGTTTGTCTGACGGTCCTTTCTCTGCTTACATTCACCTTCTCCTGCTCCTTTGATTTGTAGACACAAATCCTGAGTAAAAAGGAGAATAAAGGTGTGACGATAAATTCTCAGAGACAAAAAAAGGCATGGCGGAGAGTGAGAGTGTTTATGAGCTGTCTTCCACAAGTTGAAAGAGAAGCATTGAAGCGCACCTGTTAGAATCCTCCTTCAAGTCACAATATTTACAAAAAGGAACGCGCATGTATCAAACTTCCTGTCCCTTTTATTAGGCCTGGGCGTTGAATCATTTCAACTGGCTTTGCTATTTTTCCCCTTTTCAAGATGGAAAGGGATGTTTTAATTGTGTTCTGGCCTGATTCTGACCTCGTGTATCAGATTACTCGGGGGGGCATAACAGGCAAACACGCACAATCCCAGCTGGATGTCCTGCAGGACACGATTGGGGAAAAAAAAAAAAAGTTTTTGTTTGTCATTTACCTCAGAGTGATTCTACTGTGAGATCCCAGTCTCTTCCAATTACAGTCAGAATGTGTATCCTGCTTCATTCTATGTCTGTGAGAGCTTATTCTGCCCTGGGGACTCCAGGAATACATCCTTCTGTGTGTGTGTTCAACCCTGAAGACTAGTTCCAAAGTGAGACTAATCCACAGCAGACCTGTCTGGGCAGTGTGTGTGTGTGAGGGTGTGTGTGCGTGTCCGTGTCCTCAAGAAACCCAAGAGACCAGTCCTTTGGTGAGAATAATCCACAACATCCCTGTCTGGTGTGTGTGTGTTTGTGTGTGTGTGCGCGCGTCATTGCAGCTGCACCTTTGATCCAGAGCTTCTTTCTTTCTGGAGTCAAATGCAAAGTAGACCCAGTCAGCATTAAACATATCAAGGCTACCCCGGCTGCCACAGCGCACGCACGCACACACACACACACACACACACACACACACACACACACACACACACACACACACACACACACACACACACACACACACAGAAACACATTCCCCTGATGACACAAGAAATGTGATCAATGCTCATTGAAAGAGATTTGAAGTTCCCCTGACGATTCTTAACCAAGACTAATTGAATTACATTCGTATGCTCTAGTAAAACATTCATGCCATAAGCCGGGGGGTGAATACTCTCCCAAGTGAGAACCATCCTACTCTTGAACCACCAACCTAGCCTACAACCCGTATTCTAACCTAGAACCACCATACTAACTGCTCATCTAACCTCAAACCAACTACAGGGTGCTAGGCTACAACCAAGAGCTTAGGACCATCAACCTAACCTAAAACCATCAACCTAACCTAGAACCACCAACCTAACCTACCGTAGAACCTTCAACCTAACCTACAACCATCAACCTAACCTACAACTACCACCCTAGCCTAGAACCGTCAAACTAACCTAGAACCGTGCACCAACCTAACCTAGAACCATCATCCTAACCTAGAACCACCAACCTAACCTGGAACAGTCAACTTATCCTCGAACCGCCAGCCTAACTCAGAGTCTGTAGATCCACTAGCCTGAATGTGGATGCTCGTTCCAGAGTCTTGTTGTGTGACTCACTCTTGACAAAATCAGTTTGACGGCCTTTAAAACAGAACCAGCAGCCTCTGGCTCACCCCTGTTTCGTTTTTTTAGGCGGGAATAAAAAAAAAGAAGTTGCACCTGTTTGGAAAGGGCCATTTTAAGACAACTAGGGAAAAGTGTAAAACACACACAAGAGATGCGTAATGCATATCCATACAGGCTTTTTGTAAACGCTTCTTGGTTCCTGTTTTTGTCTCTCAGCCAAACGGACTTGCAATGCCTGAGCCACATTAGGATGCAGGGACACAAACTCTTGACAGTGATTGCAAAATCTCCCATTGTTGCTCCAACAAAAAAAAATGCATTCTGGCTGCCCTGTGTGTGTGTGTGTGTGTGTGCGCGCATCTATGTCTGCCCAAGGCTTGTTTGGAGATTTAGTGTGACAAGGCCAGACCTCCTCAGAGGAAAGCAATCATTTTTGATAAGGCCTCTCTATCACAACACTGCAACAAGTGTGTGTGTGTGTTCTTGTCTGCACTTTTGAGACAGACAAGTGTGTGTGTGTGTGTGTGTGTGTGTGTGTGGGTGGCTAACCACAACTTGGGTATAAGCTCTGCCTTCCCCTCCCCTCCCCCTTCCTTCATTCCTTCCTTCCTTCCCCAAGGCTCTGAGCTGAAGCTTCTCTCAAGTTTGATCCAGCCCGTCACAAACAGCCAATCAGACGAGGGAACGAAACCCAAACTCGCGCCGCTCGCGCTCTGGCAGCAGAATCCGGCGCGAACTCTTCTCGTCTCTCTCCACGTGTTCCGCGGGGGGACACCCTCCTAACCCTAACCCCCCACCTCACCCATCGTGTCTCCCCCGCAGGTGTGTACACGTTCGGCCTGTTCACCGTGGACATCTTCGTCAACGCGGGCCAGGTGGTCACGGGGAACCTGGCCCCCTACTTCCTGACCGTGTGCAAGCCCAACTACACGGCTCTGGGCTGCCAGCAGACGCTGCGCTACATCAGCCACCAGGAGGCGTGCACGGGGGACAAGGAGGACATCCTGCGCGCCCGCAAGACCTTCCCCTCCAAAGAGGCGGCGCTCAGCGTGTACGCGGCGCTCTACCTGGCGGTGAGTGACGACGGCGGTGGTGGGGATGATGATGATGGATGGTGATAACGATCATTGTGATTACAGTGATTACGGCGCTTGCGATGAGAATGACGGTGGTGATAGCCAGGTGCATGGGCTTTTAGGGTAGATTTGGGTGGCGATTAGGACGAGGCGCCGTATCGCGACGCACGACCTAGGGACTGCGGACAGCACAGACAGACAGCGTCAACGTAGGCTCTCATGGCAGCCGTGGCGACAGGCCACGAGGATGGCAGCGATCGAACTGACGAGCGTCCGGAGATACGCAACTCAGGGAGACCGCAGTGATACGTCTCAACCTGAATGCTGAAAATCAGCCAAAATAGGCCTAGTCTCCCAGCTGGCGTTAATAGTGTCTCTAATTAGACATTACATGGCGTCTATTCGATCCATCCTTCATCCAGATAATCCCTCCCCCCCCATCCCTCCAGCATTCCTGCTGCGCTTGCGTCGACGCGTCCTCCTTCCCTGAATCCAACACGCGAGGCGATCGTCGGCTTCGAGTCCCTCCGTGCTCTGCTATTGGCCGACGCTCATCCGCCTGGCCCACGGTTGGGATGACATCCACCGCTGGAGGCTTTAGAAATGCAGATCTTTTCAGGCGAGCCGGGACCCAAACTCAGCAGTCGAGGCGGCTTCAGCCTCTCCTATTAGCATTTCTACCAAGCCGGCTCCAGCAGGCTGCACAAACACTGCAGGCGGGCAGGGTTGAGGGATGTGCTGCAGTGAGGTAGCTAGCTGGCTCTTGGGTCCACGTGGTCAAGTCCACAGCACCTTTGAGAGATGGTAGCGTGTGTTTGTGTGTGTGTGTGTGTATGTATGTATGTATGTATGTGTGAGAGACAGAGAGAGTTTGTGTGTGAGTGTGACTTTGTAGCAGTGTGTGTATGTGTGTGCACGCTAGAGTACGCAAGTGCTTTATAATCTCTTTTATTCCACTCTTGTTCTGGTTTTTTTTTTGTGCCTGTTTGTCTAAACTGGCTTGGCTGATTCAGAGGGATTTCTCTTGGCTTTGATGAGCCAAGCTTTAGCCAAAACCACTCTGTTTGGAAGGCTGTAGGCATAGGTTAATATAGCATCGCAAATCCCGCTCCTCCTCGCCTAATAAGACGGTTATTTTATTCAGAGATTATCCCGATGATTTGCAACCCTTCCTGAAAATCTTGCTAGTTGAGCGATTCAACGCTGAGATGAGCTCAAGTGAGATCAGGCTGTTTTTATATTGCGTTTTTTTTCTCACAAGCTGATTGCACGTGTCCCAGAAGCAGATGTTAGTTTAAAAACATGCTTAGGCAGAAAATACGTTTCCGCCATACATGTCCCGCAAATTTCAACGAACAGTCCATATGAATCACGTTCCTATTCAGTTTATTCAACCATGAGTCATTGGTGCTTCGAGCGTGACTTTGTCTCGTCTCAGTGTCTGGCACAATTATCTTGTTTAGCGTTCAAATTAATTTAGGGTTTACGGAATAGGATTACGTGATGTGTCAGTCTTTCTCTGAGAGGGAATATCTTCAAAATCAATTTGCGTGAGTCCTTGCGTTAATGCTGACCTGTCCCTCTCCGAAGTGACCACAGACTGTACTCGACACTCCCAACCCTGCTGTGGACCACTCATCCGTGTGGGGGACGCTGCCAGATTCACACTTCTGAGGGCTCTTCTCAGGAGGTTGAAAGAGAGGTTTTAGGGGAAGGACGCAAGTAAAGGTCCAACCTTCCGGCGTTTTCCGGATGAAAGCAAAGAGGAGGACTCGAGGGATATCTCCTCAGGTCCCTACAGCTCACAGCTCAGTCAGACATTGTCATCGGCCTGTTTTTAAAGTTCAGTCTCTCTAAGGGATGGACCGTCAGGGCCAGCAAGGCCTTCTCTGCTGGCCTAAACATAATCAGAATATTATATAATAATAAATTATATAATCATTTAATTTAAATATGTTTTCCCACAAATACAGGGTGGCCCAAAATACATTTAACTTTTTAACAATACTATAAAACCAAGAGTGAGTAAAAATATTTTATTTACAGTCATTGAAACCTTAAAACATGCCATTTAAGAATAAATGACTAACCTTTCATTTTTAAACTTCTCGCTGTGTTGCCTCTTGCTCATGTCTAGCAATACGGAATTCAAATTTTTGTTGGGATCACCCTGTATATATGACATTATTCCGCATAGTTCTACTCTTTATTTCATTGCTTTCCTCTTGGTTGCAGACACTGTTTCCAGCCTCAGATTGAGATTTTGAGGGCTGGCATTTATGCTAGAGCTTTTATCCAATCATATTCAGCCATCGTGTGTGGCCAATTCTCAGTCTAACAGTGCGGGCACCTGTAGCAGAAAGTGAATAGAAATGAAACTCGTTAACCAATCAGCTTTCGAGAGCTCGGCTACTGCAGCTCTTCTAGCTGGCCCATGGCTTTGATTGGATGAGAGGCAGGGCTATGCAGAGCTATCTTAACATGACAAACAAGCTAATTTGCGTACTATAAACTGGGTTTAATGGCGGAAGGAGGAGAAGATATCTATTTGGTCAAAGATGTGGTTAAAACGACATCCTCAAGACCAACTTTTCAAGAAAAGCTAGACATCATTAGGAGAAGGTGGCCACGCTAACGTTAACTCTACGTTAAATGCGCAGTGCGGTTCTGTCTAAATGTATAATGTTTAGAGCCATGGCATCATAATCATGGTATTAGGAGGTGGATTAATTCAGGTGGGACCGTGTAGGACCTCACTGGAGACCCAGGGTGGGAAAATCACTGATCTAGAACAGAGCCTGCATGTAGGCTAAGACTGACCTATGATTCCCTTCTCAGCTGCTGACTGCGGGCTAGCGGCTGTCGTCACGCGTCTGCCTCGGCACCATTCCCCCAACGGTCCACAGAGCACGCTGGCTACGCAGAGTCAATCTAGGTCAGTTAGCGGAGCCATTGTTTAGCTGTCGGTTGAAGCGGCGTAGCTACGAGCTCTGTCAGGAGCACGTCTCCGGAAACGACAAGGGACGGAAATCTCACCCGTGATCAACTCGACCAGACTTGGTCGTTCTGTCAGCTGGGTTAGCTAAACCACCGCTTCTACGTGCAGATTAGGAGCATGGATCGCTTGACCGAATGGTTTGTCTTCTCTGCAGCCCTGTGCAGACTTTCTACAGAAAGACCCTGGCAGTCAGACTGGATTCACGATGTCGCTGGCTAATTTCACAGAGAAGCCCCGATATATAGGGACACTGCACACGTCTTCTAATGCTTGACGTTAACTAGAAAATGTGGTCTTCAGCCTCCACCCATCTTTGAAACGTTTCTTCTGCAAGGCTATTAAACGCCTGGAATCACTTTCAGCCACACTTGCGTTTAGTCATTTGAAAGGTGCTTTATCCAGAGCGACTTACAGCAAGTACAGGGACAGTCCCCCAAGGCAAGTAGCGTGAAGTGCCTTGCCCGAGGACACAACGTCATCTGGGAATCGTCCGGGAATCGAACCGGCAACCTTCCTAACTATCCGAATTGCCTAACCACTCCGTCACCTGAGTCTTGGTTAGATTGCAAGGACTTTTAGGGAGATGGTTTAAGGAGAGAGTGTGTGTGTGTGTGTGTGTGTGTGTGTGTGTGTGTGTGTGTGTGTGTGTGTGTGTGTGGTGGATGCTCATCCAAGTGTAAAACTGATTTTTGACAACACAACTCACTGCCCCAAGAAAGGCTAGGAGGGTTGCCCTTGACCCGAAAAGAGAACGTTTTGACACATGCACACGCTAGCACACC
>CM059304.1:4090000-4157500 GCA_030340665.1 Neosalanx taihuensis | reverse complement strand
CTCGGTTATGTATGATACCCCGCGGCACCGCGGGGGCAAAGAGATGCAGCGCAGCGGAAAGAGGGAGCGAGCGGGGGGGGGGGGGGGGGGGGGGGGGGGGGGGGGAGGGGGGGGGGGGGGGGGGGTGGGCACGCTCGCACATGCTCTGACACACAAACTTCCCCCCTCTCCCCGCTCCTCTTTGTCTCGCTCCCTTCGCCTCCTCCTCCCCTCCTCCGCGATCTGTCGACTCTAACTTTAGATTGATCTCCTCTGGTTGAACTTCGCCGTCGCCTCGGTCCCTTATCAGGCAGTCTCGTCACGCCCCAGCGGCTCACACCTCCCCCCGTCGGAGGACTTTTCCTGGACCGTGGATCCCGCACGCACCCCCGCTCCTGTCCGTTTGTTCTGTACTCGACCGCGGCGCGCGCAACACGTCAACACGCACATGCAGGTGGATGATGCGCTTGTATGAGCTCGCTAAACCACCACCCCCCCCCCCCCCCCATCTTCCACCACCACCCCCCCCCCCGTTGCGATTAGAGAAAACATTTGTTCTTTATTGCTCATTGTGCATCACTGCTCAGCGATGCGTTTTGTACGGATACTGCCTAAGCACGAGCGTATGCCCCTGAGCACGCACCCACACAGACTTTGTCTCGCTGTCTCCCTCTCTCTGTCTCTCTCTCTCTCTCTGTCTCTCCGTCTCTCTCTCTGTCTCTCTCTCTCTCTGTATCTCTCTGTGTCTCTCTCTCTCTCTCTGTGGCTCTCTCTCTCTCTCTCTCTGTCTCTCTCTCTGTGTCTCTCTCTCTCGGTCTGTCTGTCTCTCTCTCTCTGTCTGTCTGTCTGTCTCTCTCTCTCTCTCTCTCTCTCTCTCTCTCTCTCTCTGTGTCTCTCTCTCTCTGTGTGTCTCTCTCTCTCCGTCCCTCCCCCTCTCTCTCTCTGTGTCTTTCTCTCTCTGTCTCTCTCTGTGTCTCTCTCTCTCTCTCTCTCCGGCCCCTGTCTAACAGCCTCCCCTGTTGTGTCCCAGGTGGTGTGCGTGGTGCACAACTTCAAAGGGAAGCTGTTGCTGAATGAAGACCCCCCGCAGGAGAGCATGGCCGACCCTGCCATGATCAACATGCCCGGTAGAGTTGAAAGCCCCCTGGAGAAATACATCGCCTCGCAGGTGAGGGCCCCCCCACCGCAATCATTCCGCTAGGATTCCACTGGTGGAAGCAGGTCGGTTTTAGGGGTCCGGGGTTTCTATCGTTTTAGCCCAACCAGCTGGATGGAGGGGCGGGTTTTAACAAACACCCTGCTGTAAACATGACCAGTGCAGATACACACATCAGCGCGTCTGTGAGGTTTTATGGTGGGAGGACATCATTTAAATTAGAAAGGGAAGAGCTGAGGCGACAATATACAGCCCCAGTGTTTGTTATTCAGTCGTTCGTTACTACATAGAAGATGATAAGAACACAATGTAGGTCACAGTAGGAAAACATAACGAATGAATAATAAATTACAAAACAGATGAAGACGTCATGTGTGTGTATAAATATATGTGTGTGCATATACACACGATGACATTATTATCCCAGATGTGCTACAGTACAAACAACACGTGTTAATGTGTGATCACGTTCAAAGGAATGGAGAAAGATCCGGTAATTACTGTACTGGTAATGAGAAGTTTGGAGGTACTCACTTTGCAACACACTGCACACACACACACACACACACACACACACACACATCTGTACAGGAGACAGATGACGAGGAGCATCAGTCCATCGCAGACTACATCCTGAGCCTCCTCCGTAGCGTGTACAGCTGGCTACAGGGACAATTCAAGCGGCTTCACTCTACAAGGCAATTACACGTATGCGCCTGTGTGTGTGTGTGTGCGTGTGTGTGTTTTCCGAGCCTGCCAATGCTTTGGACCGCTGAGGGACTGGTTATCGAGATCGAGTCAGAGTTGACCAAATATCGAACATTGTCTGTTTTAGCAGATAATACGCCACCGTCCAGAGTGCATGGAGCTTGTGAAGTTGACTTTGAAGTGATTTTCTTCTGTCTTCACTTTGGAGCAGTTCACACTTACTGGCCCAATTTTTTTCTTTTCCCTCTTTGATGGGAAAAAAAAGACTTGTAAAGAGTTGACAGGCTCTTTTCCACCCTTGAAAAAGTCACACTTGTAGAAGTCAAACGGTGTTGATTGAATTCACAGCCTACCAAACCCAATTTTAGGTGTCACAAAGATCAGAAATAGCTCGCCGGGAACGGCACCTTCTGTGGCAAGTGGCTGATGTAAAAATAACCCCTATAGACCCGTGAAAAGCACACGGTGCGGATGCCGAGGCGACACATCAACAAACCACCAAAAGGAAACGTGAATTCCTCCGTTTCAGATGTTCTTCGCCCTGCATCAAACCTGAGCTGCGCCCGTCACGCTCAGATAAGCATCATCTCACCCCCTGCCCACCCCCCCCCCACCACTGATCCCCAGCGTCAGAAGTTGTCATCGGAAAGTATCCATTCATCAACGACGTCAAACCGTCAAGTAAAAATCATTCAATCTCAGATTGCTTTGCAGAATCGCTGGGAGGGAGGACTGGAGAAAGTCGACTCGTCCGCGTTCGAACCCAAACAAAGAAACACACGCTTTCGCGGTTTGATTTAGGTTTAGCGCTCGCTGCGAGGAGCCGCGCGGGGGGGCGGGGGACATTCTTCAGATGCGAAAGATACTTCCTCCAATAAAAATGCAAATGTTCTCCTTTTCAAACTTCGCAGTTTTCCGAGGGAACCGAGAGATCCGTATCTACTTACATTTGTCTTTTCACGTCACGCCGCTCCTGTGCACAAAGACATCGCTTCGCTGCGTCTGAGCGTGCGAGTGTGCGAGTGAACATGCTCGCAGACATATACCGCATGCAGTGTCTCGTAACTGTTATATTGATCTCGAGGTTTCTCAGTGACCCACCCTCGAAATCAAAAGTGGCGGGTGCCTTTGGATGGAAGCCAGCATGAACGCAGAGCATTCAGAAAACCAGGCTGCTGTTGTCTAATCGCTCCTCAATTCCTCCACAACAAAACACTGAAACAACAGTTTTTCTCCCTCTTTCTCTCTCTCTCCCTATCTCTCTCTCTCCTCCTCTCCCTCCCTCCCTCCCTCTCTCTTATCAGCCGCAGCCATATTCTTGACGTGAGGACTCCTCACTTCGTTATGTCCCTGGTGTGGGTAGTGAGAGTCACGGCCGTCGTCAGGCCAGCACACTGAAACGAGCGACAACGGTGTTCTTAACAGATTCCCGCGCAGGCGCGTCTGCGTTTTCGCGCGAGCGCCGACATCATCGGGCGGCGGCGGCGTAGGTCAGCTCCGGCGGTCCGATGCTCCGATGACGCGACTGTGTGTGTGCGTGTGTACGTGACCGAGCCTCATTCTGGTTTCAGATGTGGGGAGCCGACAGGGGTTACATGGCCGTCGAAGCAGATTTCCAAGGTACCGCAGCGCGCAGCTACGGTTTGTTCCCTCAACCCCCACCCCCTAACGAGAACGACCCCCCTTAACGGCCCTCACCTACAACTGCTGACGCATGGCTCCCCCGTCCCAACCCACCCGCTCCCCTCGACCCAATCCCCCCTGTGCCATATTCGTTAGAACCTCGCCCCCTCATCCCATGGCAGAATAGGTTGTTCCGTATCCAAGTCCCCCCCCCCCCCCCCCCCCCCCCCTTTCCGAAAACACAGGATTGCTAATAAAAAACACTGCGCAGCCCTCAAATGTGAACGTCCACCCCCGGTGTTCCTCTCCTTGCTTATTTCCCTTTTGCCCCGCTGTCAATCTCTCTCTTTCTTTCTCTGGGAACATCCCCCCCATCCCCTCTCGCTTTGAACTGCTCCCCCCCCCCTCCCCACTACTACTAGGCTCTCCCCCCTTCCGGGCACATCGGAG
Source organism: Neosalanx taihuensis (assembly GCA_030340665.1). Taxonomy (NCBI): domain Eukaryota; kingdom Metazoa; phylum Chordata; class Actinopteri; order Osmeriformes; family Salangidae; genus Neosalanx; species Neosalanx taihuensis. The sequence goes on along the minus strand of CM059304.1, from coordinate 4,153,584 downwards.
CCGCAGGGGAAGTGTCTCCTCTTAGTGTGCCGTGCGAGAGAGATGCCTACACGCCGAGGACATGTTTGCTGCCTGCGCCTGCATGGGAGACGGGAGAAACATGGGCGAGCGACATCGGCTTCTTGTGTAGCGCATCTCCTCTTCCTCAGCTTTTAGCTTGTTAGCCTCTTCCTTCTGCTGTACCTTTATTCATTGTCCCTGCGGTGAGTTTCTTCACGAGTGACCTAGAAATGCTCAACCAACTCACTGTTGCCTATCAACTTGCCGTCAACTAACCATAACCATTTAGCTTTGGCTGCTTTGGATTTTAATTTGAACCTTTTGATGGTTGGGTTTGGGTAGTTGAAGCATTTGTTGATCCTGTAGTTGGAACATCACCTGATGAGACTGTTTCGGCCGTCTAATTGACTTCTTTTCTCCCCCCCCGTCTCCGCAGAACCACATCGGCTTCGCTGACGTCACATGACCTGGAGTCGGCCGTGTGGCAGACCCACTGGACGTCGACGCTCTTCACGGTTCATTCGCGGTAGAGAGAGAGGAACGCTAGCTTATCCCGTCTGTCTGTCTCGTCCGCGTTGCTTGTCCGTCCTGTAGAAAAAAACACTTCCTGTCCGCTTGGGGACCAAGGCTTGCACTTCCTGGATTTTACGGCACTTGTTTTTCTGACCCGATGTTACAGGGTTACATTAAAAAATGTCTAGAAAAAAAGCTTGAAATTAAGGACTGAAGTTAAGTACTGATGTTTTACCACACACCAACAGACAAGTTGTAAAAAAAAAGAAGGTATGGAAAGCGAGATCCCAACTCCTTATTGGTTCAAAATTCAGGTAACACTTTAGATGCTTTTTGTAAGGGTTAGTTCTCAGGTAATGAGGCCCTTATGAGATCCTTATTAACATCACGTAAGAATATATGTGTTGATAACATTACTGAGCGTTAGGGAAATCAAGAGGAGTTATCTTAGAAGGCCCCTATATGCTAAACATTAATATGTTAAGAAGAATTACTGACTTACTAAGGCATTATCACTTATTAACTAACGTTTATTATAAGCACCCAAATCTAAAGTGTTACCAGTCTTAGTTATTCTATATTTTTTTCACATGATACATTGTACGTCCTGTTATCTAGAATCCTCCACACTGGAAAAAGTGCATTTTGATTGTTTGCGATGTACTTTATATAAACGCTGAATATAATTCAGAATATATTCAGGCACATTAAAAAGGGTCATTTAACCGTATTCAGGTAGATGCCATTGGACTACTATATTGACAGGTTGATGCTATTCTTGTATTGAGGTTCTGGAGGGTTTAGTTTGGCATGTGTGTGTGTGCTAAAGCCTTGAGCCAGCCAATGAAACCCAATATCCCTTTGCTATGTGCGTCTGTCTGCCACAGTCACAAATCCGCGAAGGGTGGATAAGCTGCACAAGACAATCACCGTCTCTCTCTCTTCCTCCGTCTCTCTCTACCCCTTCCTCCTGTTTCTCTCTCCCTCCCCCCCCCCCGACTCTCTTCCCCATTCCCCCTCTCTGTATCGGTCTTCAGGTGACCCGTGGGTAATAACTGTGGCTAGTGATGTAAATACGGTGTTTTTTTCAGCAGGTCTGCTCAGTCGAGCAGTGGAAAATAGACAGCAGGGCCAGAGGAGAATGCCTCCCATGCCGTGAGGTCATGGAAAAAGAACAACGTTTGATATCGTTTCTGTCCTCTTCTTTGATGGATAGGATGAGAAAGTCTGAATAGATTTTTTTTTTTTGGAATTGAATTGAATTGAAAGAAATTTAATTGACCGTGGCTGTAACCCATTGGGGGGACGAGTACTGTTCGTTTGAATATGATTTGACTGAGAAATCCCAGCTGGAAGTTGGTCTCCCAGACTCGCAGGCCAGTATTGACATTCACGTATTTGTAAGATATTCTGAGATGCCTCTATCGACTGCAGGGGGACTGTGTGTCGCAGAGATCAGCGTTATTGGGGTTTACGGTTTCCCCAACCCGGTTATAGGTTGGTTTCAAGGTTGTAAAATATTTTAGTTAAAAGTTTTTTCCAGTTTTTTTTTTCTCTCAGAGATGAGGATCAGTTGTTACAGTATGTTTCTCAACATCTCAGCTTTATTCCCCAAAGTAAGAGAGAGAGAGAGAGAGAGAGAGAGAGGGAGAGAGAGAGGGAGAGAGAGAGAGAGAGGGAGAACAGAAATATGCACAGAAGGAGAGAGAGCGATCAGTATAATATCATGCGGCTTCTTATCATCGATTTGTGATTTAATGCCTTTGTGAAAACCTTCTCTTGAGTAGCAATAACCTATAATTTTAATGTCCCCCAAGACATTATGAAAACAGGCCATCCAAATGCAGTTTTCTCCATTCAAATCTATATTTTTGTACAAATCACTAAAAGCACTTAAAATAATTGTCACATTGTCGAAACTGAAGAACGGCAGTACTTTACACAAGAACAGATGGAAATAGAAATTGCCGCTAACAAAATGGCTGAACCTTAAAGCTACAACTGCTCCTTAAAAGCATCAGTGTTCTGCATCCACAATATTCAGGATTTGTCTAATCAGCTACCAATGTGCATTGAAAGACATGTCTGTTGCAGTATGATATCCATATGAACTGAGGAGAAAAAAAAGATAAGTATCTGTAAAATATGTATACAGTGAGTTGATATCCTTTTGTCAGACATTGCTGTCTATTTTCTTATGGTTGTGCGCTGTGTGTGTGTGTGTGTCCCTTTTCACAAAATGTTTACATGTTAAATGTTTATTTCAACCTATAATTGTTTCTTGTCATTTTTGCAATCACACTGTGTCACTTATTTGTTTAGTAGCTTACTCATAATTATGTTTTTATACAGTGTTTTGTGAATAGTGTCAATATTCCACCCTATTCTTGTCATTATTACTAACAGGTGGCGGTATGTACGGTATTTCATCCCTGTCATCTTTCAGATCCTGTTAAAAGTTTTCCAGTGAAGAAAAAGATGATGCAATTCTTTTGGAGTGTTATTGCATTAGTGAATCATTTTTGGCGGTACTGTACTTTCTGCTTCTGAGTTGTTGTTTTTTCTATCATGTTCATGTTCTTTCTTTCCGTGACCTTTTACACTGTAGAGAAAACGACATTTTCAGTCTTTGAATAATAAAAATGAGAAGAATCCAGTCGTGCTTTTATTTTGTGTCTTTTTTCATTACGTTTTCACGCTGTGGTCTAAACCTAATCTAAGTACACCTCTGTCGTGGTTAATGAATGACACACTACAGGTCCTTATGCACCATCCTTTACTGCTTTGCAGACAGGATTGGTGAACATTTTTACTCAGAACCAATCAGGTACCGTGAAAGGCTGGCCAGGAAACGCAATCCCGATGGAGAGACTGAGGAAGACGGGGAACGAGGAAAGGCAGGGAGTGACTGAGCAGAGTCATGCTACGGGGGACAGATGAACCAACAACCTGTCTTGACGAGATGCAGCCCAGCAGATGAGGCCTGTCTCTCATTATCCGGGGGCAGGTGTGTGTTTGTGGAAGGAGTGGGTGAGGAGGGGGGCGGTGAGGAGGGGATTGGCAATGTTAGAAACAAGTGGAGTGGTTCTCCCCCCCGCCCTTCCAAATCGAGTGGCACGAAAACATTGAATCCCCTTCGGCTCCGTCAAGTGAAACGCTGTCTCTTGCGGCTCTGTCAATGAGTGGGGAAGGGGGGGGAACCTTCACCTGGGGACGAGGCGCAAAATAAATCTCCGTTGGACATACGGCGACACGGCAAGTCGGTTCGGAAACCCCTCCCTTTCTGGTAGCCTAGCAGCAGCCAGACTAACAGTATCTCCATGACTCCGGTTACCCCCCCCCCCCCCCCCCACACACACACACACACACAGCTCCGATCCCTGGAGACGCGTTTGTCGTTAATTGGCTTTGTCACACCTGTACAACATTTTCACTAACGTTCAAAACCGGTTCGACTGTCGGGTTTCTTTCCTGGAGAATGTCACGCCTCATGGGACTACTGTCTGTGTGTGGACTGCGTTAAGGCATTTTCAAGCATTAAGCTCAAGTGCGTGCCGCGCATTGTTGAAAGTCTTCTAATATTGGGCGCTTCGTAACCGTCTTGATACAATCCAATCCGCACTGTTGCCATGGATATCAATTATGCTTATGACAAAAGGGGGTGTCCTCATTTTCTGAAGATTCGAAGCGCCATCCGTAGGCCTATTATACGACGTAGAACAAAATTGAGATTCTATTCATCGCTCCTCCGTTCTTTGTGGAGATGGACCTATAAATAGTTGTGGCGTCCCTGTAATCTGTTTCCTGTTGGAAGCACCTGCGTAAAAGACTGTTGTTGTTGTTGTTTCATGTACTCATTTATACATTTTCAGGGTTAGGGAGGCGTTTTGGAGGGGTGCCTGCAAGAAGTGTTCAACGCAACGAAGGAATCGCAGCATCAAATGATCGGCTTCATCGCGTTCTTTGTACGTCGACCTTCCCTCAATGCCAATAATTGGCAACAATTACGCAAACGCCCGCTTGTTTTGAAATGCCCTTCTCTTGCTGCGGTACGAGAACTCCTCAGCGCGCTCGCTCTCCAGGCAGGAGGGGAAAGGAGGAGCGAGCGAGCTAGCTAGCAAGCGGCGCATAAATGTCGGATGGCGGATAAATGTCAGGACGATTTTCTGTCTTCCCATTGTGACCTCGGCAAGACGAGGCGTTCACAATCGCAGCCGCCAAAAACAGACCCACAAGTGGTCGCGATTAGCTCTGCACCGTTATTCATCTCATTTTCGTGCTATTGTGAATGCAGCCCCAGTTTCTTGACAATAGGGTAGTTCTGCATGCTCAAAGCAACTGGTTGCAGGAACCTGGACTACTTCTTCCATTTCTCACCAGACCTAGTGTGAAATCCTGACGTCCTTTGACCGGTCTACCTAGCCACACAGCCAGCACCCTTCATACCACGAAGCACACCACTGCTAGTCAAGCACCTTGCTGTTTTTGTTGATGTAACATGTGGGTGTTATTTTTCTCTCTGCTCTTTGCTGGTGGGGTCCTATTCTGTATCCATCCCCCGGTTTTGTTGTTCCACATCCCCGGTCCCGAGTTGGCGGTTCTGGGTCGCGCGGCTGCCCAGAGCCCTACACCTCCACGGCACCTGGTCGTCATCCTCTTTCGACTGGAGCCACGATGAGGACGGGCTCCAGTGAATCAGGGGCAACGTCCTCTCCCCGGAGCTCACGTCTGCTGACTCGTGCTTAGGCCTTGGAGCAAAGTTCGGAGGCGTGAAATCGCGGGATGTTCCGGAAGGCGCCTGAGCGCAGTCGGCGCTGATCCTCGCGAGTCTCCCGCAGCGGGGGAGAGAGGGTCGACGTCCTGGGGGTCTTTCTGGGGGAGGACACGAGAGAGAGGACGTATCTAGAGCGGGAAGGAGCCTCCTTCTCTCTGTCCCTTCCCCCTCTCCCCCGCTTCCCCTGCCCGCCCGCCTCGGTCCAACACTGGGGCAACTGGGCCACTGGTCGTATATTAAATGAGGTGACACGATGATGTTCCTCACGTCCAAGCATAGGCAGGTCTGATTGAGTTCCAGTCCGTTCCTTTGAACCTTGTAAAAGTCCTCCCCGTCTAAGAATAGGAAACAGAGAAAGTGAATTAGAGATTGTGAAAAAGAGTGAGATGGAGAGAGAGCAAGGGAGAGAGGCAAAAGAGAGGTTTTTGCCGATGGGTTCGCTGATAAGGACATTAATAGCAAGTTCAATCTGCCTTTAGCTCTGGCTGACTGCTGGATCGCTTGCTCCCCGTGAAATCAGTTCACCGGCTTCGACCATAAACTGGAGCATTTGCGGGTGAAAAAGGCAGTCATTACAGAGTTAATGAGACGGTGAGTTATCGCAACGCTGTGCCGTACGAAGAAATCATCGCTGTCCAAGCGATAACGTTCCGCAGACGATTGTTTAAGGCAAGTTCCCAGGCAACTTTGACGTCAATGACTTGATATGTAAAAAGGGTCGAGCTGGGATGCACAACTGTGTTAAAGTTGAGGCTGGTCCAGCCTGGCCTGAGAGACAAGGGTAGTCCACTTTATCAAATTGCTGTGCTGTGCTAAGCTATGCTAAACTATGCTGTGCTAAGCTTTGATAAACTACGATGTGCTAAACTACTATACTAAGATATTCCATGAGTCTGTAAGGTAAAGCAGCACTACATCAGCCACATTAGCAGGGCTGCACAGGCCTGGTGACATTCAGGTCAACGATGAATCACCGGCTCCGATTAGAACCGTCAGCCTTGTACAACCATCGAGGAGCAATGGCCGAACTTAGTCCACAGGGCCTTCGTTCCGGAACAGTGCTCCTCCGCAGCGGAGCAAGGGGAATGGGGAAGCTTCTCCGGCGTGGGAAATTCTGTGTGTTTTTCAAGGTCAGGGTTCCTCGACCCTTCACCAGCTGGCTACAGGTTAGGGGAGGGGAGAAGAGGGGCGGGGGGCTATGGATAACAGGTTGAGGAAAGGGACCAGGTGTGTCTCACCTTCGTCTTGTTCGATACCCAAACCTGTTATACCTCTTGCATCCCCTTCGTGTCGTCGTCGTACAAGACGCCGCAGGGACAAATTCTTTTCCACGCCAGAACCGAGATCACTTTCACTATTGCTTTTCAAGGTTCATGGGAAATAGCGTGCCGCCAGTGATTCTATCCTGTCACGAGGGGCTTCCGTGTGCCTTCCCCACCCCCCCACCCCTCCCCCAATACCGGTGATGATGTGGGACCGAGGGGTGGGGAAATGACTGCCGCGGCTGTGTTCCTCGCACCGCACACAACAAAGCGTTGCATTTTACCCAGCGGAAACTCCAACCTCGACTGTGTAATTACGGAGTGCCACGCTGTGGCAGGGCCCGTCCAAACACACACACAAGCACGCAACAGACTGGCAAAGCGACGCACACGGTGCACAAACAAACACCAATCCACGCTGGAGATACACCGCGCGCACACACAGGCATGTCGTACGCCCCCCCCCCCCCCACACAACCCCAGGGCACGCCTCACACGCGCACGTCAAACAAGCGCACACCCTTACACACACCCAGGTAGGCCACGCATGCACTCTCCCAGATCGGGACGTTCTATGTGGGTGTCACGCACACCCCTGCTGTTCCCGGTGAGTCATGCTGAAGTCCCTCAGCTCCATCTGGGACAGCAGTCAACATCTGCCTGCTCATCTTCATCAGCCATTCATGTCACAGAGGCTGGGTGAGAACACACACTGCACACACACACACACACACACTTGTGCAGGCAATTTCAGGAACTGGCATGCACATACAGTACACGCAGACACTAATTGCATACACAGGCACGCAAATAGTCAGGCGCGCACGTACAGTACACACACGTGTACACTGGATGACGCATTTCGCTCTTGCTACAATGCAGCTTTCTTCTGGTCACTATGGTATCATGCGTCTAACTATGTGTAAACTAAGTAAAGTGCACACCCAATGTGCTGTTTATAGGAAAGTGTGCACGTGTGTGTAAATGGACCGAATGGGTTTGAATACTCACCAAACAGGCCATCATCCGTCGCTGTGTCTTCCCAGGCGCAGCACACGCTCTCCCCTTTCATCCTCCCTGAGGAACAGGCTATTGTGAGCGCACACGACTTACGCATGAAACCACGGTGTGAGGCTTAAACGTAACATAACGTCACAACACCTGACAACTTGTCTACAGGTTTAAACTCTCGCCAAAAAGTCCATCGGGCAGTTTGCGGATCAGCTCGGAAAGGATGTTATTGGCAGTGATGTGGCCCTTGGAGGAACAGGGTTCCTTTCTGATGTCGATCCTTCACATACGGCATCTTCACACATCTTTTTTTAATCTCTCGATCTCTGTCCCTTCCTCTCTCTCTCTCTCTCTCTCATTCTCTTATCCGTGTACTGAATACAATGTCACCATGCTGGCTGCACACAAGAAATAAGAACACACACATACACACAACCTGCAAGCTGTGAACATACTATTACACGACTACATTCTCGTCAGCGAATCCAACGTTACAGAGACATAATCCAGGTCCATCATCTCTCTGTTATGTACAACAAGATGGATGCTCTACTGCCATCACTATGATACCCATGTGGAGCGATGATTTACAACAGAAATAATGCTCCATCGATCTTAATAACCAGCACCGCAATCATACTAAAACCTTTAATGGTTCATTTACACAAGACATAGGGAATGCTCAATAATGTGACTGGATTAAAGCCTGATGTGCAAAGTAGGGCCTCCGTATAATGTCCATCTTGCATTGCAGACTGCTGTGCTTACACAAAGCAGCCCATTCTAGAAGCACTGAAGAGTCTGCCTTCATTAGTGCCGTAAGAAAGCAGTCAGAACGACAGCTTGTACGGTTTCACTGTGAAACAAGATTAAAAACAAGATCAAACCTGAAAATGTGCTGTTAATAGAAAACAATAAAGTGCAACGAGTGCATTGATCCATTTCTTCGAGGTAAATAGGCTACAGGCATCGCTGCAGCTGGGTCATGTCAGGAGCTCACCAAGAGCTCTCGAATCGTTATTTACCGTCGCGCTGCCAAATCTGGGATTCCAGCCGCAGGTCACCCAGCGTGGGCCCAGCAGAATATCATAGCCCTATTATTATGACTAGTCAAAATGTACGGCTCATGGACTGACTCCCGGCTGTGATGCATAGAGATTATTAATGCTGTCCATCGAACCAAGGACCAAAACCTCATCATAAGAACTGTTTCGTTCCATCCGTATACATTCGGCTGTACATTCTTACATGAGGCTACTTTTATGTTGCCGGAGATACGACTGTAAATATAAATGTACATTTTTAACGTACCTCTGCTGTCACAGTAAATTCCATGTCTGTCCATGACAATCAAAACACATTCAGATCCAGACTCTGAAATGCCAGTAGTCACGTTTCATTTCCTTATCCTACAATTCCTAGAAATATGGAAATCATCTTGTGTTGTAGGCCATTTGCGACAAATTATGTTAAACTAAAACTCCACGGCGGCATATATAGCTCTATTTTGTAACCTAATCGCGAATGAATAAGTCAAACTATGATATTATACAGTATGGCTGCTGCTTTTGGCATGGCTGACGGTTATACCCACCTCGTCTGCGCGTCAAAATGTTCCGCAGATTAATGGTCGACGACCCCTGAAAGGGCTTGAATGTGACTTAACACAGGCTCCAGCACACTGTATAATATAAACTCATTGCTGCAGCGAGCAGTGGTAACCAGGAAGCTGACGGTCAATGTGTCACTTCCTTCCCAACGAATTGCTCAGAGCTGTGCAATGACAGTATAATATAGGTCAGGATCAGCAATACTGGTCCTCAAGGGCCACTGTCCTGACAGTTTTAGATGTTTCCCTGCTCCAGCACACGTGTTTCTAATGAGTGGGTCATTATGAGGCTTTCACAAAGCTTGATAACGACTCATTCATTAGAATCAGGTGTGCTGGAGCAGGGAAACGTCTAAAACTGTCAGGGCAGAGGCCCTTGACTTATATGGGTCAAAACTGTCAGGGCAGAGGCCCTTGACTTATATGGGTCGTCTCTGATTTCTGTCTCAACACATTTAGCGTCACCCCTCTTCCTTCCCTATTCGCTTTAGACACCGGTTATATGTTGGTAACCGGTAGCCTACATTGGTACCAACATTGAACATCAGTAACATTTTCTTCCTGTTATTTAGGCCTAGTGTGTATGGGATTAAAATGAAATCTGGGGATGTGTGTTAGAAGCAGCCAGGTAATCAATTCAACAATTCTCTATTAATTATTTCACGAATACATTACCATACATAGGTTGCAAAACAATGTATATGCAAAGAGGCCACACGCTCAGAGCTCTCGCTCCTTTCTTTTCATGGGTTCTTGGGTTTGCCATAAACCTACTGCTACACTTGGCTTGTTCTCTATCTGGGCTACTGGAATATTCATTTCCACATGGTCGGGGCCGAGATGTAACCACCGAAGACATGGGCCAACAACTCGCTACAATCAGTCTCACCCCACCTGAATAATGGATCTACGCTCACCTCCAGGATTTACTACCGTCACCCGAGAGAACTACCATCAAAAGGCATCAACCCGTGTGGAGGAATGAGCGGCGATGGCGATAAAAATACGCACCAGCCTAATTGCGCAAACGGCCGGAGTGCAGTTTTAATGGACGCAGACACCCATCGCTCAGCGCAATAAAGGAGATGGACGGTTGTTAAGCTTCAGGTAACATAGACGTGGGCATTCCTTCGTTTATTCTAGCTTTTAATAAACCCTTGATAAAGACACTAATTTCAGGGCACTGTGTTATTTAAAGAGAGCTCTTTAATGTTTAATGCGATTAGGCCGAGAGGGTAACCTACTTTAGGAAACATGCAGCTCGTCTATCTGTTTTCTCCCTCATACCCGTGGTGAGGAAAAAATCATTCCCTTCCTACAAAGAAAACACAAAAATGTCATTTATAGCTTTTCTCAAATGGGTCAATAATATGGAATTCTCTCAAATACCAACAATGGTCTACTTAGAAAACCCAGATTGGGGTTGGATGAAACCTTTTTTGCATCCCTCGCGGATAATAATTAAAAATCGAGGGGCAATTGAGAAGTCGAGTTGAACGTTTTTTTCCCCCTTCCCGTGAGTGGTACACAGCTGTTGAAAAGGTCAATGTACCAATTAATCTTTATTAAACCACATTTAAAAACCTGATCAACTGATTTAAATGTTCAATAACGATGAGGAAAATGTATAACGTATAAAACATTTGGTTTCCATTTTCAAAATCCTAGTATGAGCTATTGTAAAATGATTACACAGGAAAAACACCTCATTAGTAAAGCTCTAACTCAATCAATCGCGTCGCAGTCAAATACAACCAGATGATCTGAAAAGGTGCTTTGAAGGATTTTTTGGGGGACAACTCCACCCCTGTTGCAAGCACAGTACACAAAATCAAGTGCATCCCAAGTTTTTTTTAAGTACTTTCAAACATCGTCTGCCTCAGGTCATCAGCCTATATCTTAGGTGACTTTGTCAGAACTCTGGGTGTGTGCGTGTGCCTTACCAGACTAGACAGTAATCTCTGGGATTATGAAATGAGCCAGGCAGAGATTAGAACAATGAGATTCAAACGGCGGTGGGTTTCAGAAACCCAGAATGTGGGCGAAGGGATTCTTAGTGTAGGATGGTCTTTGGTGTCGGGTTGAAGGTAGACTGGGTCCTAGTTCAGTAGGGGGCGTGCGAGGTGAGCGGGGATGTCCGTAGTCGTACGCTGGGGGGGGGGGGGGGGGGGGGGTGAGTGGAGCTGGATTAGATGGTCCATGGTCTAAGGAGATGAGGTAGAGAGGCTCCGATCCAGGGGGTTAGGAGTGTTCATCTTCAGCATCTTCCTGGACGCCATCGGTCTTCTGAGACATTAGGAAGGTCTCCCACACAGCCAGGCACTAAAGAACACACACACACACACACATCATGAGAAAATGAGAGCCAGCCAGGCACGTCAGATATACCCACTAAGACAGGTGTCCTCTCACACAATGCAAGTAAGCAACACATACAGTACATTCGCCTCAGAACACAGTACATTTTCATATCAATGAAATCCTCCCCTCGCTTGGCGGTCGAAGGGTTCCTAAAGTAGTAGCCGTCCCTGGGATGGCAGTTGGACCGGACACCCCTCGCGTCTCAGTGCAGCCTCCCCGTTTCCTTCAAGAGCACCAGCTGCTCCCTGGCCTCCGGCCCCAATCTTGGTGTCACTTGCCAAGTTCGGGATTCATGTTGCGACCCAACTCCCCCCCCCCCCCCCCACTCACGTCTGTCTCCGGCAACCTCCTCCTCCCTACAGCCCGAATACCAGACATCTCCCCCCTCGTTCCAGTCCTGCTCTATCCATCCTCCCCCCCCCCCTTACTCCTCTAAATCTGGACACTCTGTCCACACACACACACACACACAATGGTCTGGGTGGCTTCAGGAGGGAAGGGGGAGGGGTCACGGTGTGGGCGTGACGTCGGGCTGGAGGGCTGCCGGGGCTGCCAGCTGACCGGCCTGTCACAGACGCTTAATCAAACCGGCGCCTCGCCACGGGACGCGGACTCTGCTACGACCTTTCACTCGACAGCTACTGCTGCGACAGCTTCCTGGAAGAAGAGTGGCGTGAGAGACATTTAGGGGTGTTCTTCAGTCCTGTGGTCGACCGCATCACCTCATTTCGAGATGGACTGGCGGCGTAGTGTTCCGTGAGCGAAACGTTGCGAACGTTTTCTCCAATACCGGTGATATTTACAAGGTCTGTCCTGTTCGCCAAGCGTTTGTGTCAGCCTGGGGGAACTTTGAATGGGAGAAGATAAAGAGCACGACAGGAAATGATGCTAGAAAACAGGAAGGAGAAACCACAACTTTTGGGTGACCAGTCCTGTTTATGAGGTCGGTCTATACCCGTGGCTGGCTACTGCGGTTTCTCCAAAAAAATACTAAGGAAGGAATTCTTTCCAGAATGTTGATCACCGAATGGACATTTTTGCACGTTAACCTTATCTGCAGGCAGTGTGCAATCGTACCTTTTTCGGAATTGATCCCGTTTCCAAGTGCCTAACAGATATGAAGCTGTTGAATAACACGGAATCAGGCATCCAGGAAGCCAGCTTAATCGATTTACGGACCCGGTGCTGCTGACTTGACAAGGTTCTATCAGAGTAGAGAGATGGACAATCAGAGACACCGACACACACTATACACATATACGACACCCACCGTGCAGACACTCACTAACACACACACACACACACACACACACACACACACACACACACACACACACACACACACCTAAACTAAACTAAACACTTTTTCCAAACATTACACCCTGTGATAACGCTGGCTGCCCTGTAGCGATAAAACTCGGGTCTGGACGTCCAGTCTGAGCCCAAATCTAATCTCCACACAGACACCATCCGGCCAATCTGAATCCTTAATGGCTTGATGGAGGAACCTGCGTGCCCCACAGGAGAACAGAGTGTCTGGTACGGTGGCACCGACTTGCTAGCAGGGTTCGAAGACCGCTGACTCATACTTGGTCCGTTCTCAGAGCAGACCTGAAGAGAGCTCCGAGTGACTCTGTACGGTCGGAAGACGACTCAGGTGGCTGAGGAGGAGTTAACCCAGCGAAGGTGGGGGGTGGGGGGGGATAGGTCGGAGGAGTTTGGTGACTAAACCGTGATCTCTTTCCGGCCCAATCTCGGGATTCCTTGGTTCCGCTGGTCTTCAGGATGCAGTTGAGGCCCCTTGTTAGATAAAGCTCTCTGGAACGTTCCAGAGCCCACGGTGTGGAGCCGGTAGCCTCAGAGAAAGGCAGGCTGGCTCTAAACACATCCTCTAGACTCTTGGAGATTAAAGAGGAGAGTGAGTGAAGGAAAAAGAGGCGGAAGGAAATAATATGGAGAGAGAGTGAGAGAGAGCAGCGATAAAGTGAGGCGCCGATCCAAAAAGCATTCTCCGTTTCCTGTGGAGGGAGCTCAGAAGCAACTCGGCTGGATACCTACGGAAAAGATGCGCGTTTGAAACTACTCCGACCAAACGGAGCCACGTGTAGCATCCGCAGCAGCTAGCCTGGGTCTTTGGAGAAAACCCAACACCTGGCAAAGCTCTCCAGGGAATAATGACCCAGACAGAAAAGTGGCAACGTATCCCTCCGGTCTCTGACCGAAGCTGGCAGAGACACAGAGATCAGCGGGGGCAGATGAGCTCCCGTACGATCGCGGGGCGGCGTTTGGGAACCGTGCCAAAGAGCCGAACATCAATTCAGAACGAACGCGCTTTACCAATTCTCGCTGTCACACACACATCCCGCGTCACGCTGGGAACGGATGGCGTGTGTGTGTGTGTGTGTGTGTGGCAGCGGGGGTATTTCTGAGGCCGCCTGTCTGCCCCGTGACGGCTCCTGTCCAGCCGGGGTAATGGGTTCAGCGTAGCCCTGGCGACGCAGGCAGAGGCTGAGGCGCTAATTATGGAGCTTGTTAGGCAAGCAGAGGTGGCGGCTCATTGGCCATTAGCCTTCCTGCATGAAGTCTGGCCGGGAAACAGGTAAACAACCATCATCATTAGCATCACCGTTAGAGAGCTGGTGTGTGCGTTTGGGTGAAAAGGGGTGGGGGGGTTATATCGAATCAAAGCGTACGGTAATAAATAGCAGAATAGAGTAGAATAAATGTATTCATTCAAGGTTCCAATGGAAATAATATGTTTAAAAAAAACGAAAAAAAAAAAAAAACAGCCAAACATCTTTGCCATTTTCAAGCAACATCCTCGTTGCTATGGAGTCACCATGGCAATTCTCTGAAGTTCCCGGTTTCCACAATGCACCGCGCAGCTCACGTATGCATGGCACAGCGTGCACGGCCACACTGCAAAGCACTCACACACAAACACACACGCAGATGATACTTGATATTCACCATTGCCTGATGCTCCCACCTACTCAAGGCCAATGCATTATAATATGGATATGCATCTTTATCATAGCAGTGTGTGTGTGTGTGTGTGTGTGTGTGTATGTGTATCGATAGCCACAATAACTCGTCGGATAATATGCTGAAGTGTACTTTGCCCGGGCAGACTCATTCAACTTGGCTGACTGCTGCCCTCGCAATAGTCCGATGGTGCTTCCAATCGCAGGCGTCGGCACGGATGCGTGCGGTTCCTTAAAGCGGGAGTAGTGGAACCATCTGACTGTGCCCCCCGCCCACTCCCCTTTCTCGGTCCCCTTGCGTCTTTTTCCCCCTCTCCAACTATCCCTTCATCTCTCCTTGCAGGCCCAATCATCACCGCCCACCCGCCTTGGCCACTCCGTCTCCCCCCGTCATTCTCTCTCTCTCTCTCTCCTGTCACATCCCGTCCTCATCTCCCTCTCCCTTATCTAGTCCCTTTTCTTCGCCCGCTCCTCCCTCCTTCCTTGTCTCATCAGTGGGTAGATTATTATAGTGACAGTGGAACAGAAAGAGAGAGGGGGAGGGAGGGAGAGAGGGAGGGAGGTGGGTAGGTCAATGGCAGTGAGAGACCACTCCCACACATACACAGTCAGAGTTGCCCCTTATTAAGGTTGTCCTGACTTGCATAAATCCTTCATACATACCAAGAGAAAACCACCTACGAAAATATACATAGTGCTACTACTAACACTGCGCACGCACGCGCACACACACACACACACACACTCCTGCTGGTTCGATCAAACACATCACTTACCGCTGACAGAACAGTATTTATCACTGCAGTTAGCAAGCTGTATTTACCAGCTGTCAAGTGTGTGTGTGTGTGGGGCGGTGATGTCCAACATTGACCATGATTGCCATGACCTCCTTAGAGGTCGCGAACCCTTCTGACCGCGTTCCCTTCCAGACGGCTCGTACAGGACCGCCAATCACACGGGCAGTTCCATTGGCAGCCATTTTGGCGGCCTGAGCGTAATTCCTTCACGACGCCCCCACACCTTCGAGAGGAAAAAAGCCCCTTGCATTTCTATACCGAGTTAATATCGTCATTATAATCATTATGACTACGATCATTTTTAGTTTGGCTATTTTCGGTTCCCCCTCAGCGCTTGGCGCTCAACGCACGGCGCATAAACGAGCACGCTGGGAGCGTCAGCACGGAAACCACGGGCGGATCTCACTTCGACTGGCGTGGACTCCCCAACGCACGCACTCTCTTTTTACCTACCTCCCTCCCTGTCATAATGGATGAGCTAGGTTAAGCTTCCTCCCCTTTTTCCTTTTTACAGCATCTGGATCAATTAAAATGCTCTCTCGTTCTCGTTAGGCTAACCGCGACACGCTAACGCGTGGAAGGCGTTGAGGGAAAGCCTTGGTTTGCGCGACGCTACGGCGAGGCGGCGCTAACGATCTAGAGACGACAGGGGTCGGTTTGGGCGAGTCGGTCTCGCCATTTCCAGGTGCCACGGTTCGCTTCCCGTGGGGCCGACTCCTCTCCGCACGAACGGTGTCAGACCCGTATATCTTCCAATTAAGGGGGAGGAACGCTGTCGGTTGGCTGCTCTCAGAGGGTGAAGAAAGATGAGGGGGGTGGGGTGGTTAACAAACAGAGACGCTTGCTTGCGCGCACTCTCCATCTCAGGCCCCCCCCCCGTCACACTCCTCCATCCTCCCATCTCTCTCTCTCTCTCTCCCCCTTGCACGCTCCCTCTCTCCCTCCCTTTCTCTCCCCCTTGCACCATCCCTCTCTCCCTCCCTTTCTCTCCCCCTTGCACCATCCCTCTCTCCCTCCCTTTCTCTCCCCCTTGCACGCTCCCTCTCCCCCCCTCCCTTTCTCTCCCCCTTGCACGCTCCCTCTCCCCCCCCCCTTTCTCTCCCCCTTGCACGCTCCCTCTCTCCCCCCCCCTCCCTTTCTCTCCCCCTTGCACGCTCCCTCTCTCCCCCCCCCTCCCTTTCTCTCTCCCTTGCACGCTCCCTCTCTCCCTCCCCCCCCCTTTCTCTCCCCCTTGCACGCTCCCTCTCTCCCCTGGATGCCATGAGCACCCATTGCCGCCGCTCTGGTAGGAAGTGATGAGTGTATCTGCCATGTTGTTTGTTTGCCTCGTCCTCGGGAGCCTTGGAACAAAAAAAATATGAATAAAATGGTATCGAAAACAAACGCACCCACCCCCACCCCCACCACAAAGAAATACCTCTGGAACTCTGGAAAACAAACACAGCTCTGCCTCTCCAGTGACAGCTTTCCAGCCAGTACAGTGGCCGGTCCCCCCCCCCCCCTTCATTTTTTCACAGCTGTAGTCGCCATATGTGGCGGAAAATAAGTAGCCGACCATGTACAGTGTTGCCCTCCTTTCGTGAGACAGCGCTTACTCATCTGCCCTGGATGTATGCCAGGGTTTCACTGAGGCATGCCTGAGCGTTGGCCGCGTCTGCCTTCGTCTCGCCAAACGGGAGGCTAATTTTGTGGCAGGCCGCTCAAAAAACGAATGAGACGCTGACCCCCTCTGCTGGCGGAGCTCCGGAACAGCAGACGGAAATCATTTGGGGGGGGGGGGCAGAGAGACAGCGAGCGGGAAGTCCTCCTGAAACGACTCGGAATAGATGAATCCGACTGAGGTAACGGCGAGGGTTGTGTTCGCCCCCCCCTATCACCCCCTCCACCACCCCACTCCCAGCCCCTGGTTATCAGTAGAACTCCTTCAACCAGTCTTCCTGATTTGTCTCTCCTCTCTACCCTGTCCCCCCTTGCTGGAGGGGGGGGGGGGGGGGACGACACAGGATGGACAGGATTTGGATGGACGGAGGCGACCTCTCACCTTCTCGTAGTAATCCACGTTCTTCTCGGCGGTGGACAGGAAGGCCGATTTGAGGTCGGTCCTCATGCTCCTCTTCCAGCGAGACCAGTCCCCCTTCAGGGCGTTGTTGGCCCACTCCTCCCGGTCCTCCAGCCTATCGATCTCCTCCTTCAGCTGGGAACACAACAGCAACGTGCCAATCAGTGACGCTCAACCTCCGCCGGCAGCCAATCACCTTTCCACGTTCTTAACAGAAGCACGTTTGTGAAGACAGGCCATACCATTCCTAAAGCGCAGCCTTTCTAGAATATATGACCACACCACTCAAAGCATAGAAGACTAGATGGGTGATATTTGTGCACCTAAAGATATCCGCTCCCAGAAATGCGAGCACATTTTGTATATAGCAGACGCTTTTATCCAGAATGACTTATATCACATACAGGGTAATTCCCCCCTGAGGTAAGTAGGGTGAAGTGCCTTGCCCAAGGACGCAACGTCACGTTTCCTCAGCCGGGAATCGAACCGGCGACCTTCTGATCATTAGTTTGACGCCCTAACCACCTGACCCTTAGCCACCCTCATGTGTACTCCCACACGTACAACGGCAACACAATCTGTGGTAGTTAAAGGTGACGGACAGCGGTGAACCGCCATGCGAACTGAGGTGATTTCCGGCGTTCTCTCATGGCTTATTCCTGCCACGCTCACGGCCCGGAGACCTCACTTAGGAAAACAAAACGGCCGACTCTTCAGCTGTCGGTTTGGCGTGAAAAGTGAGTTTGCATTTGCTCCCGCACGCTCGCGGGGTCTTCCTTTGCCTTGTTGCTGCTGCAGTGCTATTGATCCAAGCCCCTCATCAAGGTGATGGCTAAGCAGGCCCAGCCATGGATTAGAGACGTTGAGTGTGTGTGTGTTTGTCATTTAAACCGATCCCGATGGGGCATTTGACTCAAAGAGCCCTCGACAATAAGCCCATCTCCTCGCCAAGAAGGATTGACAGAGGAACTTGTTTAGCGATACGAGGGCAGAGAAAAGGAGAGAGAGAGAGAGAGAGAGAGAGAGGGACAAGGGAAATACAGAAACAACAACTGCAGTAACAAGCAACAAGAGTGAGAGAGGGAACGAGAGGGAACGACAGGGGGAGAATTAAAGAAAGAGCTAAGGCCAGGCTGTTTTCCTGAGGGAGGTGGTGGCGTCCTATTAGACTTGCTCAGATATGCAAGGCTGGGCAGGAGATGGGGGGGGGGGGGGTATTGACAGGGGGGCTGATGAGGGCTAGCGGTTGCTGGCACCGCCAGCCTCATCTTAAGTTGGTGGCGATCGATGCGGGACGCGGGGAGCTGGCGTGGGCGTTCGCCCCAATTTGCGCGTGCGATAATGTGCGTTTGCGTGACTGAGCTCTGTGTGTGTGTGTGTGCGCGTGTGTGTGAGAGTGAGTGCTTGTTTGATGGATGTTTATGTGAAAGCACACAGCTGCCTGAGGGTGGAATTTGTGTGCATGTTAATGTCTATAAGTGTGTATGCGTCTTTATGTTTAAGTCTACGTGTGTGTGTGTGTGTGTTAGGGCTGTTTATCAAACTCCACAGAGAGGAATTGGGCTGGCTAGGTTTCGCTGTGACTGACTACAACAAGGACACCCATCATTAGAAACACACGCACATTGTTCCAACCACAAAGAAAGCTTTCCATACCAAGTCGAAATGTTAGACTTCAGGGAAAGTTCTACGAATGACGCTCACTTATGAATAACGTACCAGCGCCTGGCTCTGCAGCGTAGGGCCAATCTCCTGACCGCCGCGTCGCTGCCATCTTCTGGCTGATCGGAAAACGACAACGCTCCTACAAATTATAACCTCTAATCTTCCCTGTGATAACATTCAACATCAAATCAACATTTATTTGTTTAGCCCTTTTTACGAGCAACATCAGAAAGGGCTTCACATATGCCCGTTGAACTGCCCCTCGACCAACCTAAACCCTCAAGGAAGACGAGGAAACACTCCCAGGAAAACTCACTAGGGAGATTATTTTTTTAAGAAACCTTGGAAGGAGCAATTCAGTGAGGGATCCCCTCCTCCAGGGACGGTTGGTGGAAGAGATGATACGAACACAGGCTAAACAATCATCTAGAGCAGGGGTCTCCAATCCTGGTCCTCGAGGGCCGCTGTCCTGAAGGTTTTAGATGTTTCCCTGCTCCGGCACACCTGATTCTAATGAAAGGTCGTTATCAAGCTCTGTGGAGGTGTGCTGGAGCAGGGAAACATCTAAAATCTATCCAAAGCGACTTACAAGAGGGAGCTTTACAAAAGAGCATTGGTCGCTAAGCATAGCAACGGGCTTAGAGATTTTGAAACGTACATCGTGAGAACCAATAAGTGCCAAGGGAAGAGCTATATGACATGAACTGGTCCTGGGTTGCCGACAGTGCAAACCACTACAGCCAATGCGAGTGAGGCCACACACACAACTTGAAACCAGAATGTTACTGGTTAGTAGAGACAACGATGACCAAAATCAGGCCTCTGTTACACGGCATGGGCAGAGGTCAAAGTTGAGCCAGACCGCCCGTCAGGGTACCGGATCGATCCCCCCCCCCCCCGCTCTCCCTCCAATCACATGACAACACAGGAAGTACAGGAGTCAGCAACACAGGAAGCACCGTGCGCGAGTTCAGGGGTCGCCTGGCAACAGGATGGAATGTTCCAGTCAGGTGGAGGGAGATCTTCGTCTGGCTGCTAAACATGCCGAGTCATCTTTTCCACGTTCCAACGACCACTTGGATTTACGAAGTGGATTTCCGTGATGGAAGTCACATGGTTGACCTGCGACTCACCAACCGCTTATGTTGATTTGTTTTAAAGGCTTAGGTTAACGACGGTTAATTTAGCTGTTAATGGAACTGTGGAACCGAGGTAAGGACTGCACGGGGTGTCAAATGACGCGGTTCAGTTGGAATACCGATACTGCTGTGTCGCCCTACTTTTCACACTGGCCAAACTAGCACAATGCTAACAGTTAGCAGGTGTCACAGTAGTACTGCTTGTGACAGCGATGTCAGTTAGTCACCCTTCCAAATATGGACCACCGTGAGTGAAATACAGAGTGGTATGAAGAGTGTTTTCTGAAGATGAACCTAGGATTTGGGGACACATACAAGACAGGACGAATGCTGGTGCCTTATAGTCTAGGCTAGCACACCAGCAATAACGCGATGATGACTAATTCTAATTTGGATGATACCGTGTAAAAAAAAAAAAAAAGATTCATCTATAATAAAAACCTGCCGTTTTGGTTTACAGTCCTCGCAAGAGCGTTAACTAGCCGGATAGAGTGTAAGCCCAAGCGCTCAAGCGATTCAGACCAGGCCAGTTACCAGGTGCCACCTCTCCTCCATCTTAATGATGCATCACCTTCCCCTCCACCCAGCCTCCCCCCAAGGCCATTGTTCCGATTTGAATTCAATAGATCGGTGAGAGAGGGAAGCTTACCAGAAAAATTACAAAATATGTAACGCTTGCATTCTTCTGCAAACTTCTTTAAACATTTCTTTCTTTGAATTTTTTTTACGCATATTTCGGAACGCCCGGATCGCTCCCCCTTCCGCCGATCGAACCCCTGCGATATTGCCAGTGTGCAGAGATGACATTTCAAGTCGTCGATAGATAGAATTCCATTAGTGTGTTATTAGCCCGGTCTCGGCAATGAAATAATGTTTACACCCCAACTTCCTACGCTGTATGAAGAAGCTCAAGGGGGACTTCCTGCGAGAGCGCCCGATATTTAGATAATCCTCGGAGTCGAGCCACTTCCAATATGGCCGGGGTCCCCCTCCGTCTTAAGGCCGCTCTCTTGGAAATGAAAGCAGACACTCGTTGGCTGTCTGCTTCTTTATTACTCCTAATCTCTGGGAAATTGCCTGGAAGCAGAGGAATCTGAAGGCTTATAGGGTGGGAAGGACGGATGAGAGGGGGGAGGGGGTGAGGAGGAGTGGAGACGAGACGAGGGGAGGGGGAAGGGAGAAACGAGTCAATATTGTACTTACCGCTTCTTTGTCCACTTTCTTGGTGGCCAAGGCCTCACTTTTGGCTTCCAGCTCGGCCTGGATGTTGTCTCTCCTCCTCAGCACGGCCTGAAGGGCAACACCAACACAGCACACGCAGCTGAGCAAGGTTTCTGTGCTTGGGGTCGGACCTCAGACAACCAGGATTATCGTCCTGGTTGACCTCTCCAAATGCTAAGTTCTAACAGGCTCGGGAGGGGGGGGGGGGTCTCTCTCTGGGGTTAGTTTGGTTGTACGTACTGTTCGTCAAACCGGTCAAGCCCGTTTTTTTTTTTTTTTACCTTGAGCCCTTCAGCGCAGAGGACGTACTCGTGCAGGGTGGGCACTAGGACCTCGGAGAGCTGGTGGACCTGCAGGTCCGTCTCCTGGCAGCAGCGCTCCAGGCAGCTGGCCACGCCCTTCAGGGGCTGGGCCAGTGGCTCCTCCTCCGAGCCGGACCACAGGGTGTAGGTGGGGGCGCATTCCTTCAGCTCCTCCAGGTACTCTGAAAGACAGGGAGGACACTCTGTTACAGACAACGCCACCTTACTGCTGGCCCATGCCCCTTTCTCCCAGTGTATAACTATTTCCATCTTCCTCCTCAATTTCTGTATCTGTGTGTATCTCTCTGTATGTCTCTGTTGAGAGAGGAGAGAGAGACAGAGAGAGAGAGAGAGAGAGAGAGAGAGAGAGAGAGAGAGAGAGAGAGAGAGAGAGAGAGAGACAGAGACAGAGAGAGAGAGAGACAGAGAGAGAGACAGAGAGAGAGAGATATTTGGTTTCTCCCTCACGGGGTCCAGCACAGTCTGCTGGAGCGTGCTGTTCGTGTACACGCGCGCGTACCTTTCTGCTCCTTGACGATCCTCTGAGTGACCTTGTCCAGGGAGGAGATCTTCTGGCTGAAGGCGTCCACGTACTCCTGCATGGCCGCAAACTCCTCCGGACGGTTCTTCACGCCCCGGACGGAGTTGGACAGCGCCCTCACCGTGTCCCCCATTCGGCTGAGGAAGCCGGGACCCTGCTTCTTGTGGGACGTCAGCTCCTGTGTGTGTGTGTGTGTGTGTGTGTGTGTGTGTGAGGGGGGGGGGGAAGAGAGACTTGTAAGAGACAGTCTCGACATCTTAAACATGTGCCGTTGGACTAATGTGTTTTTTCCATTCATTTTCATGGATGGCCATAGGTTAGGCCCTTCCTTGCCATATCCTGTCAATCATTTTGACGCTGACAAGGTCCAGAAACAACACACTTCCAGACTAAATGAGGCTGGTTTCGTTTCCTACTCGTACCCAAGCAGAACTGCAATACAACAATTGCCGTTTCAATTGCTATTTCCAGTTGGCCTAATCCTCTTCAGATGCTGTACTGACATGCAAGACAACACAGTGCTGTTCCTGGGCTTTAAGACACAAGGAAAGCATTCATGCTCAAGTCCACGACGCATTATACTATTATGCTAACTGGATACTAGCGGTAATCAGATTTGTGTGCCAGTTAGAAGGACGACTATGGTGTGTGTGTGTGTGTGTGTGTGTGTGTGTGTGTGTTTGTATGAGAACAGGTGATAAATCTCAGAATTGAGAGGTTTTAAGACTCCCACGTGAAATAGTTGTTCTTCCGCACAAACGTACAGGATCCTTGCAAGGAAGCCCCTTTCACATCTGTACGTTACTGCTGACATAAAACCCCTTTAAGAAAATCACTTTTCTTTTTTTTTTTCTTCCTTTTTTTTATGTGCTTGCTGGTGCGTGTAAGACTTTTCCAGTGCACTTACCCAGGCCTGAGCTGTGAGGAAGACTTTGAAGTCGTCGCTGCAGGACAGGATAGGGTGGTCGGACACACGGTTCAGGAACCTGTGGAGAGCCTTCCTCCTCGTGTCGATGAAGTCGTTGTTAAACCTCTCCACCATCCCTTTCATCACAAACTTCTCTGGGAGCGGCTGCGGTAAGCATACAAGGAGATATTGGTGCGTGTGTAGCAGAGGCGGTTGGGTGACCACACCTGGGAGTTAATTGCACCCGACCCGAGACCTGACAACAAGCGCAGGCTAGCTCAGACTTTAGCTCAGCTGGCTAAACCATGTCTTCAAGGTCTGCAGACGACACGATTCTGCAGGCGGGGAAGAAGACTACAAAAACGTATGCTTGGGAAAAGTTCCAAAGACATTTAGCAGACGTTCTTATCCAGAGCGCCTTACAGCAAGTACAGGGACATTCCTCCTAAGGCAAGTAGGGTGAAGTGCCTTGCCCAAGGACACAACGTCACGTAGCCAGAGCCGGGAATCGAACTTGCGACCTTTCGATCCCTAGCCCGACACCTTAACCGCTGAGCCACACGATTCCCAAAAAATCGTGGCGATTCCTTAGTGTCGGCCATCACTGCCTACCTACATGAACAATGAGCGTGGGGTGGGTCTCTTCCAGCTTGCCTTTGAGCCACAGGAAGTCCTGGTAACGCCTGCGAACTTCGTACTCGCTGGAGTCAAACTCGCTGCGGGTAGTCTGGGGGGGACAGGAAGAGGGCGTTAAGACGTGCTGCAGACACCGCAACCGAGGCGCTACTTCGTCAAAATCCCACCGTGACCGACAGGCCTTGTCCGGATGGTAAATCAGAATGGGGGTTTATTCGCTATGCAAAATTTACAAACATAGAATTCACTGTGGCAGAAATGAGCAAACATAGAACATGTATGTGGCATACTAATAAAAAAAATGAATGCAATGTAAAATACACTACAGATATGATACATATAAACAAATGATACAAATTATACAAATAATACAAATTATACAAATAATGGGCGCCCGCTCACCTTTGTCAGAACTCTGTAGGTGATGAACGTCTCCACGGCCGTCACGTGACTCTCTGGGTTATCCACCGTGATGAAGAGGTCTTTTGTGTCAGGGCTCTCTTCTTCCTCCTCCTCAAACTTGTACTGGTCGGCCGTGGAGCCTGGTGAAGTCTGCACGGATGGGTCCATTGCCCTTCCCTCTATCACGGTGACGTGCTACACAAGAGACAATGACGCCGGCGTGAATGCTACATTCATTTACTGGGACACAGACACCCGCTACATAAACGGTAAAGCATTATTATATACATAAGTTTTCATGCGAGGCCCTTAACGTGATCATGTGCGGCATACATCTCTCGATGTTTTCTGAATGACGGTATTAAAGCAGTCTGCCAGGATAACGTTAAACGCCTGCAAATGAAAACAAGCCGAAAGTCATGCCAACTACACTAACAAATTGTCCAAGCGAGCTGTCTGTAGACGTCCCACTCACCGCATGCAGCCAAACAGACAAACGGGTTATGCAAACGACTTTTTAACAGATCTGATGAGTCCTTGACTTGTTATGTCCAGATCAACATTGTTGATTGTTGATTGTTCTTTTCGGGAAGGCTTCCGCTATGGGGTGGGCAATCCTGGTCCTCGAGGGCCACAGTCCTGAAGGTTTTTATATCTTTCCCTGCTCCAGCACACCTGATTATAATTATCAGGCTTCCACAGAGCTTGATAACGACCTGTTCATTTCAATCAGGTGTGTTGGAGCAGGGACACATCTAAAACTTTCAGGACAGCGGCCCTCAAGGACCAGGATTGGACACCCGTGGACTATAACGAACCGTTCAGCTGGTGGATCTGCCAGGTCAGCAGATCTGAGGAGCGCCGCTCCCCAAACCGACTGAACAATGACATCAGGCAAAGATCATCAGATATGTAAGTTTGTTCACTGGGTGTCTTTACAAGTGTGGTGGAAAAAAACGACGATATATCGGACACACCTAATCAGACCAGTTGAAAACTGTAAAGTTCCCGATTTACAGACTTGAACCGATCGAAGGGTTTCTTAACGTTTGACAGGTCAGCTGTTCTTTATGAAGCTTGATCCAAACCATGCAAGTCATCAAAGGCCATAATGAATGACAGAAACCACCTGATCTGAACTTTCTACGGATTTATTCTCGTGTCTGCGTGATCAGCTGACAATAAGCCGAAAACTGTCGGACTACTAACTTCATAGTTCCGATCAGAACATTTTTATAAGATACTCTAACCCTCCCCGTGTTATATCCTGCCTTCTGGATGTCTTTACTAACATAAGAGAAGCAGTTTTACTTCTACTTCATCTAAGGATGGTGGAAATCAATGCATTATTGGCGGAGTCCAAACTTTCCACGTAGCAGGAATCCCATCCAAACCCTTGTCTATGCAACAAGAGCATTGGATCACTTTAAAAGTTTTTAATCGCCTATTTTATTTGTTTTACCTTGCTGAAAACTTCTAAGTCATCGTCTTCGTCCAGATCAAACATCTGTCCCGAGATGTCGGCTGGGATTGTTGGATTGTGGGAGACAGCAGCCGCTTCGCCTACAGCCGCACTCATTGCTGTCCTGATTTATAATAACCAGCCTGGACTGTCCTGGCCTGCGAACCTCATGAGCGGAGGGTTCAAAAACACACACCAAAAAGCCACACGCAAAGAAGAAGAAGAAAAAAAACGCACACACACACACAAAAAACACAAAACCAACAAAAAAAACTCAACTTCAGAGGTGGACTACAACTGCGCATCAAGTCTGCGCAGAAACGGAAGCATTGTGGACAAGGAAGTTGAAAATATATTTATTTATTTATTTATTAAGGTGTTCTGAAAAGATTATGCATGGTCATGGGACTCGTATTGCATCAGTATGAATAAAATACAATTGCAGTATGGTTATTTTGGGCACTACAATAGTTTGATCGGGTGCCGCATTTATCGTTATCAATTGTATTGGGTGGTGACTGATTGATATTCTTTGACAGCGCGTAAATTGTCCAGAAGTGGCATGTCTGGATACAATAATACAAATATACTTTCATCCCTAGCCTACCACAGCACAATCTGGGCATGTGTACAGCCAAAAGATGTCACTGTTGCACAGTGGATCAGAGCAGTCATGTGGCTGAGAGGTTAGGGATCAGAGGGTATCTGGTTCGGTTCTTGGCTGTGCCAACATGACTTTGTGTCCTTGGGCAAGGTTCTTCACCCAACTTACCTCAGCGGGGAATGTGTGAAGTGACTACATGTAACATGGCATGCACACACACACACAGTTCATTGTGCATTCATATCTTATGATTGGTTACTGGACATGCAGTTCTCTTTTTATATTCATATTTCGACTGCATTGATCAAATTCGTTTCAAAATAATCTTTCAGAAATTGTATGGAGTGAGGAAATGTGTTACATTGGAGATAGCCATAAAATGCTCTAACAACACAATTGAAATATTTTCATTTGCATTTGAAAATGTCACTAGTATCTGGAATGTTCACGATTACCATGATGCCCTAATTCCCTTTGGCAGCTAAATAATCAATACTGATGACCTATCAAGCTAATATCTTGAATGCTTAGTCAAGATAAGATAATCAATGAGGTGATTCCGTGAATCAAATGGCTTTTTTATTGCCTGTCAGACAAATTATTAAGTTTTATTTTGTAGTACTCGCATTGGTTTCGATATCTTGAAGTGTCCAATAATGGATTTCCTTGACGGCTTTCGCATACAACATTGAGATTTCATATTGACGTGGCATATTGACTGAAAACATTGAATAAATAGCATCTTCAAGCCTTGTCCGGATATTTTTTTAAAGCACAGGATAATAATGTGTTCCGTGTCGGTCCGGACACAAATATCTGCATACAGGAAGTCCTTGAAATGCTGATATTACCATATCCTTTTCCTTCCACCAACTGGGGGAAGGCCACATTCGTCAGCTATTCAGATTAGAGAGCTTTATAATGATTCTACAAAGGTCAGGGTTTGTCTGTGTGGAAGTGTGGAACGCTAAAGCACAGAATGCCAGGAAAGGTCACTTGCTACCACAATCATATTATCTCTCTGCCATTTCATATGAATTTGTCTCTCTGATTGATTTAAAGCTTATGTTGAGACTGTGTGTGTTTCATTTCCATGACAAAGAACATCTGTCTTGTGTAGATGATGTCATGCAAGCCAATACATCGGAAAATATGTGTATGTTTTATTTTTTTTTATTATACTGGGGAAAAAAGAGGTTACGTTTACCCTTAATGCTGCAGAAAAATGCTTCTGCATATCCGCGTGCCTTCCTTACCTCTGTGGGAAAGGTCGTTTCGTGCAAACATACCAAGTGTCACGCCAGTATGGCCTGAAGCAGCCTCGGAGTTAACAGGACTTGAAGACGATCAGTCAAATAGCTAAAGCTGAATCTAATCTGAGACAGCGGCCGGCACCGCCGCGATCGTCCGTCGCCCTGTCTGCGCGAGCAAAGCTGAGATGGTGATTGAGGGCAGACTGCCCACTCATTAAGTGAATCCTCTAACTCTCCTGGCATTTGAGTACCACACACTCTCTCCTTGGACCCGAGTCAAAACCCGTCCTGTACAACCACATCTCTCCAGGCTAAACGGTTCTGCAAAGCAAAAACAGCTCCATCAGTAGCAGTTCATAATTAGATTAGCATTACAGCCCAACCGCCAACCACCCCAAACAATGGCTTTCATAGATCAGCTCTTTCAAATTGCGTTTACGTACTGTCAGCCCCATTAGTGACCAACCCGAGATTCTAAAAGGAACAGAAGGGAGGACAAAAAAAAGGATGTGTGCTGTTTTTCTTCTGCGGTGTGTCTAAAAGGGATGAAGCAGAAAGCATTACAGACAGTTACAGCTGAAGTCTTGCATCGCTTCCCTTTTGTTTTCCCAATGCCATTTCTCTCTCTCCCCTCTCTCTCTCTCTCTCCAACTTGCTTTCTCCCTTCCTCTCTGTCCCTCTTTCCCTCTCTCTCTTGCTTTCTCCCTTCCTCTCTCTCCCTCTTTCCCTCTCTCTCGCTTTCTCTCCCTCTCTCGTTTTCTCTCTCTCTCTCTCTCTCTCTCTCTCTCTCTCTCTCTCTCTCTCTCTCTCTCCAACTTGCTTTCTCCCTTCCCTCTCTGTCCCTCTTTCCCTCTCTCTCCTTGCTTTCTCCCTTCCTCTCTTTCCCTCTTTCCCTCTCTCTCGCTTTCTCTCCCTCTCTCTCCCTCTCTCTCTCTCTCTCGCTTTTTCTCTCTGTCTCTCCCCATGTTGTTGGATCTCCCTGCGATAGGAAATTGCCTGCTAACGGCACGACTGCTACCTCGAAGCCTGCTGCACTCGTACAGGGAGAGGTTAGAAAGAGAGACGAAATGAGGGGCCACCTGGACAAAAGCGGGAAGCGAACAATTAAGAATCAATTTACCGTCAAAAAGCTTTGCTTCCTAATTAAGACCACATGCAATCTAGTGTTTCGAGGGCACTCTGATGTGGCGCACGCACGCACATGCGCTTTTTCCGTTTTTTTTTCCGTCACCATCCCATTGTTTCGTTCTACTTTTGCTATTATGATAATGTAGTTTTCCACAGGGGACCATTATGTGTGGTGATTGTGATTCTGAAATGAGAAAGTCTTTTAATTCCTGCCAGGTGTGTTGTGTCATAAGTGTGCGGTGATTATCGTGTGTCATTATCAACATACTCGTGTCACATGTGTCATAATGATAATGTATCATGTTAATGGGACATGGTCACATTACATTACTCTCATATTAAACCATGTGGATTATGGTTTTATGTCTCTGGACACTGCATGTACTTCATGTAATATTTCTTTTATTTCTTCTTCTTTTGAATCAATGTACATTTGTATGATCTATTACCTGCTTGCTCGGGTTAGACAGATACAGTTTGATTTCATCCATTCAATGAGTCGTGAAGGTTTTATGGCGCATAGTAATGGAAGGCTTTTCTTTACTAGTGAGTGAAAACGGAGCTAGTCAACGCGAGGTTAACTCGGATGGTTTGAAAACAAGTGAATAAATTGTGAGTGAGGCGTGGGTTTGGGAGCCAGACAGATGGTGGGTTTTGAGCAAGAGCAACGTGGCACACATGGAAAACAGTGAACCGACGCACAGGACAAAGTCATGGTCGGAGCAGTCAAAATGTAAAAATACACACACACACACACACACACACAGTATGTCACAAAAGTGAGTACACCCCTCACATTTCTGCAGAGATTTCATTATAATGTTTAATAGAACAAACACTGAAGAAACATTGCTTTGACACAATGAAAAATAGTTTGTGTAAAGCTTATATAGCAGTGTAAATAAAATATGGCCATTAGTAGCTAAACCCCTAGCAGCAAAAGTGAGTACACCCCAAAGACACTACAGCAGGGGTCGGGAGCCACTGTCCTGAAGGTTTTAGATGTTTCCCTGCTTTAGCACACCTGATTGTAATGAAGAGTCATTATCGGGCTTCCACAGAGCTTGATAACGACCCGTTCTTTTGAATCAGGTGTGCTAGACCAGGGAAACATCTAAAACCTTCAGGACAGCGGCCTTCGAGGACCGGAATTGCCTACCCCTGTACTAGATCCTGTCCTTGCGGTGACACAAGCTCCACAAAGGTGTTCGTCTATAGAAATGAAATCACATAAACGACCCGCTCGGAACGCAGTCTGACGACAACCCAATTAAAAGGAGGAAAAAAAGAAGGGAAAAAAAAAAGATTATCTTGAACTTTCAGTACGTAGACCTCTAACCTGTGAAATCTAATTAAGTCCCAGCAACAAACAAACAAGAAAAGGCATTACTAATCAATCATCCAGAAATGAGATAAATTAAAATAGAAAGCACAATGATTGAGGGCTGAGCACAGGAGATAAGGGTGGTGGTGGGGGGGGGGGGGGGGTGACATGCACTGGAGAACCTTCCGGATTGCCATCCACTTGGGGGTGCATCAGGTACGGTTGAATTGGTCATAGTATTAATTCTTCAGGTTGGAAAGTCACTGAGTACAGCTCTAGAACAAAACAACAAAAAGTAGATGAATACAAGAGCCGAATGCTTGTATTGCTCGCATTGACTGGACACAGAACCAGTGGATTTGCATCCCGTCGTGACGAAATGCCTCCGACGATCGTGAGCGAGTCCAGCGATTATCCTTACAGTCTTTCATCCATTGTAGTGTACGCGGTAGTTTCACGACGCAACAGATGCAAGGGTTCATCCGGAGTTTAGGGCGCAGCAGACGGCAGAGAGTCCATGTAATCAGACACGGGGAGCGAGGGGGGGAGCCTGAGAGAGAGCGACAGAGACATGTTGACTTATGAGAGCTGGCATATGGTTGCTAAGACACATCTATTTGTAATTTTTTTTTCTCTCGACAGGAAAATATGTTTCTATTTTAAACGTCGTTAACCCGGGTGACTGTTGATGTTGCTTGGCACACGACTACCGACAAAAAAAGAGTGATTCTATTCATGCACTGTAGAGGTGAGGGCTCTTATTGTGTGAATGAAATACAGGGGCCTCTACACTGCGCTTTAATACAGAGTTGACCCCCGCAAAACTACGTTGAGCCAGTTACAATGACTTCTCCCGACTTATCGGAACACGTGCTGTCTTCAACGCGGAAAGAACAAAAAGGCGTGAAGATTAAGACGGCTTGCCTTTGCTCTGCTTCCTCTCCCAACTTTGGAGTTGAACGTATTTTCCAATTATGGGTCTCCGTTCATTGAAGCGAAACATAGAGAGCTTTTAGGCACAATAGGACAATAGGATTAACAGGGAGGGGAGGGGGATGTTTTTTTTTGTGTGACTATGGGTGGTTTCGCACAACTGTATGCTCTTTAGTGTTCATTTTATTGCGCCGTCGCATTTTCCTTCTCCCCCCGCTTTGCTGCGCCATCTCCGCATAGAACGCTAACCTTTTAATGTCTGTTTTTCGTCCAACGGTAAACACATCTTGCTCCTCCTTTATTTTATTCAACACGCCATTAATGTCTTTTTCTGCCTCTCCATCTGCCTGGTCTTTACCGCCAAGTCCTGCCTAGTCCCTGTTCCCTCCTATCTCCCCCCTCTCAATCGGCACCTTCCTCCTGTCTTATCTTCTCCTTTGACCACGCTGTCCCTCTCTTCCAGGCCACTATTAGCACCGCTGCCTATCCCTCCTCCTCTCCTGCCCTAGAGCGCTGTGCTCTCTCCTCCCTCCTCTCTCCCCTTCCCTCTCTTTGTCGGTCAGCCCTCCATCCCTTCCCAATTCTTTCCGCCTCCGTATATATCGTCTTTCTCTGCCTCCATCCACCTCTCCGAACTCGACCTCTCTCCCACTTTCCCCGTGCACCTCCCTCTCTCACCTTCCAGACATCGCTAACCAAACTTCACCCCCCCCCCTCAATTCACCCTCTTCATTTCCAGCCTCTCCCCCTTTTTCTTCCTCCCCTCCTTTCCTTTCTCTCTTTTTCTAGACACATTATGTAGATTAAACATCGCCAGCCGCACAGCCGAGAGTCTATGACTGCAGCACTTTGTTTTCCTAAATAATTAACAAGGCCGGTGTTGATTTACTGTCTAATGTAATACTTCCACATCCTTCTGGGGGCGAGACGGGCATCTGGCGGCTGCCTGGGCCTCCACGGACCTGGGCCAAGCCTCCAGCGTCAACCCCCAGCATTAAAATTTAAGGCGGCACATTAGGAAGAGGGCGCAATTGCGTGTGCTCGTGTGCGCGAGTGATTGAGGGAGCGTGTGCGCGCGCCGCCTTTTCAGTAAACATAGCGAATTGGGTGGCATTAGACTCGTCGGCCAAAGGCAGAAGAAATACAATGATAACGCTTTGTGTCTATCTGTAATGAGGTCTTGCGAAATGAGGGAGCGGAGGGGGAGTTAGGAGAGTGTGGCGAGGGGGGGGAAAGCGAGGGGAAAGGGCTTGTGTAATTTGGGAGGGCGGGGGACGGGGGGGAGGGGGGGCGGATTTTTGCAACAAACACAGCCGCCTCGGCGGTATTGATTTAAACCGTGGATCTGTAATGAGCGTGGCCTGGGACCGGCTTGTCATTAGCTTGACGCGCCATCTCGGTTATGCTAATGTGGCCTTGAAGCTTTCTGCCCCCCCCCCCCCCACCCCAAACACACACAAACCCCACTACACTATACCGCAGGTATAATTCCTCAATTACCATCTGCATCATTCCGCATATCCAAGTACGTTGGAAACACAGTCATTTGTTAGTATCGTGCCAGGTGTTCCTGCTAGGTCCATGAGGTTAGACCTTCAGATGTTGTACTGGAGCAGAGTTAGGGTAGGTTAGTGAACCTGAGCTAGTGAAGTGTGGGTTTTTGGGGTTGACAGCTCATTCTTGGGATGCGGCTAGGCTAGGCTAGGCCAGTTCAGGCTAGGTTAAGTTGAGCTACGGTAGGCCAGGGCATTTTAGACCAGGCTAGGCTAAGCTAGGCTGCCGCAATTCATTTTCTGTCTCTCTTGTCGGCGGTGGTAAGAAGCCCTATCACGTCGCATCCTTCATGTTACTGCCTTGGTCTCAGATAATGTCACCATACTATGGTGCTGCCGCGCCACGTCAAAACACGAACCGCATTCTGCGGAAAAAAAAAGCTGGCAAGGTCAGACGAGGCGCACTGAAAGAACGAGGTATTTTCGTCGACTCCCGAATCTTTCAGCAAGATTGATTTCAGGTATGTAGGTATTGATTCGACCCTGTGTTCACTGGCATCGACTGCCAGTTAATTTATAGTTCTGTTCGGTGTGATATACTGACCATTTTGCCACCTGTGTATTGATACAAACGTATACACTTTTACCGGAGAAAAAGTCTCATTCAAAATACTTAACCCCACCAACCCAAAGGGGTATTCCAGGTAGCATGTTTAACAAACGCTTAGCCTAGCCCTGAACTCGGGAGTTAAGTTACTCTAAAATGGGAAACTCTGAATTTTCCGTTCCAGAACAGCTGACATGAATGAATTAATCTAAGTCAGTACGAGAGTACGTCCACTCTTTAGTTAAGTGGATGAGTCCGACTAAAAGCCAACATCTATGGAGCGCCGGTATTAGGATTCATTATGGAAACATGCGACTAAAATTGACTTGCAATGCGGCAGTTTGAATGTAGTCCATAAATTGAACATGAAATGTCCGTTAATCTTCCAGATGAAGAAATGGTGAATTTATTATTTAATCAAATACAATGTTCATAGAGGTGCAATCCCACAAGCTTGAGGTGCGCATTTCAACAACTGAAAATGAAATATAAAAACGTCATACCGACGGGTAAGACATATTTAGCCTTTTGGCCCTGCAGGTTCGTGATGGTAGCCTCCATCGCTTTGGTTTTAATCATATTTGACATACAAAGTGAATATCCATCAGTGGCTATTCATCCTGTAGTGGTGGAAACACACAATGTCCACTAACAAAAAAAGAGCCACCACCAACACCGCCTCTGACCGATGCAGGCAGAGCTGAGACGCAACGTTGGGCGTCAAGCCGCTAAAGCAGGGGTGGGCAATCCTGGTCCTCGAGGGCCACTGTCCTGAAGGTTTTATATCTTTCCCTGCTCCAGCACACCTGATTAGAATTATCAGGCGTCAGGTTGATGACGACCTGTTCATTTGAATCAGGTGTGCTGGAGCAGGGAAACATGGAAAACCTTCAGGACCGCGGCCCTCGAGGACCAGGATTGCCCACCCCTGCGCTAAAGGCATCCCTGGATGAAGCTCATCATAGCCAATCACCGCACAGGACCCAAGTGTAAGTACAGTATGTTCCATATCATGTATATGTTTCCACTCTGGTCCACGTCTAGTCACGGTGGGTGTACCCCTTGCTCTTGTAAGTCATCCGAAATTGGGTGGGAATGGGTATGACGACGAGTTTATTCATGGGAAAACCTGCAAGCGAGCAAGTTCGTTTCACAGAGCGAGTTACCATGGCGATTTACCGAAAGGTTTCGCTCCCTCTCTTTCTAGAACAGAAAACTCCGGCCTCTTTTCAGGGTTAAACAACTCAAAGTTTTCGCTAAACCCGCTACCTGGAATACCCCCTTAATGTACTAGAGGAGGGGACCTCAAAGGCCTCTCTTTCTCTCATGTGGCTCTCTGTTGTGGCCGTGTGTTGTGCTGGTCTGGTTTTACCGTCTCTCCTGGGAGAATATGCCGCCTTGAAGAGCCCAATTGATTCCCTGACATCAAAGACCAGAGCCCAGCTCTGTCACAAAGCCATTACCTGGTCTACCTGGTTGGCCTCAATGCAAATAGAGAGCGGTATTGCCGCCAACATCACAGCCGTTCTCTGAATGCCCCCCCCCCCCCCCCCCCCCCCCCCCCCATCAAAAGGCAACGAGAGTGGATCCGGCATCATTACTGGTGTTTGTGTGTGTGTGTGTGTGTGTGTGTGCCGCCTCGGCGTTACTCGTACTCTCGAGGCTTCGCGAGGGCGCGCAGGAGGGAGCAACAATGAGGTCGGGGGGGGGGGGGGGGAGCGCACGCTCCCGGCGCCGTTACGGATCGTTAGAAAAACCGTTCCCCCCCCCCCGCCCCCCCAACCACGCCCCTCCGATGAATACGGAAGGCTCCCCTCCTCCTTTTCCTCCTCCCCGCCACCACCCTCCTCCCCTATACCCCTCCCCCCCCCCCCCACCCCCGTTACCCTTCTGTCACAACGCTAACGCTCACTAATTAGGCCTGTTTTGCCTATGAGAGGGCCCGCCCGCTTCGAAACACCACTCCTGTTTATTGCAATTAGTACGCCCATTAACTAGCACTTCGTAACATTGGGCCTGTCTTGGGTGGAAATGATGGGAGAGCACCGTGCATTATTTATGAAGGGATGGCAGCCGGGAGGGAGGGAGGGAGGAATGGCGGTGAGTGAAGTGTTTGGCAGCCCATCCGAGAATTCCATCTCTTGCTTCCTCACCTCATCTCCAAAAAAAAAAAAAAAAAAAAGCACTCACTGACATGCAGGCACAGCTGCCTGGCCCTACTGGAAGAGTTCTGTGCCTTAAATGCTCTTCAGGTTCGCATCCAAGCACTTTGTTTGTCCAAACGCAAACATCCTGTCACGTTCCCTCTTTTACCCGGCGGTCTGTTTCTCTCTGCCCCCCCCCCCCCCCCCCCGACTGAAAGTGAGCGGCTGACATTCGTCGAGCGTCCCGTCTCCACTCCTGGCCTCGCATTTTGTCCCGTTTTCATCGAGTGAACTCGGCCTTCCAATTACTCCGGAAGGTACACACCGATCCCAAACGTCTAGATAGCCACCTCGGCTGAATGCTAACCAGGCCCGGACTGTGCATCCCCCCGATGTTTATTTTCACTTTTCGATTCCAGGGCCAGTTTTTTATCTGAGCGGGAGCAGCCAAGGCTGCTGTTCCACTCCACCAGCCATATGAGCTGGGAGGGCAATGGAGCATTCAGACCGAGCCATGATCATGATCCTGGGAGAGAGAGAGAGACCTCCGTTTTTTTCCCCCCATTTTTGTCAATTCCAAAGCATTCCGGAAAAGTCCGAACGCGTTCAGACACCCAGGATCGATTTGACTGGGAACATGTAAATAGGCTCCCCCCCCCCCCCCTCCCCCCCTCCAAAATAAGTCTCAGTTAGCCAAAAGCTCGTTTTCAATCTGCAGTCTCCGGCCAGGACCAGAGTAACGAATGCTATGATGAGATGGCGTTCACCTCCACCTCAGACCCCCCCCCTTCCCCCCCTCCCCCCAAAAAAACGCCCTTCAATTTCAGCCCTTGAACCAAGACCGACTGCCCTAATGACCCGAATCGGAGTCAGGACATGGAGCTGGTCGGCCCTCCGGAAAAAAAAAAGATGAATCTTCATCAACGCACACTCTCCACGCTCCCAAAGCTGGGGGGGGGGGGTCAGCGTTATCATCCCCCGAAATTTGATTTGCGGTGCGGCACTAATTATTTGTATTTGTCCTCGCGATCACCCCCCCCCCCCCCCTCGCCTCCCGCCCCCTTCATGACACCAAACGCCCTGTCTTTATTTCAATCATTGAAAGAGCGCAGGGAAATTGTTTTCGCAATTACGTTTTTGGGGTGTAAAATTTACCCCTGGCGCGAGGGGAAAACCGTTCTCGGTGGCTTGACGGATATTAATGGAAGGAGTCCGGTTCAATGTTCAATTTGTCTAATGATTAAAAATACATTGGTGCACCTGCATAAATAATTCATGCGAAATGTGGAGTTGTAGGAGGGGAGTAGGGAAAAATAATAATTCCCTCCAAATTACCGCCACGGCCAGCGTCGTTGATGAGTCTCGTGTTCCCGGCGAGTTTGTTCATGTGGAGCATTATGTCACCTCTGAGGGTTTGTGTAACTGTAGAATTAGTCTCCCTTTTCATTGGCCTTTAGTGCGGCCTCTCTTTCCCTCTCTTTTAAAGCACTTTGAGTTACTCAGTGTGTGAATTTATAAATAAGATACATAAATAAAATTGCCTTGCCGCGCTTTCCTCTCTCTCTCTCTCCTCCCCTCCCAGTTTCGTAATCTCTAATCCTGCAGCGCTTTTTCCCCGCACTCCAGTCTCTAGCGTTTGGGCCAGGCTGCTGTCCCTTCTCCGAGAGGGACGACACCTGCTTTGGCCCCAGAGCGGAGACTGAGTGCTGCTTCAGGCCGATGGACCAGACACGGAAACAAACGACGGAGCGAGGGCCGTTTCAGACGCAAGAAGGAGGCGCTTCAGTCCAGAGAGAGAGGTCTGGGAGGAGATTACACTGGCCCCCCGATTTGGCCCTGGACTTCCAGAAGCAGACGAGAGGACGCTGGGAATGCCGTGCCGAATGCTCGGATACGGAACCACGTTAGTATTTGCTGAGGCGAGCTGGGTCTAAGCTGGTCTGGCTGCCCACACACACACGCACACTCACACACACTGAGCACGGTCACGCACAACGCAGGTGCGCACACGCACATGCACACGTGAATAGATGCTCCTCGTCAGCTACATCGCTAAACTGTTGGCAGGGAGCCAGCTGCGCTCACCAGATGTACGAAGGCTGAACTCTGCAGTCCAACCGTCTCCGCTTACCAGGGCATTCTAACGACGCCAGAGAATTAGCCCACCTCAGGGCGAAAACGTGCACGCGCAGCCGCACTGACACACACAAACGTGGGGGGGGGGGGGGGGGGGGGGCTGGGGGTAAACATCACCGGTAAGGGGGAGGTCCACATCAGGCCCCCTGTGGTCAAATCCGGTGGCCTCCGCTTCTTTGACTGTCGTGCAAATAAGGGTGGTGCGCAAGCGGAGGGAGACGAGAAGGGGAGGAGAAGGGGAGGCGGGGAGAGGGGAAGAGAGGCCGGCCCGCCGATACTCAAGCATCGTGAACCATCGCGAAGGGAGAAGTAATCAGAAGGTTCCCCCGGTTCGAACCCCCCCGGCTGCGTCCACGTGACGTTGTGTCCTCGGGCGAGGCGCTTCACCCTGCTTTGCCCCAGCGGGGGGGGGGGGGGGGAATGTCCCGGTACTTGCTGTAAGTCGCTCTGGATAAGAGCGTCTGCCAGATTGTAAATTCCGAGACGAGTCGACTCGATGTGATGTCGTCATCTCCCCTGCAACAGAGGCGCCAAGCGAGGCCCGACCCGTAAAGCCACAGTTTGTTCTCTGAGTCCGCTGGATTCCCCCCCCCCCCCCCCCCCCCCCCCCCCAAGTCCTGCCCGTTCTCTCAGAGAGGAAACGGCATGGAAACACAGACTAATAACCCGCACGACGGAGCATCAAGACTCATTTGAACTTCGGAAACCTACGCTGCCGAGCCTTCCTCTAACAAGACTGTCAAACAGATCCTCAGTTTTTTCGTCTTGTTAGCAGGTCTACATATGCCAGTTGGCTTGCTTCGGTTCACGCTATCTGTTAAACTGAAGCGCTATCTCCAAATCAGCCTGGATATTTATAGCCCAGCGGTCGGACTGCATGCGCAGGAAATGAGAGCGTTGGCTAATGATCAATAGGCAGCCCCTGGGGAGAACGCCGCCGTGGCTCATTATAAGGGACTGCCCTTGTCACCCTGTCCCCGGAGCCACCGTCCATCCGCCACCTGTCCCCTTCGCACGCGCGCACATTCAAAGACGAGGCGCGCGAGCCGATGCCCGCACACGCGCGCTCGCTGACCAGGGACGACGCAGCAGGGGGACTTTGTGAGGACGCTGTCCGAAATGAAAGACTTCTGTGATGCTCGGCTGTGTGAGAAAGCGATCATTTAAAGTTGAACCGGGGGCGACCGGGGTCAGTTTGTTGCAGTGTTCTTTGATGGTCGGAAATGTCTGTGAAAATGGTGGACCTTGGGGGGGGGGATTTTCCTGTCTTTGGGCTTCTACAACGCACGTCTATTCGCAGGCAGCGAATGACTTTTAACGCACGGATTTCTTCCTCATCTCACTTCTCCTCTCCCCTTTTCCCTCCTTTCCCCCTCCTCCCCTGGCTTTTCCTCTCCTCACCTCTTCCCCGATCTTCTCCTCCTCCTCCTCCCCTCTCCTCCTCCCTCCTCCGCTGTCCTCTCCCTCTCCCCAGGCAGGGCTGGAAGGAGGAAGCGGTACGGATGAAGAAGCGGAGAGTGACAATACCCGAAGATTAGTCCTGACCTTTGGAGATCTCTGACATTCACCGGTTTTACTTAATTAACGGCGTGAAGCCTTCCCCTGACCTTTGTCATGCGCGCTGTCATTGAGAACCTTTCTGTTGACTCGATCGGGAATGCTATTTGTTAAGGTAATCAGGGGACTGCTGGTGGGTCCGGGCGGCCTAGTTTGGGGGGGGGCTTGAGGCTGGGCGGCTCCTCGCGCTCTCAGGACGTCTCCTCCACTTAGCACCTCTCCGTCTCTCTCACTCAGGGTCCGGACCGTCCGATCTGACTCTGGCTTCCGATCTGATTCCGCCTCGGTCGCCGACTCGGCCCCAGCCTTCCGGCTTTGACTCCCTCTGCCTCCGCTCCTGTCTCAGTTTTTGACTCGGCGTCTGCCTCGACCTTGGACCCTGCTTCCTCTCTTTCTTCTGCCGCTTCCTCGAGCTTCCGACTCTCCGCCCGCCTCTCACTGTGCGTACCCCCACCCACCCACCCCACCGCCCCCTCTCATTTACATATTTCCGTCCGTTGGATGGGTTCAACGAGGCAAACAGAACCTCGCAAAATTGGGTTCACAGATTCCCCCCCCCCTGTTGCTGTTTGGTCGACGCCGTTGGACAAACAGGTGCTCGTGACGCTCTGGATTACGCGCGCGCAGGATCCGAAGGAATCCCAACGGCCTCCCTCTCCTCTCGTTCCCCTCCTTCTCCCCCTTCGCCCCCCCCCCCCCTCCCTCCCTCCCCCGCGAGATGTCGTTCTTATCGCCGTCGATTTATTCGCGCGTTTGCCCGATTCATCATCCGGCATCTACAACGCAGGCTTCCGTGGCGAATCAATCCGCCCGTTTCCCCCGGCTCGGGGGGGGAATTTCCTTTCGATTGACACGCTTCCTGAACGCCGTCTGAAATCACCGATCGCGCCGCGCTTGTTCGCACGGCTCGCACCGCACGTTCCTCGCCGTCTGAGGGGACTCGCCGCGGCAGAGAGAGAAAGAGATCAGGGGAGGAGGAGGGAGCGAGCGATGGTTTCTGGGTAATGTACTGTGTAAGCAAGGGGAAATGGCATTGTTGAGGGGAGCTCATGTATCGGTAATATCCTGTCTAAATGTAATTTGGGGGATAATCAGGCCCATTAGGCCTCACACTGAGAGAGATAAAGACAGATAGGCACCGGCTCTTCCCAATGACTAATGCCTTCTTCTGCCCTGCCCTCTCCTCCTCCTCCATCCTAGTGGAGCTAATGATATCAATGGCAGACTGCAGGACAGTTGGAGGCAGGGCTGTTGGGAGGGAGGGAATGGAGGGAGAGAGAGAGAGAGAGTAAGAGAGAGGGAGGAGTGGGCGGGAAGGAGCGTAGGGAATGGAGATGGAAGCAGAGAGGGAGGAAGGGAGGAAAATAAGGAGGGGAGGGAGGGAGTGAGGCAGGGAGGGAGGATGGGAGGGAGGGAGGATGGGAGGCAGGAAGGTAGGAGGGGAGGGAGGGAGTGAGGCAGGGAGGGTGGGAGAGGGATGGAGGGAAGGATGGACAAACAGAGGGCAGTGCCTGTCCATCCCCAGGCTCCCCTTCTCTAATGACATCGATGGAAACAGGAGGATTGCTGGAGAGGGGGAGAGGGAGGAATAGAGGGAGGGAGGGAGGCTGTAGACATCTAGACAGTGTCGGACTTGTGGACACAGTGGTGGTGCAATTGGCTGTTAAAATGGTCAGGGGGTGGGGGGGGGGACTGGGGGTACGCAGACAGGCACCGGACCACTGACAGCTTTAATCAGTGGGGGGCCATCACGGCCAGAAAGACCTTCTCCGCTGGCGTAAACATCACCGGAATATCAAACAATAATACATTTTACAATAATAAATGATTCTTACATTTTCATATATAATCTGTCTAAACGTATAGTGTCTAGAGCCATGGTATGATAATGATGGTATTAAAAGATGGCACAGCCCACCTCTGGGTTTATTGCTGTATGTTTCCTTCACACTGTCTGATATGCTTCTTTTGATGGTTAGATGTGTACTGGCTGAGATCATCGAGTACGTCGGGCTGAATGTTGTGCAAAAAACCCCCGAAAGACCTCGACCCAGACCAGATCTTTTCAAGCGCTTGCAATTGTTACCGTTATTCGGCGCTTAGTTCTGGTAAAAAAAAAAATCAATAAACAAAAAACGCCTAACGTTGTTTGTAAAAGTCTGCCTAACAAATCGAACATCCGTTTAAAACTCATTCAGCTGTATCTCCCTAATCCGTCTTGTAGCGTTCGCAGGCTGCTGCCTGGCTCTGGAGCGATCCGCCCGATGATAAAGAATGGCAGGCTGGCCTTCCAGGACCTCGGAAATCAAATCAAACAGGGGCCATTATTGATCATATTTCCGAATTTCTCCCAAATTGTGCGCGGCATCGGGGTCCGCCGTCGTCTGGAGGCAACTCGCGCGTCTCGGGTTACGTGTCGCGTCCGCAAATCGGATTGGAACGCTGGCCTAATCTGCTCTAATCTGGTTTCGGTCTTTGTCCGATGGCACCGTCAACGAGGTATGTGGATAGTGGCGCGGGGGGAATCATTTTCGTTTTTCAACCGGAAATGCAGCAACCTCCGTGGCTCTCCCTACAGTCCTCCCTTCCTCCCTCTGACGCCCTCCTCTCCCCTTCTCCCTCCTCGCCGGCGCTCATCTTCCTCACCTCGGCCTCCCCGCCCGCCTCGTCCGCCCTCCGCCGCCCCCCGCCCCCCCCCCCCCCGCCCTTTTATCATCCGTCCTCCTCCCCTTACTCGGCGCTCGCTCTGAGGGGAGGGGGAGGAGCGGGGGGGGGGGGGGCGGGGGTCCTCTAAACTGGCTGTTTTGTCCCATTCCCTCATTATCACCCTGGCCTTCGCAGCCAATAATAAAGATTTCTGGGGCTGCGCCACTTTGGAATTTAGAGGAAATTACATTGAACAACGGGGAGCCTGTGGCTCTAAATGTTTAATTAGGGCTGATAAAAAAAAACAAGAGGATCCATCACAGGCAGCTATCAGGGAAGGGATGGAGAGCGAGCGAGCAAGACCGTTATAGGAGGTGAGAGAGAGACTGTTATCGAAAAAAGAGGAGAGAGGCAAAGAGAGACTCGCAGGAAAGCGAGAGAGGGGCGAGAGAGATAGACACACGTAGAGAGAGAGACCGTTAAAGAAAAGCAAGAGAGAGGGGCGAGAGAGATAGACACACGTAGAGAGAGAGAGACCATTAAAGAAAAGCGAGAGAGAGGGGCGAGAGAGATAGACACACGTAGAGAGAGAGGGGCGAGAGATATAGACACACGTAGAGAGAGAGAGACCGTTAAAGAAAAGAGAGAGAGAGAGGGGCGAGAGAGATAGACACACGTAGAGAGAGAGAGACCGTTAAAGAAAAGCGAGAGAGAGGGGCGAGAGAGATAGACACATGTAGAGAGAGAGAGGGGCGAGAGAGATAGACACACGTAGAGAGAGAGACCGTTAAAGAAAAGAGAGAGAGAGAGGGGCGAGAGAGATAGACACACGTAGAGAGAGAGAGACCATTAAAGAAAAGAGAGAGAGAGGGGCGAGAGAGATAGACACACGTAGAGAGAGAGAGACCGTTAAAGAAAAGAGAGAGAGAGAGGGGCGAGAGAGATAGACACACGTAGAGAGAGAGAGACCGTTAAAGAAAAGAGAGAGAGAGACACCGATACAAGGAAGTGTCAGTGGCCGTGGCGATGGAGGTATTCAGCAGGACAGAGATGTTTCCAGTCGAGCCGCTGTGACAGCGTGGCATCGGGACAAAAGACATGAAAACACAGCTGCAGCAGGAGCCCACACCATCAAGGCTGCTTATCACCAATCACCTTCACGTACCGTGTGTAAATAAACATTTCATCACGCGTATGTGTATGCGTATGTGTTGTTTGGGGGGGGGGGGGGGGGGGGGGGGCAACGCAAGGCCAGACGGAATAAAATCGCCTCTGAAAACAGGAAATGGGAAACGAACAAAGGAACAGGGAGGATAAGAAGAAGAAGAAGAAAAGGGAGTCGAAACGCCGGGCGGGGGGGGGGGGGGGGGGGGGGGCGCGCATTCGAATGGGAAACCAGATCAGCCAATGAGATTCCTCGGCATTATTTCTGGCGCCCTTCGCCTCGGAAGCCGCGTCCGCCTCCTCTTTGGCCTGTTGTCCTTTTGGGATTGCGTTCTCAAGCCGACCGCTCTCCGGGTCGTCCGGGGAGAACGGTCCGCCTCTCCGACAAACCCCCGCAAGGTCGGACGTGTGCTTGTGTGGTGGCGGTGGGGGGGAGGTGCTGTTGCGTACACATTTGGGACGTCACCCACCTTCCAGTTGAAAACCTTGTTTTCCCGGCAGCCTTCGTCGGCATCATCGTGACAAAACAAACAAACAAAAAAAACGAACGAAGTGTAACAGCAGCCTTAGCAGACTTAACCAGTCAAGGACCATCCCGCTTAGAATATAGCTTGCGCTTTGGAATTTTTCCTGGCTGAAACTCTTCATGGTTCCCCATCTTCAGGCCCGTCTCGACAGCAAGAGGGGTTGAGGGCTTGTTAAGGACTTTACCCCGCTGAACGGGAGAGATTAATGCCTGTTGGCATTTATTTGGCCCTGCTGTCGTCCTTCTCAGTGCTAAGAGCACAGCCAAGACCCACTGCAGGCGTAATGGACTGTAAGAGGACAGGAAGTCGGAATTGAAACGGTCCGTAAGACAGAAACGCGATCGTTTCCCCCGGTAGATAGAAGGAGCTTAAATTGCAAGCAGGCCCCATGGACAAGAGGCTAGTAAAGATCGTCCCTGGCCAGCCCGGTAATGTACTCATGGAGCAGGGGTGTGTCCTCTCCCCATCAACCCC
This sequence comes from Neosalanx taihuensis, assembly GCA_030340665.1. NCBI lineage: Eukaryota > Metazoa > Chordata > Actinopteri > Osmeriformes > Salangidae > Neosalanx > Neosalanx taihuensis. The sequence goes on along the minus strand of CM059304.1, from coordinate 4,109,949 downwards.
CCCCCCCCAAGATGCGAGGAGAGCTGGGCGCTTGGCATCGCCGACACCCTCCGGAGAGGGCGGTTTATTGTTTTGGTTCGTTATTTCCTCGCGAGCCTCTCCCTTAAAATGTGTCGTCGCCCCACGACACCCCCCCCCCCCCCCCCCAAACCGCCATCGTGCGTCAACGGCGCGTCAGAAAATTAGTTCCACTTCGGCTCATCTCTCTTCCACCTCCCTCCCTCCTTCCTTCCCGCCCTCCCCTTCCTCCCTCCCGCCCGCCCTCCATCCCTCCTTCCCTCCCACCCTCTGCGATAGATAACTGATCGCCCATGGATAAACACGACTAAATGCGCCCAACAAATAATGAGACAGAACAACCACGGAGAATGTGGAAGAAGGAGAGGTGGGGGGAGGGGGGGGGGGGTGGTGAGCGGGGGGGCTGGGGTGGGGGGGGGGAGGAGGGGAGGCAAGCAGTGGGATGGGGGACTGATGGGGAACCTTGGCAGTTAATTAACTTCTGTGTGAGCCAATCAAATCCCAATGAGCGAGCTTTCTGTGTTCCTCCGTCCCCAGGGACGCCTTCACCTGGCAACTCATCCGCTGCAGACGCCACACAGGAGGAGCTCCCGTTCTCTGGAGTGTGTGTGAGTGTGTGTGAGTGTGTGTGTGTGTGTGTGGTTAAGCCAGGATTCCTTGTCACCCATGTTTTGCTTTGCTTGTCAGCTCTGGAGACAAACTCGCTTTTTTTGCGTGTTTTACACAATGACGGCGACGGCGTTGACTCCTCCTCAGGGACAAACCGCAGAACCTGAACCCAGTGAGAGCGTCCTAGCGGAAGGCCGAGGGTTCTTTAATGTTTTTTCCGAGTTAACAATGGACGTCCAGGCAGACGTCCAGGCAACTGTCTGGCACGCTGAGGAAAATCCGCCGCTCGTAAACGGTGCCGGTGTAAAGGTGGGGAGCTACCTACGTCCTGAATTCACTCCGAAAACAACTGGATGTGCCCCCCCCTGCAGAGCCCACGCACGCACACCACATGGGGGTTGACCTCCCCGCATGTTCCCGTCCCCCCCCACCACGGCCGTCTTGTTCAGAACGGGGCAAACATACCATTAATCAGACTGCGAGAGGGTTTGGGTACTTACAGAGCATCGCAACGACCCAATCATTATGAAACGCATGCATACGATTCCCCATCGGTGGGTCTAATGAGATAATGAGGCCATTCTCCGGGCAGGGCTGTGGCCATTGAAAGAGAGAGAGAGAGGGAGGGAGAGGGAGAAAAGGGGGAGAGTAGGGCGAAAGATGAGAAGGAGAAAGAGTACAGAGAGGAAAGGGAGGAGGAAGAGAAAGAGAGAAGATGCAGAGAGAGAGAGAAGGGGGAGAGCTGCTGCTGTTGCTGCTACCGGTGATTTAAGCATGGCCTAAGGTCGAAGCCTTTCATTTGTCTTTGATTTACAGACATTACCCCACCCCTCGCACACGAAAACGCAATCCCCTCCCTCGCCCCCCGCCACAGCCCCCAGCCCCCACTACCCCCTCCCCTGAAGCTGTGACTTGTCTGGGCAAGACTTATGGCAGCTGGCCAAGGCCGTGATAATGATAGTGAAGGGGGGAGGCAGTAGAAATAATGGATGTTTACGCGCGGGCGAGAGTCGTCCGTGATTCTGACAAAGGCTACGTTTCCTAACTAGCGGCGCTGCCATGACGATCCGTCCGGCACCCCCACAGCCATACACAGAGACGTAATGCGTCTGAGAAATAATCAGAAGGACAAGAGCTGGTAATGAAGGGAGATGAATAGGTGTGCGTTCGGAATGTTCCACTCAGTATTCCCCCCCTCCTGATTGTCCAAACACACACACACACGGACCTCTCACGCACTGACGCCTCCGCACTCACTCAAAATAAGCGACCGACAGCATATCGTAGGGCTGTTGCTGTAAGCTGAACTCGTTTTTGTATTTTCTTCCGGTAATGAAGACTTTGGAATTGAACATGAGAGTGCGCGAGGCCACGGTTAATTTGGCAAAATCGAATGCCGATTACACGTCTGTGATGTTAACCAGCTTTGCGTCATTTTTCTTGATTTGGGCGGTGTAATTGTTTGAACGGGGGATCCTTGTAGGAGGGAGGGAGGGAGGGGGGGGCGGGTATTGTAACTGGAAAAGGTCATGCGTGACTATTTCCAGATCATTAGATATGAAGACTAGCTGTGATTCACTGGGAACTGGAAAGGTCAGCAGTGGCCGCTCTCATCTCAATAAGGCCTGGGCCATGTTTGGACTATATGTCACAACCGGCACAAAATGGCCGCTGTTGCCTCCGCCGTGAAACATACACTGCGTCGTACTGCGTGGGCACCGCTCCCTCGGCAACACACCTGCCAACCTAACTATGTGTTACCTGTCATCTCGGGTAGAGGAAAAACTGTATGGAATTGTGTAATCAAAATGTCAAATGTCAGTCTAAGTAATTGTTTCGGTTCTATTGGGCTAGGCAAATGTACTCTTTTTATGTCATTGTTTTGTATTTTAAAAAAGCTTTGCTTGGTGCGTTGGTATGGAATAACAAAGAACTATGCGTTGAAATCTGTTCTTACAAAGACTTTGTGGACGATATTTTAATAAATATGTCAATCACTAACATAACTTGTTGGACGTACTGGTACAGGCATATTTGAGTCCGTATTTATGCGGTTTGAAAGGTTTCACAAACAACTAGACTTCAGAAGCAGCCTATTAGCCACTTCTGTTACATTTAGGCCAACATTGTGTTCATTAAACATATGCTTCATCCCAAGCATAACATAGTGCATTAGCTCTCCAGAAAGTAAGTTAAGAGATGTAGGCTAATGTCTTCAAAAATAAATATTTTACATCGACATCAGCCAGTAAGCAATCGCCGCCATTTACAATCGTCTGGCTTTAACTGAGCCGGATTAATTTTGAACAGAACAACAGGTCGCAGGCTCGGATGTCGGAGAATCGCCTCGTCGGAACGTGGCGAGCCAGATGCGGCGAAGGGCACGGGGGGGGGGGGGGGGGGTTTCGGTGTAAATGTTTACTTTAGCGTTCCGGCGGAAATGCGCGGTAATTAGAGTGACATTTAGGTTCGCCGTGCAGATGCAGGCTTGTCTAGCGCCGGTCCTCCCTAGCCTTCCGTTCAGGGGGTACGTCATTAAAAATCAACACGGCATCAATCTCGGGCCCGGGGGACGCGAACCGGAGGGCAGAGTAAATGATCGTCGGCGCCGCGGTAAGTGGCAGACAGCCGGGCGGGGGGGGGGGGGGGGGGGGGGGGAGGAGGAGGACCCTGGACCGGGGACTCCCCTCGCTCGGCAGGAGCGCAAGGACAAGCGGCGAGTTCTCCAGCTCGGGCGCTGATCTCCGCTCAACCCGACAGCGGTCGGCGATCGCCGCGCTAGCCTGGTCAACGACTCGGACCGCTAGTTGCGAGGAGACGTCCAAACGTCCAGCTCCTCTGAGGAGCCAGCTGTCGCAAAATACCAATCCAAAAAAAACACGCGAGTGTATTAAGCGATAGGCCACAGTCGTTGGTCATAGGTAATGTATGAACGACCATTATTCCTCGGAGGGGAAAACGACCTATTAGAAATACGACGTGATCGTTCTCTCGCTGCACTTGAATTAATGACCCGAGCTTTGGGCCTGTTATGTAAATGGTCCTTGTGGTTATTTTAGTTGCGGGGGGGGGGGGGGGGTCAATCGTGGCACGTCGACGAACGAGAGCGAGGCTCGGCAGAAACGCGGTTTAACAGAAGACGCGGGGGGGGGGGGGGGGGGGCGCTGTATGTTTTCGCATTAATGCAGCGGCTGTTACTGATCCTGCATGCTGGATTTGGAGCGACGCCAAGATCCAGCGCAAAGCTCGTTAGAGGGGAGCAGATCTGGAACAGACTGTGGACCAGGGACGCGCCCGCGCTGGAACAGACCAAAAGCTACCTGAGTGCGCCCCGAAACGGCGGCGGGTTGTTCCAGGGTTTGACGCAGACGTGCGTTTTTTCGACGCAGGCTTTTCGACAAGAACAACGAGACGTCGCACCCCCCCCCCCCCCCCCCCCCCGGCGAAAAGTGATGTCATATTCCGCTTTTTACAGAGTGCCTGAACCAGATTGCGGTGGAGGTGGCATCAAACAAAAGCGTATAGTCACTGGAGTTTGTTGCTCGGAATGTCAGCTCTCTTTGAAGAGAAACCTCTCGCTGAAAGTTGTTGTCATGGCGATCTTTGTTGCTTCGCCGGTGACGGCCCAATAACCTTGAGCAAGCCTGGCAGAAAAGAAAATATATTTTTTTTAAAGAATTCGGATTGCAGCCGTTCATTGTATGGACCTTCTCAAAGGCTCAAGGTTTCTGGGGGTCGATACAATGTTAATTCTTTTTCCAGGCAAACAGTGTACGGAGATCAACGAGCTGACTGGCTAGCCACACCGACGGAAGATTCCATCACGTTCTTTGTCGGAGGGCAAAGCGACAAGGAGCCGCGGCGAATAAAAAAGGAACGCGTTCTTTCGAAGTTCCGTCGAAGTTCCGTCGAAGTTCCGTCGAAGCGTGTTGAATTTCTTTCGGAAAACGTCCCCCCCCCCCCCCCCCCCCCCCCCATTGTCCGGCGAGCCTCGGGTTGCGCCGCTTACGCTCGCGCCGTTTCGCAAACGCGACTGAAATGCCACGCTACAGAGGGACAGAGCGAGGCGGAGAAGGCGGCAGGGGGGGGGGGGGGCGTGGGGGGGGGGGGGGGGGAGCGGAAACTTTTCACCCGCAGCGACGGCCGGCGCCTCCCTCTCTCCGCATCCCAGCTGAGCCGGGTTTTGAGACCTCGGCGCCCCGACACCCCGTCCATTCGTCAACTGCTCTGTAACGAACAGACGCATTAGCTCTGAGCGCTTTGTTGTCCTTCCCCTCGCGCCGTTCGATACAATATCTGTCCCCGCTGCCTGCGTCCACCTGCCAGGGCGGAGATAGAGAGCGCGGCGTCTGAGGGATGGCTGTGTCTGACATCCGGGGGGGGGGCTCGTGGTGCCGGAGTGACGGATGGCGGCGCGCTACCTGAGAGACTGAGTGGCGGCTGTTGAATGATGGCGGATGTTTCGTCTGGCCCCCTCCGGCTGTGTTCAGTCCCTCTCTCCGGGGTACGGGGATGTCAGCAGACTGTCTGCGTTCCCGTGGCTTCATAAACATGGATGAACAAACAGAGGCAGCGGGGGAACGGCAGGGGGGGGTGGGGGGGGGGGGAGTATTCGGAGGAAGGGTAGAGTGGCTCGCTTTTACACTCCTGCTGGGAGGTGAGAGGAAAGGGTTTTTAGCACGGGGGGGGGGGGGGGTTGGGGGGGAAGTGTCCATTCGCTGCAGTTGCCACTGCGAGGCAACATCTGTTGAGAGGCTCCGGGTGTGCCGTGCAAGCGCGGGGGATGGGGTGGGGGTGGGGGGGGGGCCTCCATCGCTTCTTTCCGGAGGTGTCCCAGGGATTGGGGAGGGGGGATTCACCCCCTCTCCTGACCCCCAACTGAACGCTGGGGAACAGGTGTCGCCCCAGAGGACCTGCTGCACTGTGTAATAATCCCTGTGATGTTCTTTCCCTCTCCAGTTCTGCGCGCCTCGCTGACGATACGAGGAGGCAGAGAGGCGGTCGAGGGGAATCGTTAATATAAAAGACGGTCCGCGGCGCCATTCTCCCGATCTCCTTCGCCTCGCGCGGCATCCTGACACTTTGATAGAAGCCAGCCGTCCCCGAGACAAAATCACTTTCTCCGTGTAATATCCTTCGCAGGCGTGTGCGCTCTCGTCCGACCCCTTCGCGGCGGGGTTGACGCTGAAGTTCTGACACAACCATGCCTCTGGCCGAGGTAGAATATTGATGGGGAGGGAGGGAGGGAGGGAGGGAGGGAGGGAGGGGGTCAGATGTATTGAATGTTCTCCAGGTCAAAGTTTGCGACGTTTCGCCTCGCGCGCTCTCGTATCCACCGTATCTCGAGTCCTGCTGGAGGATTTCGGGCTGAGAGTGTCAGCTGAAGCTGGAAGTCGTCCGTTTTGCTTTGTTCGTTCGTTGTGTTTAGCTAAAACGTAGGGTCTTAGCCGAGCTCAAGGGGACAGCAGCTTGACGTGGCATCAAGCAACCTAGCTAGCAGTCCTGAAAGCGCAGCGTAAATTGTTATTTGCTGTTATTTTCAGCAGCGTACATTTTTACGTTGAGGTTTTTATCTCCCAAAACGGAGATATCGCCGCAATTAACATTAGCGTTTAGGCCTACTGCTAACGCGCGTCCCTTGATTCTGACCCAGGCCGCTGGAACTTCCAGTTTTCCGGAGCATTCCGCCGTAGTCACCAGGCTGTCATCCTTATGGGTACCAGCCGTCCCAGCAGCACCTCAGCGCCGGGCTTCAAGGCATATTCTGTCCGCACCTCCAGGTTCACGGGTGTAACAGCTAAGCTATGCCTGCTGAGTGCATGTTTGACATGCGTGGCCGAAACGCCGTTCTCCTTTAGCGTTCCCAGCCAAGTCCCCCTCCCCCCTTCCCGTCTCTCTGCCTCCGTCTCTTCACCACGCGCTGATTGCAATTAGGGAATTATTCACTTGGACTTTGGCCAGCCGTGCAGAATTCAATTATTCATAAATGTTAATAGGTTTCTCGCGGCCATCCCTGCTCCGGCGACAAAACTAATGTTGACCTTTCGGCTGGGGGCGAAGTATCGCACGCCGGGCCGCATCAGACCAAATAATGACACAGACCTGAAAGGCACTACCTCACATGAGACCGTGTTATGGACTTCGATTTTATTCCTCTACTGTGAACACCCTAACCTGATGAAGCGTCGTCTACGAAGACGCACGGTCCAGCTCGCGCCGCGAAGGTGCCGTTGCCCCGTTCGGTTATTAGTAAGTAACGTCTGTGTAACGCTGCAGATGCAATCGGAACGTGCTGCTCGCTGGAAACGATACGTTTACATGTATTCATTTAGCAGACGTTTCTATCCAAAGCGACTCGCAGCAAGTACAGAGACATTCTCCCTGAGGGAAGTAGGGTGAAGTGCCTTGCCCAAGGACGCAACGTTACGTAGCCACAGCCGGGAATCGAACCCAAAACCTTTCCGATCATGAGCCCAACGCCTTAACCGCTGAGCCACCTGACTCCGAGGAAACTTTGTCAATGCGACTTGATTAGGTACACCTTGCTGGTCTGTCTTCGGAACGGCTTTTACTCATCATAATACTGACACAACACTGCTCGAAGCATTCCTCACCGAGTACAGTCTGTATTTATATACACAGTAACATTCGTCAGTCACCGCTGATTTGGTTGGCTTCGCATCCACGACCGTACAGCACATCCAGCACAGCCCGCTGGATCGAGATCTGGCGACTGCAGATGGAGAGATCTCGTTACGGCGCGAGAACCAGTCAGAGAGGTTTTTTTTGGGGGATCGTTGTGGTGCGGTATCCTGCAGTAGCCAGCGAGATAAGCACGCGGTCGACGTAAAGGGAGTTCAGCAACAATACTCAGATAGGCCGTCGAGCCATGCACGTATGTAATGAATCCCATGTTACACTTTTAAGAGAAGCCCGTCATCCTTAATGTGTTCAATAGAGGGCGCTGTGGTAGTCACTGCACTGGGTGGGGAGTGGAGGAAGGGTTTTCAGCCAGGGTACAGGCTCATTCAGCCAGAATAGTAGCCAACAATTATCCCTTTATATATTCTCCTTTTAACCCCGGTCGTATTCTCTGTTTTAAGAAGGTAATTAGACACACATTCACACCGAGACCCACCAAGGAAGAAAAGGGTTTTCACACCTATTTGCTAATGGGAGTTTGGAGAGCACCTGCTTGGGCGTGACGGACAAACATGACGCCGACTCGTAGGGATTCTTTAACCCAGTGGTTCTCAATCTTGGTCCTCAGGGCCCACTGTCCTGCATGTTTTAGATGTTTCCCCCTTCCAACACACCTGATTCAAATGAAGTGTAATTATCAGGCTTCTGCTGAGCTTCATAGTGACTCATTCAATTGAATCAGGTGTGTTGGAGCAGGGAAACATCTAAAACATGCAGGACAGTGGGCCCTGAGGACCGGAATTGAAAACCACTGCTTTAACCTGAGGCGAGCGAGAGGACACAGGGGCTTAAGAGTCCGGTTAAAGGAAAATTCCCAATCGACGTCTCGAAATCGGTCCACGTCGTTTGTCACGGTTTTTCGGCAGGCCCCCAAAGAAATGGAAGCGCCCAGCGATGATTTTGACAGCATGTTTCACGTTTCAAGTCCGTCCATCAAGGGGACTAAAGGAACCTTACAGCGGTATTAAAACAGGGGGGTCAGATGGCTCAATGGTTAAGGCGTTGGCCTCATGATCGGAAGGTTGTGAGATCGAGCCCCGGCTGTGGCTATGTGATGTTGTGTCCTTGGGCAAGGCACTTCACCCTGCTTGCCTCAGGGAGAATGTCCCTGAACTTACTGTAAGTTGCTTCGGATAAAAGCGTCCGCTAAATGAATACGTGTAAAACCCGTTTACCTCAGAAAGTCAGTCCCACCAACCACGCCCGTCGCTCTCCTGCGCGTATGCAGATGACGGTTTCCTCTGCGCGCGGCGCGTTTGACATTTAAAGCAAAGGTAAATAGCGCATTATCGCGCGGAAAATGCTTTTCTCCAAACAACTGCCGACCGTGCGCCTCGCCACAGCCACCTCTGCTGGGAGTCCACAGGCACCTCTGCTGGGAGTCCACAGGCACCTCTGCTGGGAGTCCACAGGCACCTCTGCTGGGAGTCCACAGGCACCTCTGCTGGGAGTCCACAGGCACCTCTGCTGGGAGTCCACAGCCTCTGCTGGGAGTCCACAGGCACCTCTGCTAGGAGTCCACAGCCTCTGCTGGGAGTCCACAGCCTCTGCTGGGAGTCCACAGGCACCTCTGCTAGGAGTCCACAGCCTCTGCTGGGAGTCCACAGCCTCTGCTGGGAGTCCACAGGCACCTCTGCTGGGAGTCCACAGGCACCTCTGCTGGGAGTCCACAGGCACCTCTGCTGGGAGTCCACAGGCACCTCTGCTGGGAGTCCACAGCCTCTGCTGGGAGTCCACAGCCTCTGCTGGGAGTCCACAGCCTCTGCTGGGAGTCCACAGCCTCTGCTGGGAGTCCACAGGCACCTCTGCTGGGAGTCCACAGCCTCTGCTGGGAGTCCACAGGCACCTCGGCTGGGAGTCCACAGCCTCTGCTGGGAGTCCACAGCCTCTGCTGGGAGTCCACAGCCTCTGCTGGGAGTCCACAGCCTCTGCTGGGAGTCCACAGCCTCTGCTGGGAGTCCACAGCCTCTGCTGGGAGTCCACAGCCTCTGCTGGGAGTCCACAGCCTCTGCTGGGAGTCCACAGGCACCGGGTGACATTCTGACGGAGATATTCCGCCCCGAGATAACATGCAAATCCCGACCGCGCTGAGCGGGTGCCTGCGCGCGTGCACGCGCGTGTGTGCGCCCCTCTTCTCCCCACCCCACCGCCCCCCCCCCCCCCACCACCACCCCCCCCGCCCCGCCCACCTCCTCTCCTCTACCCAATGGTGCGTGACGCCTTCTATTACATGGCTGTACGTATTTGCGTTGGCGGTCCGCGGCGGGCATTTTAATAGCGTGGCGATAGATGATGTCCTTCGGGGGGTGGAAGGGGGGGTTGGGGGGGGAGAAGAGGGGCGGGGGGGTGGGGGATGCGGGGGGGTGGGGCTGGTTGCTGCGGGACCCCAATCATTTTGACGCAACGAACAAGTGCAAGCCGGCGGTTGCACTCGGGCGGAAGGGGCGCCCGTTTCGGAATGGCCCGCGTCCGCCTGCCGAGGGCGCGCGTACGTGCCCGCCGTCACCTCCGCGACCCGGCAGCGGAGTTGAGGAGGTGACGGGGGGGGGGGGGGGGGGCAACTCTGTCCATCAGTGTAATTGTCTTGGGCGGAGGGGAGTTATTTTCAGCGCCTTTTGTTATCTCACAAAGGCCCCCTCCGTCGCCCTTCCCGGAGAGCGCGTCCCTTTGAAGGTGGAGGCCGGGGTGAATTACCCTGTCTCAGCCGGTCTGCGAGCTGCCGCCGGAGCTGAAGCTTTGATCAGGGGCGGGTACAGCCCCGTGTGACTGAGGCCAGGTGGAATGTGTCCATCACAGGTGTACGCCGCTGCAATTGACATCTCTCTCTCTCTCTCTCCTGCTCCCTCTGCTTGTCCTGCTTGTTCTCTCTCTGTCTCTCTCTCTCTCTCTTGCTCCCTCGCTTGTTCTCTCTCTGTGTCTCTCTCTCTCTCTCTCTTGCTCCCTCGCTTGTTCTCTCTCTGTGTCTCTCTCTCTCTCTTGCTCCCTCACTTGTTCTCTCTTTCTCTCTCTCTCTCTCTCTCTCTCTCTCTCTCTCTGCTTTGTGTTCTGTCCATCTCGCGCACGAACCCTCTCGCGCCGCCTCGCCATCTCTCACTCCTCCTCTCCGGAGATGCAACACCGCAGCTGTCTCCCTCGCAGAGTTCGTCATTGACTTCCTCCTGATTTGCGTCCTCTGCCCTACAGCTGTCTAACCTGTCCGAGCGTCCGTCCGTCAGTCCGTCCGTCCGTCAATCTCGCCGATGCTCTCACCGGGTGACAGCCCCCGGCGTCGTCTAAACGCCGAGTATCCGGCGCCGACGCGTCGTCTGTCAGTGGCGCCAAACCCGCCGGCCCTCTCCTTCCTGTTCCTGTCTCCTCTCCTCGCCGGCCGGGCCAGATGAGGTATCGCTGGGTGAGGGCTTGTCAGCTCCTGCAGCGATGGAGATGGACATGGTGGAACGTCTATCGGAACCTATTCTCTCTCTCTCTCTCTCTCTCCCCTGCATAGGGCAGTCAGGTGGCTCAGCAGTTTAGGCGTCGGCCTCGTGATCGGGAAGGTTGTGAGCTCGATTCCCAGGCTGCGGCTACGTGACGTTGCGTCGTTGGGCAAAGGCACTTCACTCCACTTGCCTCAGAGGGGAATGACCATGTATGTGCTGTAAGTCGCTTTGGATAAAAGCGCCTGCTAAAGGAATATTTCGCTTTCCCTAAGCTCTCCAGGAATCTCTCCATCCACGGGTCCCCCCCCGCTCCCCGCTCCCCACACTTCAGAGACTTCATCCGCTCCAGATATCAGGGTCCCGCGTTGACTGCATGTGGCTCCACCGGTTAGGCCAAATCCAAATCAATCCCCCTCCAATGGCCTCCGTAAAAGTACCAAATGAGATTAGGCGCCGTAATGGAATCAGCCTGTGGGTGGAGAGAGGATGTCTGTGGCATCATGTCTTGGCTAATTTCATTCGGCCGGGCAGGCAGGCAGGCAGGCAGGCAGAAGAGGGCAGGCGAGGGGGAAGGATGGGGGATAGAGAGGCAGAGGGTTTGCCCCCAAAAACCGCAACCGGAATGGATTCCGAGGCGGACTTCCACCGCACGGCGCCCCGGTCCACGCCTGCGGATGCGCTTGACACGAAGGACGGGAGCGTGCGTGCGGAGGGGAGAGGGGGGGTGTGTGGGGGGGGGGGGGGGGCGAGGGTCTAAGAGAGAGGAGCAGGGTTCGGTTCAAAAAAAAAAAACTCCTGACCACGACCGCGTCACACTTCCCGTTTCGTCCGCGGCGAACCGGGCGGTTTTTTCGTTTTTTCTTTTTGCTCTCTCGCAGATTTGCAGGAAAAGCCTTTTAGCCGCTAATACCGCTGTGTGCCCTCGGAGCCATCAATTAATGCTGGAGGTCCTGGCGCGGAGCGAGGCCGGGGCGGAGGGAGGGAGGGAGGGAGGGAGCATCCAGCCTTTTAGAGGCGAGCGGGCTGGCGTAAAGCAGATGTTAGCAAAGTGGTCCCATGATAGACGCACTGATAAATACTAATGGACGTGATTACCTCACCAAGCAAATGGACCCCTCTCTCTCTCTCCCTCTCTCTCTCTATCGGGCTCGCCGGTTCTTTCTTTCAAGCCACCTCGCTGAATCCCCCCCCCCCCCCCCCCATATCACCTCTCTTCCTCCGTGGGCCAGGTGCCCCGTGGATGTGGCGCTTGTTGGAGACAGCAAGCGGAGTGACGAATTAGACCTCTCACTTCGTTTACCTCAGGTGCGCTTGGCGTCAACAACCCTGTCCCCACCGAATGCCGGTGTGTGTGTGTGTGTGTGTGTGCGCGGCGGCTTGGAACGAAAATACGTCCTGATGGAGCTTGATGGCCTGACGCAAGTTCGTCTCCCTCCCTGCGCGGAGGGAAACGTTGGATGCTCGGTCGATTAGACGACGCACGCAGTCTAGCAGGGTGCTGTGGGGGGGGGGGGGGGGGGTGTAGCCATGTAGCTCATGTACGCAGGCTGGAAACAGCACGGGACGCAACGAAAAGGCTCAGTTCAAAGGAAAAACATCCGCAAGAGGACTACGTCTGTGTCTTTTGACCGCAGTTCACAGGAGGGAAGCACAAGCGGCAATAACACACACAAGCAACTCTGGAGGGGTGTGTTTTCGCCCCAGTGTGGACAGAAGAAGCCCCCTCTCAGGCTCACCGTGCGTGTGCGTGTCAGCGGCGAGCACCAGAGAGTCATTACGGCGTTGCGGACTGCAGCGGGGCACAGCCAGGAGGGGCGAGACAGAGGCAATGTGCTGTGGCGTGATGTACAGACCAGCTGAGCGGCCGCCGCTGTGAAGCCAATGATCCTGAGATGGAGCAACATGGAGGGGGGGGGGGGGGGGGGGGGTGGAGGGAGGCTGATCCCCCCCCCTCTGTTCTGCTGGAGGCTCCCAGAGATGGAGGGTTGGGGGGGGAGGAGGGGGGGGAGGAGGGGGGGGGAGAGGGGAAAGAAACAACAGAGATGTGGAGAGAGGCTTGCCTGTGTGTGCGTGTGTGTTTGCGCGCGCGAGATAGAGAAGTCCAGCCTGAGAAAGGGGAGGGGGGTGGGGGGGGGTTGGGGGAGAGGGAGGGAGGGAGGGAGGGCGGAGAGAGAGGGAGAAGAATGCGGCGGTGTGCGCGCTTCCTGCCCGAGGGATCCGTCTCTCCCTGCGGGGGATCCCGAACACCCGAGGGATCATCTCTTCTTCTCGCAGCTCAAACAAGCCCTGCGGCTCCCAAACACACACACACACACACACTAACACACTAACACACACGCGCGCGCTCGGCCCTCGGCGCTGCTCTCACTTAGCTTCGGGTCTTCCTGGGGGTTTGTGGAGTGTCGCGCATCCTCTCCGTAACGCGGTGATCCGACTCTGTGAGCTGTGTGTCTGCGCTTCCATATCGTTTTTCGCCGGGTCGACCGTTCGCCCCCGTCCCGAGTTCTCGCTCAGATCGAGCGACGCCGCCGCACACACCCTTTTACAAACGACTAATATGTAGCAAGGGGACCAGGATTTGAGCACACATTGAAAAGACAGCTGCTCTATCATAGAGATAGAGGTGCGGGAAAAAAAGCCTTGGTATCAATCTTCTCTTGATATCTACCTCACGTGGAGAGTCTCGCTCCCAGAGCCGTCTCCCTCTATCTTAACAGCTGGGGGTCGTGTGGCGCAGTCGGGCTAGAAATCAGAAGGTACCTGGTTGGAACCCTCCGGATGAACCCTGGCTGTGCCAACATGGCGTTGTGTCCTTGGGCAAGGCACTTCACCCTACTTGCCTCAGGGGGGAATGTCCCTGTACTTGGTGTTAAGTCGCTCTGGATAAGAGCGTCTGCTAAATGGCTAAATGTAAATGCGACAATGCTCATTTGCAGAAGAATTGCTGTGGCGTTGGCAGGATGGAAAGATTGGTTGACGCTTCAACATCGCGGTCCAGAAGAAACACGACAAAAATATATTCTTCTGCAGGGTTTTTTTTTTTATATAACAATGGAGGAAGGATTCCAGTGTTATTGACTTCACCTCAAGTTAGATAGGGACAACACTGGTACCTTGCTGAAACTAACGCAGCATCCGTTGCTGGTCCTTTCAAGATGGGTACTTCTCTTGTTGCCAAACTCAATTCCTGCGTTTGTCCATGTTTTAAAAAGGTTCCATCACATCTGCATACTACATGAATGTCCTAAAGACATGTTCTCCATGTTAATTCATTTTTTTTATTGGTGGTAAATTATTCCAGTGTCGATTAATGAGGGGTCAAAGTTGATTCTCTTTAGTCTGGAAGATGTAGGCATTGGAAGGTACTAATTGGGGTTTTGTGGCAAAGAGGCTTTTTAAGATGTGTTTGGTTCTTGCTGGCTCCTCCCAACCCCCCCTGCCCCCTTGTCCAAAATGGTTTTAATCGTGTAGCTCTATAATGCTTATTAGAGGAAATGAAAGAGTCAGAGAGAAAGAGGGAGAGAGGGAAAGAGGTTAGGTGAATTGTGAACCAGACTCATTTGCAGCCCCCTGCCGCTACTAAATTCACCTATTCTCCTAAATCGTACCCAGAAGCAAACGAATTAGCCGAAAGATCAACATCCGCACTAGGGGGAATAGGAGTTATAACAAAATACAAATAAAAAAACTAAAATGTGTCCCTTTTTCTCCCCCCCTGCCACATCATCTTCATCACCACCTGCTGTTCTCTTCTCGCCTTCATCTTTGCATCCCTTGATCTGATTTAGTACGTTCCCGCTCGACCGTCTTCGCACCATTCCTGTCTTCCGGACGCGAGGCTGAATCCGTCAGGGACTCTGGTGAACGCTAACGACAACTGTTGCCGCTCGTGGAGGGAGGGTGGAGCGTCTGTATTTCCGGGCGACGCGTGCCAAGCGGGTGTTGCAGGTCGCTCCGGCTTCTATCGAGTGGCCTCGGCCCATCTGCCGCAAGGAGAAAAGCGCAGTCGTTCACGGGGATTTGGCATCTGTCTATTCCAGCAGCGAGGCCTATGGATGGATACCGAATGTATTTACGAAAAAAAAGAAAGAAGGATTTGATATTATAACAGAACGATTCGCCTAGCTCGGAACACTGACCGCGCCGAATACACGATCGTAGTCGCGGTTTTGCATATAGGGCCATCCAAGTGTACGGTGAGAACATGTACAAGCCCGTGGACGTGTTATTTTTAGACGTCCGATTCCACGTAAAGACTGAGACGTAACGAGGCTGTTAGCGTATAGTCCCTTTTTCAAAGAGGAAACATGTTCTTCTCTGCGCAGATTTCCACAGTCAAATAGGCCTAATTAGCCCACAGGCACACACCGTCTCCCCCGAGAACACACACACACCGGGGGGCAGGATTACCGCCTGACAGGGGGGAAGCAACGGTTACGTTTGGAACAAACGCATCCCTCCACCTCAGATCTGGAAATTAGGGGGAATTCAAAGCTTTTGGTGTGATGGAAGGGAAATGCTTTTTAATGGTGCTACGTTCGTCCCTTGAGCCCATGCGAAGCAGGCTGTTCTTGCGCGGAAGCGGGTGATCTCGGTCTAATCTCACCACGGACGGATCCCAAAGCTTTCATCTTTCACCCCCGACGCCGGCACGCCACGCTCTCCTCGGCATCGAGGGCGGGAAGCGATCTGCGCTTCGCCGCCGACGTCCTTTCGCGTAATCTCGCCCGGTCGAACGACGGTCAACGGAGCTCGTCGCAAACGCTTGTTGTATTAATGTGTGTAATGTATTAGTAAATGCATTAGTACATTTCCACAGGCTGAATCGATACGGATGCTTTCCTCGAAGTCCCCGCTGACCATATTGTCCCCCGCTCTCTCTCTCTCTCTTTCTCTCTCTCTCTCTCGTGCTTCTGACAGCTGAGCTGTTTCCTGTTCCCGGAGTGATGACCGTTAACGTTGTCAGAAGGATTATGAAGTAACTCCTTTTCTTTTGGGCTGGCTTCAGGCCAGCTCCAGATCAATACAGTAAGGTGAGTTAATTGTCACGGCATCGATTGCGGTGGAACCAGGTGACGTGATGCGGTTGACAGTAAATATACGGAGGGGGTTCCTGAGCTTAGAACACTTACCCGATTCCCAGAATGCATTGCGTGAGAGGGCAGACAAGTGGAAGGTGTCGTCGTTTGAAAATGTTTGAAAAGAAAACACCTGGGTAGATTGGCAGTTGCTAAAGATAGCATGTACTGTATGTCAGACATGTTTGTTTTTCTCCATGCTGTTGGTTTATAAAATAGAAATAGTCACTCTTCTTAAACAGTTTCACTACTTCTAATTGTATTCAACATGGAGTCAGAACGTTACCGGTTCGATTCCCGGCCGTGCCAAATGACGTTGTGTCCTTGGGTAAGGCACTTCACCCTACTTGCGTTGGGGGGGGTATGTCCCTCTACTTACTCTAAGTAGCTCTGGATAAGAGTGTCTACTTAAGGACTGAAATGTCAAATGTATTCCAACATTTGAGGGTGTGTATGCATCGACGTACCAGAGGCGGATTCATACCGACGTATTGAGAATGAGCTTGACAGTAACGACGCAGGTTTGTAACCTACAAACCTCTAAGACGTGCATTTATTCGTCTTTTCAGTTTTTCCAGCCTTGCCACAATTAGCATTCTCTCTTTCTGTCTCCCGCAAAAAAGCCCTTTGAGCCCTCAAGCTATGATGAAGTCATCCTGAAAGGCGTCCAACAAATAAATAAATAAAAACATTAATGAACTTGAATTATGCAGACGTTTTGTTTTGGAATCAGTAGCCATGGAGACCTGCCGGTGAAGCGTTGCATTGCCAGAGCACAGACGTTCGCAGTTCAAAAACGCACAACGGCAACCACGAACCTTCCGCTTGGCAAACCTGTTACCAGGGTGGGGAATTTAGGATTTTTAGCAATCGAGAAGACTTCAGTTCATTCTGGTGTCGTGCATCCAAACGCGAATCCTTGTTAGTCGTGAATAACAAAGCTGGGTTCATGCTCATCGTGCACTGATTTGAAAGTGTGTGTGTGTGTGTGTGTGTGTGGGGGGGGGGGGGGTGTTTCCCTCCAAGATGGCACCATTTCATGTCATAAAAACACGAGCGTGAATCCGCCGCAAAACGGGATCAGATTAGACCTCCGGTGAGGTGCGCTCGACGCGATAATATCTATAATGTGTTTCTAGATGGGGCTTTTACAACCTGTAGTGCCGTCGAGTTTGTGATGGTGCGCGCGAGCGCGGGAACGTGTGTGTGTGTGTGTGCGTGTGCCTGCTCGTGAAAGAGCAGGATATTAAACCTGTTTGTCCCCCTCTAATGCGTCTTCAGGGAAGATAAGGTCACCATGGACACGATGACCTCACCTAACGCGGTGATGTCATCTTCCTGCGCCAGAATGGCCCTCCCAGGACCACCGTAGGGACCATTGGCCACATGTCATTTTGCCAACAATCGCCCCATTAAATGAATGGCTTGGCTGAGATGATGTAGTGTACATAATAGGCGATTAGCCATTAGGCGGGGGGGAGGGGCGGGGGGGGGGGTGAACCTCCCACTCTCATCCCTCAGAGACGGCTGACGCCGCTGGTGAACCGTCTCCTCGTCCGTACCGTCTCCGCGGGGGGGGGGGGGGGGGGGGGGGGGGCATAAGCAGCTTTAGTGGCGATTAAACGAAATGGTTTGACCGTGTTCCGTGATGATGAAGAGGGCCAGGCGCCATTAAGAGCGAGGAGATGAGATGGGCGAGAGACAGGAAGGATTCCAGGCCCGAAAAGTAAAACGAATCGGGGCGATCGGGTGGTCAGCTGACAGGAAGGAACGACCCAAAACCCCTCGGCGCCAGAAGAAATGATCGGTGTCGGCGCGTCGTCCTGGCGTGCGACGGGGAGGGACGGGAGCCCCCCCGACGTTGGCGTCACCTGTTGGCGGAGAGAGGGGGAGATGGCGGGGCCAAACAGACTCTCTGGAGAGGGGGAAAAACAGCTACTAACCCTCGTCTGCGACGACTCAACGCTGGGGGGGAAAGGGGGGGGGGGGAGGGTGACCGACGACAATTGCTGTAATTGAAAGAAATAACTTGGCTTTGAGGGGGAGAAAAATAAAAAGCGTGGGGGAGGAAAAGGAAGAGGGAAGTTAATCGTTTCCTTTACAGCCTAAACCGGGTTATCTTAGGCGGCAGGAGAGGAGCACACCTTCACATAAATTATTCAGATGGTTGTGGGAGGGGGGGGGGGTGGAGGAGGAGGAGATCATTTGCATATAGATAAAAGTCAGTTTAATATTGTAAATTACCTTTTTATACGGCAATCTAAAAGATTTGGCTTTAATCTCCCAATAAACGTCTCTGTGGTTTTTCGTGAACCTGGAGTGCGAGAGGAGGGAGGGAGGGAGGGAGGGAGGGAGGGAGGGAGGGAGGGAGGGAGGGAGGGATGAAGATATCACAGGGAAAGGTTTCCTATTCACTCCTCTCTTCCCTTTAATTAATAGATTATTTACACATGCACAGCCCGCTGTCACTCTCTAAGACTCTCATTACAGCTCTGACCTCTCTGCCCAGCAACTGGAGACACAGCCTGTCCACACACACACACACACGCACACACACACACACTAGCCAGTCTGGCAGGAGAGAAAGAGAAAGGATGGGGGAAGTAGAGACTATGTTCGCATGAGGGCGGGGTAGAGGCTGGAGGAGACACGGAGAGCTGAAAGGGGGTTATTATAAATATGTCGGACCACGATTGTTGCAACAGTGACTCCAGACTCCTCCGTGCCCTCCACAGCACTCCCCGCCATTAGGATAAATCATAGTGGTTCAGAGGCTCAAGGGTTGGCAGGGGTGATCGAAAATCGGACCACCCTGCATCGTCTAAACAGTCCAACAGCGTAGATTTGCGTCCGAGACTCCCCTCCCTCCCCCATAAAGATAGTCACGTACAATCGGGGTGGGGGGCAGCTGTTCATGGCTTCAACAGGATTTCTCTTTTCACCTCAGGTGAAAAATGGCGAATGAAATAACGATAATAAATAAAATAAAAGCGATAATGTGCGGGCTTCGGAAATACGAAATGAAAATATCACGGGCTCTTTTGATTTGTATGTGTGGTGGCGACACTTCAGACGTAGCAACCGTGTCTTAAATTACCATGTCATAAAAAAAATAAATTCCCTCGGAAAGGTGGGCTTCCCTGTGAGGAAATATGGCCGACAACTTAATGGAGCTGGAGGACAGGAAAAAATGAATGTTCGCTGCCTATTATATTCTCCCATCTGTGACAAATTCTATTAGCGAGGCAGTGTGTAAAGCCAGCGGCAGTGACATTATGTCTCAAGCAGTAGGAAGCTGGTCATCTTATTTTTGCGTTATTAACATAATAGATCAATATCCATGCTTTAACACAGCTATCTGCAGCAGCAAATTGGTGTCATTCTTTTGATTTGAACGAAGTTACCTTCGGCAATGTGCTTTTCACGTTTCTTTGACCGAGAGACAGCGAAACAAATTTCCTCTCCGGCGACATTTTTTGGGGGAGGGGATCTGATGCCGTCGTGATTAAACTTCCCCCGCGTCTCAGGAACCTTCCGGAGAACGACGAGCGGCTTCTGCTCACACGCGACCTTTCCAGAGATCACAGTACCCAAGTTCCATTTCCTAGTCAGCCCGCTGATGTACGTGTGTGTGTGTGTGTGTGTGCGTGTGCGTTGTCGCCTCTCCTCGCTCCAGACCTCCAACATCCTTCCTGTCTCGCTCCAGGCCATTTAGAGATGCGAGGACACCACACACACACACACACACCTTCCTCAACCCCCACCCCCTCTCTGTGGACTCGGGGAAGGCAGTCACCATGACGATCCCACCGCGAGCAGCTCCACTCTGCCGGTCTGAGTGTGGAAGGCCAAGGGGTGGGGGGGGGGGGGGGCGAACAGTGAAAATGGTGTGCGTGTCAGCATATGGAGCGCAGTGCTGTTTCACGTCAGAGAGAAGAACACAGTCCAGATCAATACTGCCATTATCATCCTGGCCCCTGACTTGAATTAGATGTCACAGTCGCCTCTGGGCCTAAAGATGGTGCGTCTCTGTATGGCTGGTCTCCTGATATGTGCAAGAGTGTGTGTCTGCGTAAATACATAGTTGAGAGGGGAGAGAGAGGGGAGAGAGAGGGGAGAGAGG
>CM059304.1:3950000-4087500 GCA_030340665.1 Neosalanx taihuensis | reverse complement strand
TCGGCTTCCTGCTGGCGTCGGGAGGACGCGCGCAGCAGCCGTTTTGATATTCGAACCCCGCCCCCACGTACAAACAACAACGGTTCACAATCTTGAAGGGTTGAAAACAACCTGTAAATGATATTCAGGCGCAAGCTACGACCATTCCTGGCTGATGAAGGGGGGGTGGGGTGGGGGTGGGGGAGTACGCGATACTTAAAATACAAACGACAACAAAAAAAGAGTCAAAACGGAGGTTCGACTTATCCATTAGCAACCTTCAAAAAGCACAACAACCAAGAGGAATTAAGCGAACACAAAGGTATAAAGTTTTAAACATTCAGAGACGACCAACGAAACGGTCTTCCTGGTAGGAACTTGACAAGCCAGCCATGCGAGGGGAGGAGAGACTACATGCCTTTAATGAATCGGATCTCAGCCGTCACAAACCGAACCCCATGCGCCTCGTACGGCGAGAGGGCGGGGGAAAATGAACGTCGCTAAATATTCGGATGTTAAAAAAAAAAGAAAACGAAAAGCGGTGATATAATCGGGTAAGGCACGTATCTCTTCAACTAATCAGAACGATAAAATGAGGCGGGCGCTATAGTCCGTTTGCTCGTTCGCTGGGAATGTGGTGGGGGGGGCACAAGGGGGCGGGAATTACAGTATGGCTGGGGGGGAGGGGGCACGGGGGGGGGGGGGATACGACTACAGCTTTCGAATCACGACTCCGTTTAAGCGGAGGTTTCTGGGTCTCTTGAGAAGGAATGACGACAGGTAAAACATAGAAAAGACGCTAGCCGAAAAAAGAAGAATATAAAAAAAGGGGGGGGGGGGGGGGGAGGGAGGTTCCGTCTGTGGTCCCAAGTGTTCAGGCTCCAGAAACAGTCGACAGGTCTGGTCATCTTAGACGGGTGAGGAGGTGGTGGTGGTGGTGTGTGTGTGTGTGTTTGTGTGTGTGAGTGTGAGTGTGTGTGTGAGTGTGTGGTCTCAGATGGTGGACTTGGAGAAGGAGACCCTCAGGTGCTGGTTGCCTCCCATGTTGTAGTTGTGGAGGTCTATCAGGGCCTGGATGGCCTCCTCCACTGCAGACATCTGCAGGAGAGCCATCTTGTGGTCCCTGTGGGGGGGGGGGGGGGGTTCACAGCACGTTAGGGCGAGCGGTTTCCCTTCTAGAACGTTCTTAAAGCCGTGCTAGTGCTAGTTTGAGCCAAGCTGGTTCCTGAAGTGCTTTGAGTGAGAGGGAAAAAAAGGAAAAGAGAAAAAAAATGGCAGCTTGCCAAGAGAACTTACTGGAAAAACTTGAAGGCTGTCACAGTGCCGCCGGCGTTGGAGAAAAGCAGTCGGAGATCCTCTTCTGTCACGTCTTGACTGTGAGGGAGGGCAAGCAGGAGTGAGGAGGGAAACACTGTTTTCACACTCTAAATCACAATAATAATACAAATAAATAATAATAGTAATAATAGTAATAATGAGCCACAGAGGGATCGCTGAACTCACGGGATGTTGGAGAGGTGGAGCGTGATGGAGGGGGGGAAAATGTTCTGGAAGTTCTTGGAGCCGGGCTTCTTGAAGCGGTGCAGAGGGGAGTTGGTGAAGTCCTTGGTGAGGCCCTGGTCGTCCAGGCCGTCCCGGGGCAGGGCCACCGTCTGGTGCTTGGAGAGGGCCACGCGGATCACCTTACCGTACATCTTCTGCCCGTTCAGGTGACTCATGGCTGGGGAGGGGTGGGGGAGAGGGAGGGAGTTTAAGACCTCTACTAGACGCAGGGGGAAGGGCGGTGTTAACCCATAACCCTGCTCAAAATCCAGCCGCAGCGGTAGCGTCTAGAACCACCGCTGTCGCTTGAGCTCCCCTCCGCCAATCCGACCGCGAACCTCGACCGCGCGGCGCCCCAGGGCCTGAGAGGCGCGCTCCCAGCTCGTCAGCACTGCCACCTGGGTAGAGAACGTGGATCCGCTGCCCTCTCCCTCCAGAGGAGACGGGCCTCGATCTGGGGGGGGGGGGGGGGGGGGGGATCTAGGCTCACCTAGCTGGGCCTGGTTGGCGTCGGCCATCTGGATGAGCGCGCTGTCCTTCTTGTTGTAGAGGATCTTGACCCGCTGGCAGTCCCCGTACACCCCTGCGACCCGCCCGGCCAGGAGGGGAGGGCAGGAGAGAGAGGGAGCAGAGCAGATAGATAGGCGGTGAGGAGAGAGGAGTTAGCACTGGAGAGTAGGGTAGACTTCAAGGAAGAAAAAAGACAGCCAGACAGGAGTGAGTGAGAGAGAAAGAAAGAAAGGGAAAAGAATACACACTGTGTAAAAGGATAGAGGTATTTAATCATTTAAAAAAAGATATATATGCATATATATATAAAACTTAGCCTTGTGGGCTAGGTGATGCTTTGTTTCTGAACATGCACAAACTTAATTCACCATGCATCAGACTGTGGATCGGCTGACTTTGCTAAACCAGTCAGCCAAAAAGACCAGGCTGTGAACAGACTACTATTAACAAAATATATGTATTTGTGTGTGAGTGTGTGTGTATACACACACACGCACACACACACACACACTGCTGCTTAGTAAATACTAAAACGTTCAGAACTTTACCATTGAAAAAACCTGATCTCTAAAAAGAGACAGAGAGAGAGAGAGATAGAGAGACCAGTCAGAGAAGAGTTGAGAGAGGGTGTAGAGATGTTGAGGATAACATACCGAAGAGAGTAAAGAGACTTTGGGGCGTGATCATCTTTAGAGGGAGAGAAGAGGCAAGCAGCGGGGGGACAGGGGGAGGAGGAGAGGTAGGAGAGCCGGAGGTAGAGAGTGGAGGAGGACAGATCATCCGGAGTGGAGGAGAAAGAGGAGGAGGGTGGCGATGATGGTCAGATGGTTTCCCAGCAGAGGTGGTTGATGGTGGTTAATGTCGGGGAGAGGGAGGGAAGGCGGGGGGGGTTGGGGGGTGGTCCAGGCCGAATGGTGGGGGTGGGTGTGGGGGTGAGGTGGCGTTGGCAGGATGGTTCAGGATCGTAGCATGGGATGGGGGGGGGGTGGAGGGAAGGGGGAGGGGAGAAGAGGGACAAAAATAAAAAGACAGGTCAGTACACTGGAGATATGCAGGTGCTCGAGTCAGAAAAATGGCTCTCCCCCCCCCCCCTCCTCAATCACAACCTACAAGCAAAACAAATCAACCAAAATAAACCAACCAAAAAAAAAGGGTGCCAACCATCCATCGCCCCGGCAAGCATGGGGGGCGGAGGGGGGGGAGAGGGGCGAGTCAGCGTACCAGGGTTCGGCCACTAACAGCCACTCGTCAAATCATAATCGCGGCGTCTGTAACTTTTGGGAGTCACGGCGGTGTAGAATGGTTATTTGGAGATGGGGGAGAGGGGGATGTGAGACGGGAAGAGGAAGCAGAGGCCTGCTGCAGTAGCTGAGGCATGCTGGCCAAGCGGGATGATGTCCGCCCCCCCCCCCCCCCCCCCCCCACCTCGGGATAAGAGGCTGCCACGTTTCGTACGGTCAGAGAAAGAGAGAGACAGAGCGATTAGAAAGCAAGAGTGCATAGCTTAGTCCCCGATTGAGAAAGAGAGAGATAGGACAGAGAGATAGAGGACAGAGAGTAAGAGAGAGAGAGAGAGAGAGAGAGAGAGAGAGAGAGAGAGAGAGAGAGAGAGAGAGAAGCAAGCAGTAAGCATGTTTCAGAGGCGCGAGGGAGATTCGTGAAATCAGACGTGGGGGACAGGGAGATCAGAAAGCTGGTATCACACAAGCTTTCCTGCCAGGTTCAGAACACTAGAGCGAGAGAGAGAGAGAGAGAGAGAGAGAGCGAGAGAGAGAGAGAGTAAACAAAGAACGGAAGGACGGAAAGAAAAGAGTGAGCAGGGCAGATTAACTGGCAGCCGGCAAGGTGAGAGAGTTGACAGATCGAGACGAGGACAGATGTCTTTCAACGCCAACGAGCGAGCGATACGCTGAGTTTTACCGCGAGAGTCTTCTCTCCTTTCAAAAGGTCAAGAGGTCGTGTTTAGGAGCTTCAAGGACACCTACAGATAAGGGGCTCGCGTGATCAGACGGACAGGAGACGGCGACAAGGAACTGCGCCGGAAAACGGTTGGTTGAGTTACAATTGCAACAATTGTATTGTCGGTATGATCTTTAATAATAAAGTCTAGGAACTCGCATGCTGCGCCCTTTAGAGAAACATTCTGTGGAAAACGATCTTGTGCTTGTCGACTGGTCTTATGTGAGGTCGTCTGTAACCCTTTTTAATGGTTGTGCGTCTGACATCATCCCACCAGTGTGTGTGTGTCTGTGTGTGTGTGTGTGTGACTGACCTCCTCGTTCAGGTTGCTGGCCAGCAGGACTCCGCTGGAGCCGGAGTGTCCAGACAGGGCCACCCTCCCGGCGGCGGCGGCGGCGGCTGCGGCGGCGTTCAGGGGGCTGAGGGCGCCTGCAAGCACGACACAGGTGGTCTGCCAGGGCACGCATGGATTGTCGAGACTCCCACACACACACACACACTGTATTTTTGGGGCAGGGGAGGAGGGAGAGGGTGTGGGGCAGGGGAGGGTGTGGGGCAGGGGAGGTGGGAGAGGGTGCGGGGCAGGGGAGGTGGGAGAGGGTGTGGGGCAGGGAAGGAGGGAGAGGGTGTGGGGCAGGGAAGGAGGGAGAGGGTGTGGGGCAGGGGAGGAAGGAGAGGGTGTGGGGCAGGGAAGGAGGGAGAGGGTGTGGGGCAGGGAAGGAGGGAGAGGGTGTGGGGCAGGGAAGGAGGGAGAGGGTGTGGGGCAGGGAAGGAGGGAGAGGGTGTGGGGCAGGGAAGGAGGGAGAGGGTGTGGGGCAGGGAAGGAGGGAGAGGGTGTGGGGCAGGGAAGGAGGGAGAGGGTGTGGGGCAGGGAAGGAGGGAGAGGGTGTGGGGCAGGGAAGGAGGGAGAGGGTGTGGGGCAGGGAAGGAGGGAGAGGGTGTGGGGCAGGGAAGGAGGGAGAGGGTGTGGGGCAGGGAAGGAGGGAGAGGGTGTGGGGCAGGGAAGGAGGGAGAGGGTGTGGGGCAGGGAAGGAGGGAGAGGGAGCTGGAGGGTGGAAGTAAAAGGAGTGTTGGTTTCTACCTGGGATCTTACCAAGCAGGGAGTTGGAGTCCTTGGTGAAGGCCGAGGGGTCCATGGCGGGCTGGCCGTCTCCGGCAGGCAGGTCTGGTCTCGTGTAGTCCCGAGACTTGTCGTTGTTGTACTTGACGTTCAGGTTGACCAGCTTGGAGAAGTCAATGCGGAGGGTGCAGCAGGAGTTGTAGATGTTCTGGCCGTCCAGAGCCTTGGGGGGGGGGGGGGGGGGGAGAAGAAAGGAGGTGGGAGGGGAATATAGATAGGGCGGGGGGGAGGTGGTTCAATATCTTTTGTTTCTTGTTAAGAAGGTGGTAGTCTTCTAGAGAGAGAGAGGGGGGAGGGTGGGTGTCCTCACCAGCTTGGCCTGCTGGGCGTTGACCGGCTCGCTGAACTGAAGCAGGGCCTGGAACTGGTTGTTCTTGGTGAAGGTGATGATCTTCATCACCGTGCCAAACTTGGAGAAGATCTGAGCGAGCGAGAGGAAGATGCTGTTACAGGGTCCAAAACCCTCAATTTGGACTGGGTGGAGGTGGTTCCAACGGCAGGAACTAGCATGGGTGGGGTGGTGGGGTCAGGATGGGGTGGAGGGCTCGGGGTACCTGCTGCAGCACGTCCAGGGTGACCGGGTAGAACATGTTGTCGATGATGATCCTCAGGACGGGGCTGGAGGCCGCCGTCAGGGCGCTCTCACTCAGGGCGGAGCCCGAGGTGGCCGTGCCGCCTGATTGGACGGCCGACACCGCCTGCAACACTGCCTGGGTCCTCTGGAGGGGGGGGGAGGGGTCAGAAGAAAATCAGTTAGCCTATCGGATATCACATTTTTTTGAACGTAATTTTTAATTCCAGTTCCAGTGAGGTCTTATACAGGCAGACCAGGAGGCGGGGGGGGTGTTAGCGTACCTGGTTCCCGGCGTCTGTCTTCAGCTCCGTGTGTTTGGAGTACTGGATGAACACGGGCACGTTGCGGACGTTGGGGGTCACGGTCAGGTAGTAGTTGACCATGGTCATGGCCGCCTCCTCGGTCTCCATCTCCAGGAAGGCCTGGTCGCAGCGGGAGGGGAGGGGGGGGGGGGGGGATTAGCTATGTTAGCAGCTGGGGGTGCCGTTACGTGGGGACGTGCTCTTCCTCCTCCTCCCCCCCGCTTACCTGGTTCTTGCCCTTCAGCGTGAGGATGTTGGTGACCTTGCCGAAGGGCAGCCCCAGGGCGATGACCTCCGTCTCCGACGCCTCGTTGGGCAGCTTGCGGATGTGGAGGACGCGCGAGGGCGGGGCCTCCTCCACGCGCGGCTTCTTGCTGTCGCTCCCATTGGACGTCCCGTCTGGGCGGAGGGGGGAGACAGGAGAAAGGGTGGCACCCCCATCAGAGCGTACAATCGACGGGGGGTAGGGGGCTAGCTACGCCGCGAGCCCCGGAGGAGCAGGAGGTTACTGGGTACCTAAAAACCTCCTACTCGCTTTCAAACACCACGTCGAGTCTCTGATTCCTCTTGAATGCAGTCGAACGCTGATATGACATGAATGGCTTATGCTGATTCCTCATTTCAGGCCCGTAGAAGGATGGAGGGGGGGAGAGAAAGAGATGGAGAAAGAGAGAGACAGACAAGGATGGGATAGTCGAGAGGGATGGGGGACGACGGCAGGCCAAAACTCACCACTGATACTGCTCATGCCAGAGTTGGGACTGTTGTAGAGGCTGCTTGACAACAGCTCGTCTGAGCCCCTCTAGAGAGCGAGAGAGGGAGAGAGAGAGAGAGAGAGAGAGAGAGAGAGAGAGAGGAGACCAGAGTGAGATAAAAGCAGGCATGCCGTCCAATAAAGACACCTTCCATTAACCGTCAGCGCCCTCAAAGAAAACAATGAAATACAGCTCTCTCAGGACGGTTAGGGGGAAACAGGGAGATGGAGGGGGATCGGGGGGTGGAGGGGAGGCGGGGGATGGGGTGGACATAAAACACAGACTGAGACCAGAGTCAGCGCCTCGCCTTTCTGCCTCCTTCTCGTGTGGGTTTAATCTGCCGGAGCCTAAGATGTCAGGACAAGTCATTTCATCTGGAGCTACCAGAGCTCCCTGAGGGCCAGTGTCTGGGGTGTGTGTGTGTGTGTGTGTGTGCGCGTGTATCTGTGAGTGTGTGTGTGTGTGCCATGCTCCCGGCCCTGCTAAAACTGACTGATGGCGGTGCGAGGGCCAGACTGGGAGCCATTACAGACCCAGCGATCTAATAGGCCTTCCTCTGTTCTGTGTCTGTGAGTGAATTTGAACGAATTGTTCTTTATCGCTAACATTCTTTATGGTTCCGATAAATTAGATGCCAGGGACCCCGGTAGGGTGAGAGACCGCAAATAAATTGTTGGTAATAAAGTTGTCTTTGACTTAAATGTGACAAAGCCACACCACATTTTTTTTTTTCGGTCCCCAAAGCACACTTTTTTTAAAGATACAGGCTTGTGTTTATTTCATCAATATTTCATGTAAACACAGTTGCCAAAATACCAATCTTATCAGAGAAATCTGTTTGTATGACCACATCCCTGGAAGAAGGCCTTAACTTGGTTCACAGAAACCGGAAATGCTGTTGTGACTTCCAAATCCGGTTAGGGGACTGAGGCAAGAATGCATTTCTGCCAGAACAACATTTTCCTCTTAACCAGCCTGGACATGGACTGTTACCATTCAATTACTGGCCGTTTAATGTTGTGAAAAGCTGGGAATACAGTGAACTTGACCGCATGGCGCAATCTGATTGGTTGAGGAGGTACGATTGTAGCACAGCCCACTGCAAACGAAATAAAGTCAAGATGAGAGATGGGGCTGGGCAATATCCGGCTCGAGTGACGGCAAGTCGCCGACCAAATATGAAAGAGGAAGGCAAAGCTGTAAGAGCTACAAATACCAGTCATGTTTTTTTTTTTTTTTTTATATATACAGTTGTGGGCGTACATTGAAGCCTTTATGTATGAACTGATGTGTGTGCCATAAACAGACTTCAACTTTCCAAGTCTTTCCCCCATTTCTCAATCCTCTTCCCTACAAAAGGCATTTTGTTCTTTGCCAGGCCATTACAGTGTACAAGAATATTAAGTTAACATGCCTATAAATAAATCAAATGAAACTGAGGAATTAGAGAGTCAGGTGGCTGAGGGCTTAAGGTGTCGGGCTAGTGATCAGAAGGTTGTCAGTTCGAATCCTGGCTGTGCCAACATGTCGTGTCCCTGGGCAAGGCACTTCACCCTACTTGCCTCAGAGGGGAGTGTCCCTGTGCTTGCTGTAAGTCGCTCTGGATGAGAGCGTTTGCTAAATGACTAAATGTAAATGTAGACTGATTGTACAAGGTTGAAAGAACGATTGGATGAAAATTGACTGCCAGGATGATGTAAAGGGACTGTTCACAAGAGGGTTAATTTTCTCAATCAAAATGTATAAGGGGGGGGGGGGGGGTTGAATCTTGTTTCTAAATTGATATGAACTTACCTTCACACCAACTGCAACATCACTGATGGCAGGAAAATAGGAGAGAGAGAGAGAAGACAAATTACTACACCGTTCATGTAATACAACAGCAGAATACACAAAACAGTGTGATGGGTGCCGTAGCTGTGTTTGATCGTAGTGTCACGTGGGGGAGATGATGGTCATGTGGGGGAGATGATGGTCATGTGGGGGAGATGATGACCATGTGGGGGAGATGATGGACTTGTGGGGGAGATGATGGTCATGTGGGGGAGATGATGGCCATGTGGGGGAGATGATGGTCATGTGGGGGAGATGATGGTCATGTGGGGGAGATGATGGTCATGTGGGGGAGATGATGGTCATGTGGGGGAGATGATGGTAATGTGGGGGAGATGATAGCCATGTGGGGGAGATGATGGTAATGTGGGGGAGATGATAGCCATGTGGGGGAGATGATGGTCATGTGGGGGAGATGATGGTCATGTGGGGGAGATGATGGTCATGTGGGGGAGATGATAGCCATGTGGGGGAGATGATGGCCATGTGGGGGAGATGATGGTCATGTGGGGGAGATGATGGTCATGTGGGGGAGATGATGGTCATGTGGGGGAGATGATGGACATGCTTGACCAGGGAAATAGTTCCTAGTCATGTGTTCATGGAGAACCGGACAATGTTTGATCTTGATAAACCAATGTTGTTTCGATCTCCCGTGACCGATTTAGAAAACTTGAATGGCCAAGATCGGTATTTGAGAACCCATAGTAGGGTCACCGGGACCACCGGGACACGCCCTCCCAGTATAAAGGGACAACACGTCTGATGGGGGCCTGCAACTTGAGCCTGTCCTTATCTGACTCACGGGATCACGTCCATTTGCAGACCAACGTCCTGGTAGTACTCGCCCAGATAATAAATAATAATAATAAAAACAATATCAGGTAGTACCATGTACCAAAGTTACAATTGCTTTAACTGCAACAACACAGAAACGACGCACGGCTCAACTTCATCACGTTAAGATATCCGGCCTAGCTAAGCTCAAGTTCCGTGATGCTAAGCTAACAGGTGCTGTATGCTAAGCTAACAGGGCTGTATGCTAAGCTAACAGTGCTCAAGTGGCCGTGATGCTAAGCTAACATGACTGTATGCTAAAATAGCAGGGCTGTATGCTAAGCTAACAGTGCTCAAATGTCCGTGATGCTAAGCTAACAGTGCTGTATGCTAAGCTAACAGTGTTGTATTCAGCATTACACGTCTTAAGACGAGAGGAGCTAACAGCCCAGCTAGCTTAGCCCCGGCTAATTCCATTGTTAATTTCAGCACGTTTCAACGTGATGGAACTGCAACCAGCCAACCGACCCACTTAACTCGGTACGGCTCGTTAGACAACATACACATTATCCAACACTTTTCAACTAACAAGTTCACTCATGAACGACGAATATTGTCAAATTATCGTCGTAAGGAGACGGGAGTGTGAATGAGATGGTTGCTAGGGACGCGTGGCTCGCGTTAAACCCTCGAGCTCATAGACGGAGCGGGCTAATGCTAGCGCGAGCTTTCTACTGCGCGAGCCCAAGCGTCACTTTCAGATTTAAGATGCCCCCTCGGTTTAACCGCCTCGCGCGCGCATGTAAACCATAAACAGGTGTCTTGGAATCACCCCCTCCAAAAAATATAGATATATTGCTGGTCGTACGTACCCGTCCATTTCAGTTTCTTCTCAGTCTCGGTTGTTTTACAAACAATAGCGCTCAGCAGGCAGGGGTAGAAGATGGAGGTGGATCAACAGTGCGATGGCGGAAATACGCGGAAACTGTCGGAGCGCGCGAAGTACGGGTGCCGGTTAGGTGTGAAGAGGATGAACGGAGAAGGCTCGAGCTGCCGCGTGGTTAACCAGAACGTGTTCTACCGGTTGACATTGCACGTGCATGCGTTATAAGCCATCATGCATTGTTTTCAGATCCTATTTAGTTTTTTTTTACATGAGTTGAGTTGTTCTCTTGCATGCCAGTGCAGAGTCCAGAAGCTTAAGTGGTTGTAAATGATTGTCTGCCTAAAATAATCAAAGCTGGGTTGGCAGAACAAGTGTAATCAACATTATTTTTTAGTTTTGTTTGTGTGTTTTTTTTTCTCGCGTAGGCTTTCAGACAGAAGAATGAGGACGAGTTTATGGTGACATGACAGCCATGATTATGGGTCTGTTTTACCATACCTTGGGACAGAAAAAAAATGACTTGTGCATATCATTAGTGATGACAGACGTATGCATTGCTCTCTGGCTCAGTGCAACTTTGCGCCCTGGGTGAAATTAATGCCTAACTGCTTATCTTAAAGGACATGGGATTTAATTAAAAATGACATTTCCCCAAACACTTAGTTGTCCTTCCGAAGGGGGCTGCCATGTTGAAATGAGCTGATGAGAGCCCTCTGAGCAAAAGGGGAATAGGCAAACTGTCAACCGCTCAGCGAATCACCAGCCTTTATCAGACAGCGCTCAGGAAACGGCGTCGGGAGTGACAACCTGCAGACTGCACAGGGAGGAATCATACTCTTATTAGCAAGAGGGGGGGGCACCCAGCCTGTCATGTGTGATATGAACGTAACATGGTTTTCGAGGACCGGAGATGCAGCCTTGCTCCGCGAGGACCGCGCGGTTGCGGTTGAGGCATTTTTCTCGGGGGGGGGGGGGGGGCGCGGCGACAGACAGGCATGCATGCGGCGTGTCACTCAACGACCGGTTGGATTGGCAGTCGAGCCGTATCGGCGCAGCGTTGGCTGTCAATGTTGCCGACGCGCGCTGACTATCGAGCGACCGGCGTGTCCTGATAGGCCCCATCCCAGAACGCCGTCGGGGACGCAGCACGGCGCCTTCCTCAAGTGGCGCGACCAATCGCGTAATTCCCTTTGTGCATAAACAGGATTAGACTCGTAGCCTTAGGCTGCACAGTGAGACTAGGCCACACACATCCAGACTGTCCCCCATCTTTCTAACACAGCTTGTCAGCGGTGAAGTCACCCAGTATGAGATGCTGACAGGCATCGTCCAGAGTGATGTCATAGCGATGTCACTTCCCGGGAAGAGCTGTATTCTGATTGGTGGACGCCTCTAGACTGGGTGCCTTACCAGAGGTGTGGGGGCGGGGGTGTCAGATGTCCACCTGCGTCCCCTTGCATTTCTGCATGCCCAAAATAAACCACTTGGATCGGAGTGCTAAACCTGTCTTTACTGTGCTAAACCTGCAGTGCAGTTTAAGGAGTGTTAACCCTCCCCCCTCTATTCCAATTTAAGGAGACAACCAATACTCAGTGTAGCCTGAGGCCCATTGGATATGTTTATTTTATAAACACTTTCAGTCTCATTTACCATATTTTTTGCACTATAGGGCGCACTTAAAAGCCTTTAATTATCTCAAAAAACGACAGTGCGCCTTATAATCCGAAGCGCCGTATATATGGATTAATACTGGTTTTGCTTACTGACCTCTAAACGGATTTTGTGTGGTACAAGGCACTCACGGCGCTAAGTCAAAATGTTTTAGTACGACTTTGGTAAACTACAAAGCCGTACCGCTTGCAGCATTACGGCTACCGTAGCCAGGAGCGTCACGGAGTAATACATACTGTGCTTCACTATAATATTACAGTGTGTGAATAAGGATCCTAAAATGGCACCTGTCGAAAGACACGCTTACGACACAGACTTATCTGACTGTTTTTTTTCCGCTTAATGCGCCTTATAGTCCGGTGCGCTTTATATAAGAAAAAAGAAAATAGACCATTCATTGACAGTGCGTCTTATAATCTAGTGCGCCCTGTAGTGCAAAAAATACGGTACTTGAGCAACTGTGTCGAATTGAATCAGATTCTACTTTTACAGTGAGTCATTGCTGATGTGCACAGAACAGTCGACTAGACTAATGCAGGAAAAGACACATTTCAAATGGAGACATTTAACCAGGAGTGTAATGTCACCGGTGTCACAGTAACTGTCAGGAAGATGAAATGCCACCGTGTCTGAATATGCTAACGTTTACGCAAGGTCAAATAACCCATTTATTAAAAATCATCCCACGAGGCCTGGGCGCTAAGGAGACCATATTCGCTGTCATGTTTGCTGTGACACTGCGCCGTGACATTTTTATTTCGTCCTTTTGTACTTTTTTGGAGTTTTCGCTCTAAATTACATGTTGCGCTTTACGGGGTGCAGTTGACGTCCTCCGGCGACGGCACCTTAAACTAAAAGCATCGTGGCCTAAGGAGGAACGCACAGTCCCACCCGCGTCAGTCAAATGGGACGGCGTCTTTTGAAAGAGAGTGACAGAGAGGGGTGGTGGACATGCCACTATGCCTGCGAGCATGTCACTGCCCGTACAGACAGACAGTCTTATTGACAGTAGGCCTTTGTGCCTGTCAAGTGCTAAGGTACGGCAAAAAGTTCCATTCTCTTACTTCACTCACATGTAGCCTGTACTTTTGGCTGTACATGTATAATCGTATTTTGCTCTTTTAGTAAAGTAAAATGCAACTGCTACATGGGAACTGCAAACTCCATGTACTAGCCCCCTTTTTTCATTAATAATGGTTCAATTTTCTATAGAGGGGGGAAATTGAGAAAGAAGATATGACGATATGGAGGGGAGGGTTAGGGTTAGGGTTAGGATGGCAAAAGTAGAGGCAGGGAGGAGGTATGGAGGGAGAAGGGGAGGGAGGAGGTATGGCAAGAGAAGGAGAGGGAGGAGGTATGGAGGGAGAAGAGGGAGAGAGGAGGTATGGAAAGAGAAGGAGAGGGAGGAGGTATGGAGGGAGAAGAGGGAGAGAGGAGGTATGGAAAGAGAAGGGGAGGGAGGAGGTATGGAAAGAGAAGGGGAGGGAGGAGGTATGGAAAGGGAAGGGGAGGGAGGAGGTATGGAAAGAGAAGGGGGGGCAATCTAATCTCAAGTCTGCACTTCATGCTCAGTTGTTTTTGTTCATTTTGATCAAGTAACCATCAAGCCAAATGATTTTCTGGGCATTTCAAACAGGCCATGTCAACTGTTCTGTTAAGTTGTCAACTTTGTTGTCTTGATTTGTTAAAGCATTAGTCTACATGAGATAAAAATGTTAAGTTTGACTTTTTTCCTACAGTTTCAACATAACCATCCTCCCATGTGGCTCATCTTACCCTCTCCCTGGCTCAACCTACCCCTCAATGGGTGTAAATTGAGCCACAGGACTACTTTTGGGACCATTTTTAGATACAATTTAAAGCTTGCCAGGGATACAAAACATCTTGAACTAAATGTACTGTACATATTTTCAGTTCAAGACATTATGTTATGCCCTTTCTTTGAGTACAAACTGGCTCAAATGATCCCTTCCTCCCCTACCTAATGACTCCATAATCGAATTCATGTTTGGACTTCCAATTCGGATTCATCCAACTTATGCAAATATATTCCGTGAAGTATCAGAAACATTCATGGATCAGCTGGCTGGAAGCCAAGCGGAAGTACAACTAGCAACGGTACAGTTTCGGTTCTAGCTGCCTGAGAGAGCTGGTGTCGTAGCTTGGAAATGACACGTAAATTGTTCATACTTTGTATTTTTGCGTTCCATTTAGGCCAAACTGGACAAGCTGTACATTGAGGCGTGTCTAGCTGTAGACTTAGGGCCAGCCATTTTTCTAAAGATAAACAATTCTCTACATCAGATTGTAAAAAGAACGTCAGTAACAGACGATAATCCCATCTTCCCTGTCACCATGGTCACGAGGAGCAGTTGGCGCCAGTCACTCCAGAAGTCCATACATAATGACAAAATGACGCCTCCCATCTTTTCCCCCGTTGCTAAAATAGCAGTGCTTTCACTTGTGATTAGAAACCTGTATTGATTTCCAATCTTCTCCATACATCGCCCCCCAACCCCCTTCATACTTCTCGGAGACTCCGGTGATCTGACATTCCTCTGTTGCCTGGCGGCTCTGAATCAATGTGTTGATAGCCACGAAGCAACTTCGATATTCTCCCCCACTCCGGTTCCAATTTGGTGCGCGATTCAAGACATCTTCCATGTATGTTCTCCACAAAGGGGTTCCTCCGTCAGTGAAATAGTATGCTAGGCTTGTTCGCTGGCGAGCGAGAGGTATCGGTGCCCAACTCTTGTGGCTATGCGTGTCAGGTACATGTGTAAACCATGTATTATTCATGTTCATTCCTTTTTCCATGCAACGTACGGTCATGCAATATGTAATTTTCTCCTCCATCAGATGGCCGTTAATGTTCATCCTTGTTGGCCACGAACCCTTCGCCTTAATAATCTTTTATAGCTCTTACGCAGACGCATGATAACAATCGGATGCCCCTGAATGCATCCTATATCTGTTCTCAAACATACGCCAATACCTGTGTGCCTCAAGGCTAGCATGGCCGTTGCCTAACTGGAGGTCGTTAGGCTGAAACTCGTAATGAATAGCACCGCTAAGGGCCAGCCGGCAAGGTCGCGCAGATCAAATATTCATGCCCCGATGTCACACCGGAGACCGCTAGCTCGGGTTGAAGGACAATCTCGCACGGAACACGCTCCTCCCCCCGCTCATTAGCCATGCGGTCGTCTGAATGGATGAACAGCTGTCCGTGAAATTGCCCTGCGTGGGAGGGGAAGGACTGCCAAACAAATGCATACGCCCTCTATCAGGTCATCTGGGGACCAGGGCCTGCAATCCATTGCAAAACATCCTCCCCCCCCAACCCCGCTCTTCATGTACTCCCAATGCATATTTATTCGTGGGCGCATACTTGTTTGTAGGCGGGTGTGTGTGTGTGTGTCTGTGTGTGTGAGAGAGAGAGCGGGAGAGAGAGGGGTTTCCACGCCACGCTGTTTATTATTTGGTCCTGGATGCACGCTGTAAGGGTAGTAAAGGGAGAAAAGGGAGATGGAATTGGGCCCATTTTTCTAAATTTTATCCAATTTCTGTAATTCTCCAGCCTGCCTTTTAGCGGCCCTCCCCATCCCGGGCCCGTCGAAGGCAGCCCATGCCTGGACACTTATCGAGTAATATAATCATGTTTCCTACCCCCAGTGTGGCCCGCACAATATTGGCACAGCTGCAGCATCTCGGATGCCTTACGATTATGAAAATGAGGGGGAAACAGAGAGCGGCAAGCTTTTTCACCTCCCATGGCCAATCACCTCTCTGCACACACGCACACACATCTAAGCACACACGAAGGCCCAGCCGAAAAGCCCCCTGTCCCCTGATGATATCGTCTGTGGGTTCCGTATACGAAACGAACCCCCCCCCCCCCAAAAAAAAAAAAAACTTGTCACCATCCAGTTGTCTTTATTTTACCTATAGAAACTTTTTCAAGTTCTTTCCCCCCGCGCGAACACGCACGTGGCGACGTCTCGCGAGAGGGACGCGCGTCCCGACGAGGAGCCGACCCGCGATCCCTCCAACACCCCCACCACGACCCGGAGGGGTGTTCGCCGGGGTGAGAGTGGCTCCGGTCTCCCGACCTGCAGACGGCATCTGGAGCTCCAGAAGGGCCTCTGCGATCTGCAGAGGGTAATGCCACGTAACCCGCTCTCCGGTCTGCAGATGCGACGCTGACCTGCGGCAGCAGGTTCACAGCCAGGGAAATGAGACCCTACAGGCACACAGTTTAGCATGCATATGTACGCTGATGGCTGGCTGAAGTCGGCGTGTGTGTTTGCGTGCGCGCGCAAGACATGATTATAGCTATCCATACAAGTGTACAATGTCTGTGTGTGCGTACGTGGATGGGTCATAGCTACAGAAATAGAAACAGACAGACAAAGCAGGAGAGGACCTATTAAGGACCGAGGGAGTGGAGATAGGGCCAGTGACCTCTCTAAATCGTACTAAACACAGCAATCTGACCAGATCCAGGGCTAAGATAAGTCCTGTGCTGGAGGAGGGAGACAATTCAGCAGAAAAAGCCATGCGAGGAAAATGTAAACGTGTAAACCAAATACCTGGATAGTAGGCTTTCAGATCACTGCCATCTTAGACCCTTATCCTGTATTTATAATGCTACTTCTCATCCGTATTGATACATGTTATTTTAGAAAGGTGTTTTGTTTTTTTATTCGATTTTTCTAAGGATGGTAAGGGAGGCTTCGCTTCTTCGGGTGTGAAGGCGTCACAGAGCGCCACTCCAGGACGAGGTGAATAAACTTCCGCGCCGAAGTGGGCGAGACGGCCGGCGAAAAACCCAATATGCATAATCAGATTTCATCATTAGCTGATCTCTGCTCCACCGGGACGGGGGGGCAGACTCTGAGAGAGACGGGGCCCCCTGTTTTCTAATCGGATCTGCCTGAATTCTTAACTGCATCAGGGGTGCATGGTCTGGGCCTGTGCAACCACCTGCAAGACCTCCCCACGTCCCGCCTTTCCCTCTCTCTCTCTCTCTCTCTCTCTCTCTCTCCTCTCTCTCATCTCTCTCTCTCTCTCTCTCTCTCTCTCTCTCTCTTTGTCTCTCTCCTCCTTTCTTTCATTATCTCTTCTTTTCTTTCTCCTCCCCCCTTTTCTCCCTCTCCACCCCATCCCATTAATAACCATCAGAGCTATTTCCATGTCTTCAATATGCAGGGTGCGCCGGGACGCCAATTGAGAAATCATCAATGCGCCTGGCTAATTGCGCTAACTGCAAGGTTTAATTCCGTAATGTGCGCCTCGTAAACCGAGACGACCAAATAGGAGGCGATCTGGATCGTTGAGAACGGCAGAAAACTCAGGGCGTCCCAGTGGAGAGAGAGAGAGAGAGAGAGAGAGAGAGAGAGAGAGGAGACAGAGAGAGAGAGAGAGAGAGAGAGGAGAGAGGAGGGAGAGAGAGAGAGAGAGAGAGAGAGAGAGAGAGAGAGAGGGAAGTGTTCGTGTGAGAAAGAGAAATTGAGAGGGAAAGAATTGCAAGGAGAAACAGCTATTGGGGTGATGGGCGCCAAAGAGGAAAAGTTGAATGCATAAACATTGCGGAGATGTTGTTTGGGCTGGAAAACACTAGAGCCCTCTCTATACAATGGAGCCCACTTAACTATAATGTATTAACGCGGAGGGCACTCTGGTATGTGGAGATCATACTTTCATACATAATCATTTGCGTCGAGTGCTTCCTTAGTACGGGGCTCCAAGTTGCAATTGTTCTGAATGTGTCAAATGTAAAAAACAAAATCGAAGAATAAAAAAAAAAACGTAAGTGAGGGAAAGCATTTCTAAAGTGTGATTTGGTGAACGTTGGAGGGTCGTCGTCGTAGCTCAGACCGGTTCGTAGTGAAATTGGTTGAAGTTTGAAGCCTGTGTCGACGTCCAAATTTCGCCTGAAGGGTAGCATCCTTGAGAGCAAACGGCCATTAACGTGTGCATATTTCTTTTCTCTTCTGTCTCATTTACCTCCACTCAAATTAGCCGAGAACTCGCTCAACCAACAGCTCCTCAAACCCCGTTCCCTCCCACAAGCCTCTGTGGTAGATTTGGCAACAAAGACAATTGGGTTTTTCTTCAGCTTGTTGCAGTTATCTGTATTTTTATAAATCACTGCTTGGTGAGTGGGTAGCTGCATAGATTACTTACCGCTTGTAAACATTATCCAATAGGCCACCCACAGATGTAGGTGGAGACCCACTCTTTCATTCTGCTCATGACATTTTACTTATTGACCATGTAGAAAACGCACCATTACCTTACGGTCATCAGTGCATGAAATAATTTTCAGTTTATTGTCCTAAAGGCCATTCCGGTCGGGTGGACTTTTGGTTTGAAGTGGTAGATGAGGACGGCCTCTCGTTGTCAAACGCTGCCATTTTCCAATGAAACGATCGATCGCTTGTCACGCGTTGACGCTGTGAATGGGGGGATTCGTCAGAACGCGCTGCGTCCCCGGACCGCCGTCGATGAATGTAACGGGAGAGCAGAAACAGAACGCGGGTCGAATCAAGCTGAAAACTCGCACGCAGATACGCGACGTCGAACAGGAGCTCTGCTATGTCAGGACGAGCCGAACAGTTGACGTAGGCACTGCCCTGTCATAAAGACGCGTCGTCGTGAAAACCGCAGACCGATTGGACAGCAGCACCCAGGGTAGGGAGACCAATAAGACGGCAGAGAAATGTCAGATTTGCCCATCTCCAAATGACATCACCCAACGAGGCATGAGAAGGCCTTGCATACTGGGAGAAGAATTTCTTCGCTTTTTAAAGAGTGCTGTTTATGCGATTTTAAGAGGTGGATAAAGGTCAGACTCTCAAGAGAGAAAAAAGACATTATAGAGCCAATCTGAGGGAGCCTTATGAGACAAACAAACACAACACTTAACTCGCTATGCACTTTTGAGTGGTTCCATTCAAATGTGACTTTGTTTTTGTTTTCGTAAAAGCAGGTCATCGTCTTCATTCATTTTTCATTAAGAATCTTCTGGAATTAGACATTGCTATTTTCTTCCTGCCATACCGCTTCGAGTCGTCATAGAGACCTTTATGACTGGAGATCATTGTCTCTCTTCCTTGTCTCTCTCGTACTCTTATTGTGAAGAGGCATTGTACCCAGGTGCCTCAAAGTGTCAATTAGGACGTTTTTAACCGAGGGGGTACACACTGCTTCTAACACTCTCCCATGACCAGACACCAAGGGCCTGTCGAATAATGGGTTCATCTTGTTTCAATCAGATTAAAATAGATTAATTAATTACTCTGCTCAGATGCTGTTGTTGGTGATTAATGAAGCTTAAAGCCCAGTTGGCTCGTGAACCATGAAGTGCCGTTAGCCGGTCGTCTTGAATGCAGAGCGAGAATGTAACAGGCAGAAGCAGAATGGCACTTTGTCAATATAGCAGAAACCGTTTTTCAGTGTTTTGGCGCCATTTCCTTCGGTCGAACCATCCAATTCTCAATCGCTGGAAATGCGATCGCTCGTGGCTCCTCTAACGCAGAAAAGACGTAGGGAAGAACAACCGTTAGCGCCCAGAGCGAAAGCTCAACTGGAGGCATTGAGATGATCTCTACGTCAGAGGGGCCTTCGGCGCGAGGCTCTGCTCCGTTCAAGGTTTAAAGGTTGACGTGTACCCTCCTCCATCGGGCCCTCGAAGCGCTCGCGGCAAGAATGCAGATGGTATTCATTTCGTTTCTCATGCCGACAGACGAACCAATGTTAAGTTTATACTGAGTGGCCTTTTTATGGCTTCACCTCTCAGTTTTACAATTTTCTCTTTTTCGCTAAATGTCAGGTGAAGCGGAGCGGCAGCCTCGGTTACCCGTTTATCTACCGATCGCCGGCCTGTCAGGGAGGAGGGAGGGAGGGAGAGAAGGAGGGAGGGAGGGAGAGCGGAGGAGAGGAATACAGGTCATGCGCCCCGGCGCTTTACAGACCAGTTAGGACGGACGGCCTTTTGCGGTTTGAGCAATGTTCCGGAAGCGCTTTGTCATCTCTCACACTCACTCCGTGACTTTTAAAAGCGCATGACGGACGGCCCGGCCTCCTGCTAGCTGGGCAAGCTCCTCTAAATGAAACAGCGAAATGGTATCACTCAACGTCCCCCCCCCCCCCCCCCGAATCACACAAATAACCGGGAGCCATTTGAGATGCATCGCCGCGGCAACGCTCGCTGACCTCGGCGTGAACCCGCCATCTTCTGTCTCTTATTTAGATTAGGCACCGTGGTAAATATCTTCTGTGGGCACTGCTCTTCACTCTTCCCTTGTCTCCTTTCGACTCCTCTCCTCCACCTCCCACCCCCTCCTTTGGCTCCTCTCCTTTCCTCGCTTCGCATCTTCTCCACCTACCTCGACCGGCCAACTCTCCTACGCTCTACAGTAAAGAATCCGTTTGTTAGTATTATAACAATATTACCATCTTTTCCGACTTTAAGTAAAAAAAATGGTTGGACTGGTCCTGTGACTTATACTAAATATTTATTAAAAAAAATATGTTATAAGTATATATAATTTCACATGTTCATTATTTTTACCGACACTGAGAATGAAGAATTCAATGGATTTAGTGATTTGGAGTGAGATTGAGGGTTTGGTCAATATGTTTTATGTTGCTTACACTATATTTATCTGATTAACTGTTAAAGACTAACGTCTAAAATTTAACATGAATATTTCGACAGACAAAATCTATGACAAACGTTTTCGTAAAGCTTCTAAATGTACCAATAATGAGGTTAGGGGGAGGGAGGGAGTGGGGTGGAAGAGAGGAAGAAAGGGAAGTTGGGAAAAATGGAGGCAGGGAGGGGAGGAGTGAGTGAGAGAGAGTGAGAGAGAGGGAGATAGAGAGAGGGAGAGAGAGAGGAGGGAGAGAGAGAGAGGGAGAGAGAGAGAGAGGGAGAGAGGGAGGGAGGAAGTGAAGGGAAAGGGAAGTTGGGAAAAATGGAGGCAGGGAGGGAGGAGTGAGTGAGAGAGAGAGAGAGGGAGATAGAGAGAGGGAGAGAGAGAGAGGGAGAGAGAGAGAGAGGGAGATAGAGAGAGGGAGAGAGAGAGAGAGAGAGGGAGAGAGGGAGGGAGGAAGTGAACAGGGATCTCAGGGACTCATTACTGATCCCCGCAGCACTCATCGCACCGTAAACTCAAAAAGGTGGAGATGCGTTAAGAGCTAACAGAGATTTACTTCCGATCTGCCTGTCCGTCTGTCTGCATGTCTGTCTGACTGCTGTCTGTCTGTCTGCATGCCTGACTGCCTGCCTCTGGTCCGTGTCAACACCTCACTGGACATGCATTCCTCCCAGCTGCGGCTTCAAGTTTGGACTCGCACCTGTTACGTACAAGAAGGTCGAGGGGATAGGAGGAGAGGGAAGGGGAGGAGAAGAGAGGGGAGGGAATAAGGGGGGGGAGGAGAGGGGAGGGAAAGAGAGGGGGAGGAGAGGGGAGGGGAGGGAAAGAGAGGGGAGGGGAGGAGAGGGGAGGGAAAGAGAGAGGAGGGGAGGAGAGGGGAGGGGAGGGAAAGAGAGGGAGGAGAGGGGAGGGAAAGAGAGGGGAGGAGAGGAGAGGGGAGGGGTGAGGGAGGGGGAGGGGAGGGGAGGGGAGGGGAGGAGAGGGGAGGGGAGGGGAGGGGAGGGAAAGAGAGGGGAGGGGAGGAGAGGAGAGGAGAGGGGAGGGGAGGGGAGGAGAGGGGAGGGGAGGGAAAGAGAGGGGAGGGGAGGGAAAGAGAGGGGAGGGGAGGAGAGGGGAGGGGAGGAGAGGGGAGGGGAGGAAGAGGGAGGGAAAGAGAGGGGAGGGGAGGGGAGGGAAAGAGAGGGGAGGGGAGGGGAGGGAAAGAGAGGGGAGGGGAGGGGAGGGGAAAGAGAGGGGAGGGGACGATGAAAGGAAAGACAGGACAGGAGAGGAGGAGAGCAAGAGAGGAGGACAGGAGGACAACAGGTAATTTCCAGCAAGCAGCTGGGCGACAGTGAGAGTCGCACAGAATAGGTGAACTGTGGAACAGCTTCGGAACTGAATGCAAGAGGAAGGCCAAGGCAAAACACTCCAAGATCTCTACGCTCACACACGCAGACACACACACACACACACACACACACACACACACGCTTGAAGCTGTCATTCAAAGGCAGAATCGGAGGCGGTAAAAGCCCAAGGTTTTTATCCGAACCCGATGAAAAAAAATTCAAAACACGGCCCTGGGAGGAGAAAATGTTGCCGTTTGCAAAAGTTGGATTCATGTTACTGCTCAGAAATGGGTCGTTATGGCGTTTTAACTAGTAACACGGAAATGCATTTTCATGCGAGGGATCCTTGCGAAAAGCAGTTTGGGTTCTTTTACGACCTGTTTGGAAAACGGGCTGATTTATTCAGACGGATCCAACGGCGGCAGGAAGATCACGTTCCGGCGTGTTCTCTGAGGAAACAGCATCTGTCCGTCAGTTTGTGGAGAGCGGTTCTCCCTCTCTTTTCCCCTTCTCTCTCCCTCTCTCTCTCTCCCTCTCTCTCCCTCTCTCTCCCTCTCTCTCTCTCTCTCTCACACACACTCTCTTTTTTACTCTCCCCCCTCCCCCTCTCCCTCCCCCTCTCCCCCCCTCTCTCCGACACTTTCAGACAGACACACAGGGGATGCGCGGAACCGTCCGTGACCCAATCGATACGTTGAATGACTGGCTCATCTCCCGCAGATCGGTAATGCAGGCGCGCTAATGTCCCAATCCATCACTCTGAAGACATCATTTGTTGGAGGCCGTCGCTAAGGAGCGCCGTCCCGCCCCGAGCGCTAACAGCGCCGGGGCCCGGCGAGGCCGCCAAACGGCGGCGCGGCGTTCGTTTCGATAACCCGCACCGCTCCGTCCGAGCCCAATCAATGGTGTATATAGCAAAGGTTTGGGGGGGGGGGGGGGGGGGGAGGGGTTATGGGTAGTCAAATCGAGCTGGGGAAAGCGGCTGGGGGCTTGTGGCGGGGGGTGGGGGGGTGGGGTGGGGGGGGGCGGTGCCTTGAGCGTGGGTAATTGCCACTCAGCCGGATCACGTGACCCCCGGGGGGTGGCGGGCGTTGTCATCGTGACCTTTCGAAGCGCAACAATTAAAAACGCATCACCGGCTGACGGAGCGACGCGAGGACACGGGAGCGGGCGGCGCGTGGGAGGGAAGGGGGGCGGGGGGGGGGGGGGCTAGGGGAGAGGAGGAGGACAGGTGGGGTGGTGGAGGGGGGGCTAGGGGAGAGGGGAGACTGGGGGGGCGGGGGGGGGGGGCCGAAGAGGAAATACGCTGCGTCTGAACCAAAAACAGGAACTTAGCTGGTCACGCACGGTTTGGACGCTTTTCTCTCTCTCTCTCTCTTTCTCTTCCTCACTTTTCTCACTTGTTTTGCTCTCTTTCTCTCCTCTTTCGTGAGAGGGAGGGGGGGGGTGGGAGGGCGGGAGGGAGGGTGTGGATGGATGGTGGTGGGGAGGTGGGGGGCGGTCCCAAGAGCCTCCCCCGTGGGTGCGACGTCCGAAATGAGCGGGATGATCGACCTCGTGGTTTCGCATTAGCATTAGCTGGGAGAGATCTCCCCACCGCTCCCCTCGCACCCGCGCACTTCGCCTGGGTGTCTTGGCATCTTCTGAGGAGGGCGCGTGCCAAACTGTCCCTTGAACCGCACGGGGCGGCGAGCGAGAAATAAAGGAGGTTTACCAATTCACTGCTGGAGTCAATCTCCCTGTTTTAAGACCCCCCTTGATTAACTTGTGGGGTAACACTTGAGAACCAGCACACATCCCTGTTTTCATCAGC
The DNA here is from genome assembly GCA_030340665.1 of Neosalanx taihuensis. Taxonomy (NCBI): domain Eukaryota; kingdom Metazoa; phylum Chordata; class Actinopteri; order Osmeriformes; family Salangidae; genus Neosalanx; species Neosalanx taihuensis. The sequence goes on along the minus strand of CM059304.1, from coordinate 4,063,785 downwards.
CCTGGTCCTGTCGTACCCACATCTAGTGGGCACTATTACCCATCTCTGACATCGTGAGGTTCACATGCTTGTGTTAAAAGGATTCGTGTAATAGTATATCGTACACTCTCACAAACGTGTACATTTAGCAGACGCTCTATCCAGAGCAACATACAGCCAAGTACAGGACACTCCCCCAGAGGGGAGTAGGGGTGAAGTGCTTTGCCAATCGGGCCACATCGTCATCTAGACGCAGCGGGAATCGAACCTGCAACCCTCGTGATCACCAGCCCGACAACCTAACCACTGGGCCACGCGGCTCCCTTGTAGGTTGCCGGGTCGGAAAATGGAGGGAACGTGACAACGGTGAGCAAACCTTGAGAAAACGGTTGGCGCGTTCGACGACTCGAAAGCGAATTTCGGTCAGCGCGGTCACAGCGTCGTAGGCTTGGGTTCATTTAAGCATTTGCGTTACCGCGGAGCATCCAATGCCGCCTGTCATTGGACGTTTTGTTTTGGGGGGGGGGGGGGGGGGGGGCATTCGAGCCATTGCGCGGATGTTCCGCGTAATCACACACTACAGAAACTGCTATAGGATGACCCGGGCCACCGATAATGACCGGTAATGGCCCCCGCGACCTACGGTAATCGTTCCCTGGCGAGGGCGGCGTGTAGTGGCTTGGGTGCGCGTCTGATGCACGACGATTCCGACGTTCCCCCTACCGCGCGCGAAAAAAAAAAACAGACGCGAGTCATCGACAGAAATTGCGACGCTCCCCTCGGTTTTTTTCTCTCTTCCTTCTGGGTGGTTGCTGTGCGTGTGTTCGCGATGCTGCGTGCGTGAGTAGGTTCGAGTGTGCGGGAAGGGATTTTGAGGACATATATTGTGTTTCAAAAGCCTCTTCCCAGAGTGACAAAACAAAGGTCCATTGTTATCCAAGAAAAGGAAAATGGACATGGACTGTCACAGGCTTTCGCAGCAGAGTGACAATTCCACATAACAGATCTGGGCTCCCCTTGTGCGCGCGTGTCGATTCAGACATCTTTACGTTTAAAGATTGCGGCGTCCGGCCGTTCTAGACCCCCCCCCCCCCCCCTCCTTACTTTCAAGCCTGTCCGTCAGACGAGAACACGCCCCCCCCCCCCCCCCCCCCCCCCCCCCACAAGGTGATCGCTGACCTACAGGGCCCGCGCTGTCGAAATGATACACGTTGTCAATCGAAACCACAAACGCCGGGAACGGCAGGCAACTCTCCATGGGAAGCAGCCGTGATATGAAGCTGTCAGTCGACAGAATGACTACAGATCTCCGTAATAGTCCTGTAAGGATAAGTGTGTGTGTGTGTGTGTGTGTGGTTGGGGGGCGGCGGGTGTATGTATATGTGGGATGAGATGTCATGATGGGAGACAGGGGCGTCGTTAGCCCTGTTTTAGGGGGCCGAAGCCCCCCGTAAAATGTTCTTCAAGCCCCCCCCCCAAATAATTATTGGGATTGTATTTTTTAGTTTTTTAGTTTTACACATACGACGAGTTATTTCTAACATGCTACATATGCGAGTGCGGTTCTGGTTTGTATACTTTCATGCAAATCACGCTTCTTTCTGATTGAACGATCTATGAACTGTCTGAAACGATGGATATCCGCAGCCCCCGATGAGTCCCAAAATAATTGGGCATTACAAACATTACACATCCAAAAAGGGCTAAGCCCTCCCCCTTTCTTTCAATCCTAGAAACATCCCTGATGGAAGAGAACGGAGGGAAAGATGCACAATGGATGTAAGGGCTGTGGCCGTTTCTCTGGCGACGTGCTTTGACCGGGCGCTGTTCATCTGAGATTCGGTCCGATGTCCGAACACCCAGGGACCTTTGAGGGTCCAATATCCGTCCAGACAGACAGCCAGTCAATCAATCAGTCGGTCAGTCAGTCAGGCATTCGGTCAGTCAATGAATCAGTCAGTGTCAGGCATGCAATCAGTCAGTCACGTGAGTCCAGTCAGCCAGCCAGTCGGACAGTCAGACGAAGTGTTTCTCTTGTGTCTATCTCCATCCGTCTGTGATTCTCTGTCTCTGAGTTCCAGTCGAGCTTCAGACTGTCGCAAGACAACGCAGAGGAAGAGGGTGAGAGCATGATGAAGAGTCAGAGACAGTACAGACAGAGACAGAGAGAGCGAGCAATACCGAGAGAGAAGAGAACACAAGCGTGTTACATAGACGACACCAGAGATTCTAGAAAATCTACAGGAGAGCTAAAGCCTGTTCTATCATCACAGCGGTAGGGAGGAGAGACGGAGGGCATGAGGGAGAGGAGAGACAGGAGAGGAGAGACAGGAGGAGAGAGACGAAGGGAGAGGGAGAGAGGAAAGTGTCATTTTCACGCACTTTATCGAGACCTTACCATCGCACAGCAACATTACATTTCACCGCACTCACGCTCATCGACCTGTTTAGTAAACACATATTTATTTAGCGGATGCTTTTATTCGAAGCGACTTACAGAAAGTACAGGGACATTCTCCCTGAAGCAAATAGGGTGAAGTGCCTTGCCCAAGGACACAACGTCAAGTCGCCACAGCCGAAAAATCGAACTCACAACCTTCCGATCACGAGCCCGACGCCTTCCCTGAGCCACCTGACTCCAGCCCCAGTTTTTCTGTTGCTTCCCTGCAGCAGGATTTGCTCTCTCCCCACCCCCCCGCTGAAAGAGCCCCCCCCTTCCCTTACTCCTGGGGAGAGCTGGGACAGGAAGCAGTTGGTCGATGGTCGGAGAGCGCAGAGAGAAGATATAGAGAGGGTAAAGGATCTAACCCCGCGGTCTCCCCGCAAAGTTAGTCAAACATTAACAGGAAGCAGGGCCCGGACACAGGAATGACACAAAATATCTTCAATGGTGAAAAAAAAAGAGAAAAAGTTTGATTCATTAAAAGAAACAGTGGCATCCTGGCGCCTAGCAACGGCTGAAGGTATCTGTTGCTTGACAGATGTTTTTTTTTTTCCCGCCCCCGCAAATTCATTAACTTGATGTGTCGGATACTGTTTGTTGTTCCTTCCGCTGTCCACCCACCCCTCCACACACAGCTCAATGAAGAGGTTAAGCTCGGTGACAACTGCCGCAAACCCCCTGTCGAAATAACCACGGTCTGGTTTAGTCTCCCGTTCCTGTTCGCTCGTCCTCCTGGCTTTCCTCCAACCCCTCTAGTTTCCTGGTCTCGTTCGTCCTCCATTTCCTCTCTTCCTTTCCTCTCTTTTATGCCTTTCTCACTTCCTTCCTTCCTTCCTCCATGTTTTCCTTGCTTTTCTCAATGTCCCTTCCCTTCCATACGTCAATCCTGTCGTTGCGCCGGTCATGACTTAATTAAAGGACTTCTGCAAACACCTTCCTCGCAGAAGCCGCGAACACGCACACAAACCGTCAACGCCCCGGTCCGTTGAGTTAGTTCCCTTTACAGTAAGCGAGGCTGTGAGACGCGCGCGCGGGGGGGGGGGGGGGGTTGGTGTGTGTGTGTGTGTTGGGGGGGGGGGGGGGGTCATCATCTGGAAAAGCTTCAAAGATAACGTCGGAGAATCGCCCGCGCCGCAATCAAAGCATGATGTCGTGCGTGGGTCGATTCTATAGATGGATGCTCCCGCTCCCTGCATCGACCTCGCTTCTTCGTTGCAGCCACTAAGTCACAGAGGGCGCGCAAACAAGCCGCTGTCCCCGATTTGCGGGGTTGAGGAAGCCGAAAGACGTTGATCGCAGAATGTCGCGGTGCCACATCTTCCCAGTACGCAGGGGGCTCTGTCGGACGCTAATCGCCTCCTGACGTGAGTCGCTCGTGTTCTCCGCGCCTCTTCGTCTTTAACGACGCTGTACGGCACGCGCCACAGCGGTGCCCATCTGAAACCGCAGGTCAGAGGGTGTTCGGAAAGGCGGACGAGACGAAGAGCCTCTCGACCTCGCCGGCGAGACGGCGGCAGGTCTCTCCCGCAGGATGGGTCGACCGCGAGGGGACGTGAGAAAGTTATTCAGCAGTTTCCACTGGCACTTATTGGTTCTCAGGATGTATGTTTCGTAATCTAGATGCCCGCTATGTTCGGGGTCTATCACGTCGCTATGCTCAGTGACCGAAGCTCTTTTGTAAAGCGCTCTCTTGTAAGATGCTTCTGCTAAATGAATGAATTTTCTGGTTGGGGAACCCGTATGGGAACATCGCACGTCAACGACGCCTGGGCCCAATCGGCGCCGAGGGCGAGAGCTTTGGCACGGACGCACCATCGACCGCCACGTCTATCTATCATCTCGACGGTTTCCCCGTCAAACAAAATCTTGGTTTCCTGTTCTCCTTAACCCCTCGCTTGCGCTTCTACCCCTCGCTTGCGCTTCTACCTGAATAAATTTTTTTTTTAAAACACGCGCGCGCAAACCGATCGCTAACGCGCACAAGAACGCACACACCGTGCCAAGAACGCAAGTGACGAGCCTTGCGAGCGTAGCCGTCAATAACTCAACTCGCCTCGCCGTACATCTGAATGCGTTTAACGAGCGAGCGAGGCTCTCTCAAGGGGGAATACCGCGACACGGACGAAACAGCACACCAGCCGTTACTGCATCAGAAGTGTAAAGAACACGGAACACACGCACGTCCGCACGCACGCAACACACCCCGCTCTCTCGATCACAACCCTAGACTTTCGACAGTCTTACGGTTGAACGCGGGTCAAAGGTGAGGAGGCGTCCGCTCCGTTTGTGACTGGGCATGTTCTACGATAACTGCAGCCGTCATCGGACAGCGTCCCCCCCCCCCCCCCGAGGCAAATAGGGTGAAGTGCCGTGCCCAAGGACACAACGTCAGGCTGACACAGCCGGGGTTCGAACCAGGGACCTTCCGATGACTAACTCGATGACCCTGACCGACTGCACCACGACATGGGGAGGAGAAGTGGAAAAGGGTTCAGCTGGGGTTAGGTGACCGGTGCAACTGAAATGAGAAAGACCCCCAGAGATAAGTCTGTAAGCATTTATCTGAATGAAGTATTAGCGCGGGGGCGTGTGTCAGTGTGTGTGCGCGCACGTGTGTTGGACTGATGCAGAGAGAAGATAATAAAGTGGTAAAAAAATGCTCTAAATTTACTTCGCCATGGAAACAATTTGAAATCAAATTCTATATTATTAATTATAGCAGAGAGATGAAAAAAAAATACGATCCTGCAACAAGAAACTAATCGGTGGGTCTTGGCTTGGGAAAACTTTTTCGATTTTTTAAATTAATCTGTCATTAAAAGACAGGCTTGAAGGAGTTGCCATCTGTGAGTTGTGATTCACAGCTTGAGGAACGTGATCATGGAGGACAGCAGCCAGTTAGGGGGCGAGAATTGTGCGTAGATGAGGTGGATTGGAACCGCCCCCTGCTGTTTAGCGACCGGCAGCCTTGTACGATAACCTTCGGGCTAGGAGAACGTCTCTGTGAGGTAGTAGGAGACATTTCAACCCTCGGTTCACTGGCATGGAGAAGGAATAATGAATGATAACTTTGTCCCTTGCCATATGTACTGCACTTTGGTCAACCATGTTGTTTTAAAGTGCAATATAAATAAAGTTGGATTGGATTGGATTGGATTTTACCCAGAGGTGTAAAGCTGAGGATCTCTGTTGAAAGTTTGTTCATAAAAAAAAATAAAAAATAAATGGATCTCAGGACAACATTTCATCCATAATAGAAAGACGCGAGATGAAAGTGGGGGGCGTTCAAAAGGAGAACGGTCCGGCCAGTGTTAGAGACTCTCCCTGTGAAGTGCTGCAGAATCCCATAGATATTTCATGAGCGGTAATGTCCTTTAGTCCAGATCTGGTGGGAGGGTATTGTATCCTTTGAGTGTGTGTGTGTGTGTGTGTGTGTGTGTGTGTGTGTGTGCACAAGGGAGATGGGGCGAGGGCGTTTAGAAGACAAAGCCCTTGTTTCTTCCCCGGTCTTCAGCTCAGAATAAAAGATGGCTCTTCGTCCTAGTAAAACACCCGTTAGGAGGTTCAGAGCCGGAGAAGAAGGTGAAGTTTAGTCGATGGAGTGAGCTGAGATGTGACCCGAAACATTGCCAAGGAAACCATTTCCCCAAGTCTTGTGTTGGGCTTTTATCTTCAACTCGACGCCTCGTCTTTTGATGAATATTTAACGGCGGGGGAATTGCAGCTTCGAGGCCAATTGGCCGCATCTATCAGGAGAGTCCCAGGACTGCCCCCGAGCAAACAAGAGGCGATAGAGGAGAGAAGATGTCACCATTTACAGCGATGTGTGGCCGCTTGCCTCCTTCCAACCCCCTAAGCACTATTTGAAAATACTGTCTTATACCAGAGGTGGACCTGATGTAAATATGACCCTGGGTTGCAGTTTTTCTCGATCACTTTGGCCCAGTTTTTGTTCTGGATGTTCTAATATCATAAGTCAACAGTAGAAAAGGTTTCAGAGGTAGTCATCGGGACACGGTGTTTAAAATCAAGACGTTTCGATTCCAAGCCAGGCATCTTTCTCCAGGGAGCGGAGATTCAACTCGACACTTAATCAGCAAGCCGATTACGCTCACTCTTTCTCGCACATGCATCCAAAACACATGGGATTCGCGTCAGTTAATAAAACCCATATCTGGTGCGAACGAGAAACTTACTATTCAGAGATTTAAATTAACTGCTTTGGAAAACTACATCTAAATATCCTGAGAGAAAAAAGCTCCAAAAACTGTTACGGAAACCACTGGATCCATCCCAAAATCTCATCGGACAAGGGGCAGAGTTTAGTCTCGTCATGGTCCTCTGACGGAGGTGTAGTGGATCGATTTAGAAACTTTTCTCTTGAAAGGTTTTCTCACGTGTAGCTAAATCTTTAGACCGTCAGCTTTCAAACCACCTCAGCTACAGCAAAACCTTTAATGACGCTCACCTCCATCAGCTTTCAGTTGAATCCCGGCTCCGGCGAGACTCGAAGGCATGAACATGTCATGAATTTCCATCATTCCTGCAGTCTCTCGCTGCATGCACGTACTACACGACACTATATGTCTATGTACAGGTTCAGTTTCGTACCCATGGTAACGACCTCTTACCTGACATTCGTCCGAATAGAAAATGCAAAAAAAACGTGCAAAACAAACAGATTGGATAAAGACCCTCTCTGATATCTAACTCGTCTGCCCGTCATTATTTACGCCCAGCCACTCCTCCCAACCGGGGGGGGGGGGGAAAGAAGATATCACTACCTCCAAATACCAAGACGGACTGTTCACCTCTCACCTGCAATTTTGAATCTCTCCGCCCCCCCCCCCACCCCCCACTCCGACATTGCGGAATTGAACACCCTCTCAGGCCCACTGTCAACAAAATGCGCCGTCCCCAGCTGAAGATGTGGAGTCGCCCCCCCTCCCCTTCTCACCCCCCCCCCCCCCCACCCCCCACGTCCTTCATCGGGCCAATCACCGACCCCCGAAAAAGAGGGAACGAGAAAAAAAAAGAAAGAAAAAACACATCATTTGAGCTTAGCATGTCGCCCCTCCCCCCCCCCCCTCCCCCTCCCAAGCATCCCACCCCCCCCCCCCGCACAGAGTCCCATCTATCTGTGGAATTCAATTTGGAGTCGCCCGTTTGGAGGGGCGCTGCCTCGCCTCTTCAGAGCGGGTCCGCAGGCGGATGCCCGGGTATCGACGTGGGAGCCGGGCCCACCCCTGGCCTCCTCCAGCAGGGCAATCTTCTCTCTATTTGCGCCGGCGTGGCGGCCGCATCGATTTCAAATAGGCCCCCGCCGCGCCGCGGCTCATCCCCGATGCACGCTCTTTTCGGGGTGGGGGTGGGGGTGGTGGGGTGGGGGAGGGCCTCGGTGGCGGTCGTTAGCGACGGCGCTCATGCGGTCCGTTTCAGCCCGTTGCGAGATGAGCTGGAAGGTGATCATGAACGGGGGGGGGGGGGGGGGGGGGGATAGGTTTTTGGTTCCATCTGGTTCCAGAATCGTGGTTGGTTTCCACGGCGAAAAACACAGAACCGGACCGATTTCGAGGTCGTCTTGAAGCTTTTTACGTTTCCGAAAGAGGGGCCGACATACGCACTGGGTCGCCTTGCTCTCTCGCTGTCTCTCTTCCACCGTCTCTGTCTTTCTGCTCCTCTCCGTCTCTTTCTCTCTGTGTAGTTATGTCTCTTTCTCTCTGTCTCTCTGTGTATTTACATCTCTTTCTCTCTGTCTCTGTGCATTGACGTCTCTCTCTCTCTTGTCTCTGTGTATTTACGTCTCTCTCTCTCTTGTCTCTCTGTGTAGTCATGTCTCTCATCTCTCTCTGCCTCGCTCTATCTCTCTTTGTCTCTGTCTCTCTCTTTCTGCCGCACGCTTGGCAGACCTAATGGCAGTAATTAATTTTGGTGACCCAAAGCTAGTCTCAGTTCCTGTTACACCTTGGTCTGGGCGTTAGTCAAGTGTGAAATCCACTTAAAGCTAATCGCAAGGAGTGGGAGTAAGGAGGAGTTTGTATGTAACAGAGTCGGTTCAGCGAATGCGTGCAGTGGGTTAGCCAGCAACATGGGGATTGAACTACTTTAGATTCTTCTAACAGCCTCCTCACAAGTGACCCTACGCACGGCTGAAGAGACGCCTGTTGAACCGAGAAACAAAAGCAAATTCCGTCCCGAAACAGGAAGCTTGGCGAGGAAGCCTTGCGAGGCGAGCCGTTCGGATTCGGACTGAATTTCATATCTGGTCTAACAAGTCCATAATCAGACTGGCTGCAGTCTCCTGCTGTGTGACTTCCTGTCTTTTTCACCAATCTAACAGGATGAGAGGTTCAGGGAAGGAAGGTCAGACATAATGACTGTGAAACACTTCAAATCATGTCCTGGCAGAATCTGAAATCTTTGTCCCTCCACTGGGGCAAAAAAAAGAAGCTACAACACAGAATGGAGGTCTTAGCTCAATCACAACCTAGTCTGATTATATAGAACCACCTCGGAAAAAGAAAGATAACCTTGACGAGGCGTACAAAGCACGTCCTCGTGATTCTCGATCGCGTACGTCTGAAACCGATGGATTCCTAAAAGAATCTCCTGATGGAGAAAACTGATGAAGGAAGAGTTTTGTCCGTCTCTTCATAAACGGAGTGACAGTTCAGTTGAGTTCTGGATTAAATAAGTATTTAACAACCGGCAGATTGGGAGAGAAGCGACCAGACCTCTGGCAACAAAATGAAGACAGTACAAGGCTTAGGTCTCAATCATGGTTCTCTCCCGGACGAAGGCAAGAGGCAGGCAGTAATGACGTTACAACAGTCTTCAGAGAAGGTGTGTTCAGTTGTGATTAATATAAGTACACAGGAAATCCAATTTCTTTCACAGAACCTGAGAGAGAAAACTTGACATAACGAAGGGCGTTCAGAAATTCGACTCTTAGGACGTGTTAGAGTCCATGGTCCCAACTTAGTTATTTCCTTCCTTATCTCAGACACCTCACCTCCAGATTTCTCCCAATACCGAAGGAAAACCTGAGTCTGCTTCTCTGCCCCTTGTCCAACCTTTGTCATTACTTAGCGAGGGATACGATCTAACTGGGTGCTGAGGAGGGAGGGGAGACCCTGAGTGCAACTCACGCGGACAGTGGGCACACACAGAGGACACCCACACACACACACACACGCCGGAGGACTCAGTGACATTGCTACCAAGCATCATAGGTCATGGTTGACCTTTTTACTCTGCTGAAGGGAATGCGTGTGTGTGTTGGGTGCGATTCAGCGGGTACTTGGGTGGCTCCTACCCTTGTCACTGTGTCTTTCTGTCACAGTTGTACGCCCCCCCCCACACACACACACACACAACAGCACCCCAGGACTGGAACACGGACCCCCACCACCGCGCATCGACAGGAAAACCCCCCCACCGCTCCCCTGAAAAAGGTCATGGGGGGGGGAGGGATCTCCCCTACTCCTCGTCAACCAGGAATGTTCGACCTCATGTGACACGAAAGAGAGGTTCGGGCGGACGACATGGAGGGAACAGGGTTAGATGGAGGGGATGTGAAGGGGAGGGGGGGGGGGGTCACACGAAATAAGTTGGTGCGGGTGTGTGTGGGGGAGTGATGAATATGCATCCCAAATTCTTCTTTGCGAGTTGACACCCAGGCAGTCTAGAGGTCGGTCTCCAAACGGCACTAGCAAATGTAATTTGGTTCAGTCTTTAATAAATGAGGCACCGCCGCCGTCATTTGGCGAGGGAAACTGAGGAAAACCTCATGGGTTGTTACACAAACACGGAATTTACTGTGGCAGGATGGAGCAGACATATATGGAACTTCAATAAGATAAAGATAATAAGATAAAATAGAATACAAACAAAAAGACACAAGCTGTACATAGGTGCATTTAACTATAGTAAGTACGAGTATATGGAGAATGGATATATATAGTACAGGGGGAGGGGGGTATGTACACAGTAGTGCAAAATCACAGTGATAGGGGTAAAGGTGTCTTGTGCGAAAGTGGCTTGACCAGGGTGGGAGGAGTCGGCCATAATCTTCCTCACTTGCCTCAAGGGCCTCGAGGTGTACAGGTCCTCGAGGGATGGTCAGAGTGAGGAAACCAGTATGCAGAGGCCTGGCCTTTGAGGCCTTTTCAGCACGGGGTCGTAAATCTGACTGATTTCGTCAGTCTCTCACTGACGTGAGGAATGTCCATGCGCGTGGAGTCGACACCGCTGCAGCGATATAACGCTAACCTGACGACAACATCACTGTACTGTACGCTGCATATCCCTGTAGCGTTTTTTGTGTGCGTGTGTGTGTGTGTGCATTTTTTATTTCGTTTTATGAAGTCCGACAGTCTTTCTGAAAGGGAATAAATAAAATGCGGCGCTAACAGGCTCATCAATATTTCACCAGCAGCCATTTCTCTCACCTCCGCGTACAGTTCTGCCTACAGTAAGGCACTCGGTCCGACACGCACACACACGGCGGGGGAGAGAGCCCGAGGCCGCTCCATTGACATGCAGAGTGGGGGCTCCGGTGTCAGCAGGGGTGGGCTGGCGCTGGGAGACCCTGGGTCCTGGTGGAACCAGGCTCTGTTCCACAGTATTAGACCTGCAGAGCTGTAGCGAGGGGATGCCAGCTTCATGTTCTGGAAGGAAGGGGCTCTTCGCGGCACTGCGCTCGTGCCCGCGTGTGTTCGCACGCACGGGCATGGATCTGAGCGTGGGTGTGGGTGCGGTTTCTGTTGTGAACGCGCACGCGCGCGTATTCGTGGGATCGGATGCGTGTGTGTGTTTGTGTGTGTGAATGTGTTTGTTTGTGTTTGTGTGTGCGTGTGTTTGTGTGTGTGTTTGTTTGTGTGTGTGAGTGTGTTTGTGTGTGGATCTATTTTTGTGTGTGTATTTGTGTGTGTGTGTGTGTGTGTGTTTGTTTGTTTGTGTGTGTGAGTGTGTTTGTGTGTAGATCTATTTTTGTGTGTGTATTTGTGTGTGTGCGTGTGTGTTTATGTGTGTGTGCGTGAGTGTGTTTGTGTGTGGATCTATTTTTGTGTGTGTATTTGTGTGTGTGTGTTTGTGTGTATGTGTGAGTGTGTTTGTGTGTGTGTGTGTTTGTGTGTGTTTGTGTGTGTGTTTGTTTGTTTGTGTGTGTGAGTGTGTTTGTGTGTAGATCTATTTTTGTGTGTGTATTTGTGTGTGTGCGTGTGTGTGTTTGTGTGTGGATCTATTTTTGTGTATTTGTGTGTGTGTGTGTTTATGTGTGTGTTTATGTGTGTTTGTGTGTGGATCTATTTTTGTGTGTGTATTTGTGTGTGTGTGTGTTTGTGTGTATGTGTGAGTGTGTTTGTGTGTGTGTGTGTGTGTGTGTGTGCAGAGCAGCATGGCGCAGCCTGATCTGTTGTCCACCCTTCTCTTCAGAGGCAGCGGTGGGGAAGTCTATTTTTCATACCCTCGTCGCCCAGAGGGGCCGAGTCACGCTCCCAGATTCCCCGAGATGATTGATCCATGTCTGGACACGCCTGCAGTCCACCAGGGGGACGTCCTTCCGTGTTTCCAGCAGACACCGCAGCGCACGCCTGCGTTACGAAACAAGCGCTCTCGCATGCATTAAAGCCTAACGAATGCGTGTTTATCGTTACCGTAGAGTAAATAATCCAAGGAAAACAAAGAACATTTACCAGCCTTGTTGACGTGCCTCCTCTCCAGCACCCCGCCTCCTTTCTGCCTCACAAAACGGCAGCGACAACAACAACAAACCCAACACACAGACATTAACAACCAAAGTCAATTGGGATGCTCTTGATGGGCAACTGCTGTTTGAAAGGCGTAGGGATGAGATTTGCCAAGGTGCCCATTAAAGAAGCCTTTATTCCCCGCCCCCACCCCCCCTTCTTTCCCTTGTTGGCTTTTGTTATGTATATGAGCTCTTTCATGCGGCTGTAGCCAGGGTGGGATGAGGGGAGGCCCGGCGAGAAGCGGCGGAGGCCAGGGAAGTATTAATATTCCTGGGGCATCGGAGATATTTCCCCCGAGGTGGGCCTTTAGGCCAGGCTGTTACTCCCCTGTCTCTCCATTATCTCCCCCTGTACTTGATATTAAGACAATAATGGAGGGGACAGGATTACCGGCAGACGACAGGACGGACGCGAAAGCAATTTGCGGGAGATGGAGGGTGGGGGGGGGGAGGTGGAGGGAGGGAGGGAGGGAGGAGGAGTGGGGAGAAGGCCAGGCTAAAGGGACTGCTAAGTGGAAGGTCTGCAACGATGGAGAGACACTTTGCAATGTTTTTCTCTCTCTCTCCCCCCCCCCCCCTCCCCCCCCACGATGCTTCATGGCAATCTCGCAAGCTTAACGTCGCGCAAGTCATCTCAGAGCAGTAGACAACGCGTCAGATAGCTGATTTCCCTGCGCGTGGGACAGGCGGCAGATGCAGCTGGGGGGGGGGGGGGCGGCGGGGGGCGGCGGGGGGGGGAGGTAACGCAGATGGCGTCCACTTTTAGGATTAAACTTTGGCGCTCAAGCGCCACGTCGGAGTTTTTCCGAACGTCACCACAAGTCATCTGCTGAGAGCATCATCCGGTGACACACGTTCGCACCCCCCACCCCCCCCCCCCCCCCACACCCCACCCCCCCACCCCCACACACAAACACAAGACAAACGGATCTCTGTTCAAACGGTTATCTCTGGGAAGTCATCATGGTCTTGGACGAAACGCAGAAGCTCAGCGAAGGTGCGATGGCTTTCGCGGCGGCGGGGGCGGCGGGGAAATGGAATCGCTCGCGCGGTAAAAAGCTCTCGGTCTGAGGGATCCCAAACCGTTATATTTCCCAACATCCCCCCCCTGCTACACACCCAACACCCCCTGTTTTGGGCAAAAGTAACGACGCGGACTCTTACAGGCATCTGACGCCGAATTCAAACGGACGACCTTCCTTCACATCTCCGGGCGACCCCAAATGACATTCTATTGGTCTTGTGAACTTTTGACCTGGCCCGACTGCGAGGGGGAGGGGCTGAACATTTCGCAGTCTGTTGCTTTCCTTCCTTCTCACCTTTATTTTTCAACACCCCCACACACACTCACACACATGCACACCTGCCTCTGGCGCATGCTGTGATAGCCCTGGCCAACATGGACAGACTCTCATTAAGCCCGAGTAGAAAGCCTTTAAACCTGATTCCACTTCAATTTTTCCCCAGATTGACGTTTTCCCTTAATAAAGAGCCAGGCAGACCAAAGCCTACCAGGGTGGACCAGGGCTATCTTTGTCAGCGAAACAATCATTCCCCCCTCTCTTGATCAATACTGTGAGATTGAGGTTCGGGCACTGCAGATGTCCAGCTGGTCAACGTGACTGTAGGCGAAGGAGTGTGCTTTTAAAGGCCGGCCTAGCAACACCGCCTTAAAAGCAAGTTCTGAGAACAAACAGCTGAAAGGTAAGGATGATTTAACGAGACCAAATAGAGCCAAAGGTAGCCGTTCACTTTTCCGACCGTTGCTATTCTGGGAGACAAGCGGTTGTTCTCTCCGGAGAGCCTTGGTCATTTCGAAATCTCCTACACACACGGGTTTCTCTCCGAATCGGCGAACCCTCGGCGGATATCCGCAATGATAATTGCGCTCGTCGTGAGCGAAGCACCTCTCCTCCTCAGCCTTGCTCCCGGACAGCAATTGGACTTTTTTTTTTTCTCCAGCACGTCAATTATCCAATTGGTCCGACTGATATTTGCCCTATTTCGTGCGCCACGCCGAAAAGGCTTTGTGGGGAGCTGAGCCGTATTTGCGATAATGCTCGAAGGATAGGATCTCTGCGCCCCCCATCGTAAGTATTACATCTTATCCCAGAAATCCTCCTCCAGTTGTCTGTCACGGTTTGTTCTCGGCAGGGTATGGCTAGGTACAGCCTGCTAGGATTAGACAGGTCAATTGGCTCCATAAGTGCCCGGGCACTTTTCCCCCCTGCTCCGTCTGCACCTCAAAGTCATAAATATAGAGAAAGGAGAGGAGAGAGGGAGAGAAAGTGGGAGAGGGAGATAGATACAGTAGATAGGGAGCGTGTGCGTGCGTGCGGGTGGGGGGCAAGCCTTGCGTGTGTTCTTTGTGGGTTCTTTGTGGGAGAGGGGGAGCCAAACAGAGAGAGAGAGAGAAACCGCAAGAGAATTAAAGAGAAATAGCGACCGGGAGAGTGTGGGGTGGGAGGTGGGGGGGGGGGGGGGGTGAGGGTTGGCGACGAACGAGCGAGAGAGAGAGAGAGGAGACGGAGTGAAAGACAGCCCGCCTTTAGGGGGGAGGATAGGTAAAGAGCGCAGTAGAGTTGTGGGGGAGAATGGGGCGAGGGGACGGGGTGGGGGGTGGGGGGGGGGGGGCTTCCTGGAGTTCCATTAGGGCTGTTAGACACCTGTCACCTCCGCGATGCTCATCTCGAGTGGCCGGAGCGAAAGCACTCTGGCGACAGGCAATGAGCTCGCTCCCGGAACCCCAACCCCTGCATTCCCTCCGCCACGCTAGCACGGGGGCATGCAGGAGGGGATTAAGAAGAGTCCCCCCCCCACACCCTGTCACCCCCCCCCCCCCTCACACCCCCCCCCCCCACTCCAGGGAGAGAGAAGAAAGGAATTGGAGAGGAGAAAAAGCGAGAAATGAAGGGGGCGGGACGAGGTGACCGGTTGGAGGTGTTGCCACACCTGCTGGCCTGGGAGGGACTCGCTGGGAAGTATTTACATTGAGTCGTTTAGCAGAGACGCTCTGATCCAGAGCGACTTACAGCAAGTGCAGGGACATTCTTGCCGAGGGTCCAAGTCCAAGCCGCCTTAACCGCTGAGCCACCTGACTCTCTTCCCGCCTTGGCT
The DNA here is from genome assembly GCA_030340665.1 of Neosalanx taihuensis. Lineage (NCBI taxonomy): Eukaryota > Metazoa > Chordata > Actinopteri > Osmeriformes > Salangidae > Neosalanx > Neosalanx taihuensis. The sequence goes on along the minus strand of CM059304.1, from coordinate 4,048,495 downwards.
TCTCGTTTTGTCTCTTTGTTTTTTTTGTTTTTTTTTTTTGGGGGGGGAATCATGGGTACGTACGCATTCATCCGGCGGGAGGCGGGAGGCGGGGGGCGTCCGGCGGCGGCGCCGTCGCGTGTCCTCTCGTCCTGGCCGCCCCCCCGCCCCCCTCCAGGCACGACATGGTACAATCCACCTCACCATCTCACGCCGCGAGTCGGCACAGCTAGGCAGGCTGCCCCGGGGGGGGGGGGGGTTCTCTTGTGAGAGTAATTAATTGTGAGTGTTTTATTCCAGGCTCGCAGCGGGGGGCAGTGGGCTTAGACCTTTTGGGGGGGGGGGGGGGGGGGTGGAGGGCGGTGTGCGTGGGGGGGGGGGGGGGGGGGTAGCTGTATCGTCACGTCAAGCGGATGCAATCAACCTGGCCCCACCGGCAAACATCACCCTCCTTCCTGAATCAACAGCACCAGCAACCGGGGGGGTAGGGGGAGGAAGTGTTGGCGTTTAACCTCCCCGCCTCCCCTGCGTCTTCACCTGGTGTGTGTTAGTGTGTGTGTGTGGTGTGTGTGTGTTTTAGGTGTGCGTTGTCCCAGCCGGGGGCGCGGTGTTTCGCGATACAGGCCGGATTTAACCCCCCCCCTCCACCGATTTAACCCCAACCCCCCCCCCCCCCCCCCCCCCCCCACAGCTCCGGGTAGAACTGAGCAAACAGAATCGTAGGGGGAGTGGGGGTGGGGGGGGGGGTGGGGGGGGGGGGTGTCGGAGGGAGAAAATTGGAATTAATAATGTACGCTCTAATGTGTTAGCTCATCTCTCAGATGACGGCTTCAATAAAATATGAAGCGTATTGAAGAGCGACGAGGCCTCTCCCCCCCAACCCCCCGACCCCCCCCCCCCCCCCCCCCCCCCCGACCCACCCACCCCCACCCCGGAGTTCAATCCCTCGCCTCTTCCGGAAAGAAGACAAACTCTGAGGAGAAACGGGGTTGGGGGGGGAGGGGGACAGGGCGTGAGAGCAGGGGGGGGGGGGGGGTGTGGGCTCACCGGTCCCCTCATCCCTGTGTGACGAGCCGCTGGAAGTGTGTTTACCCCCGGCCCCCGGCCGACCCGCCCATGACAAACAGAACACGCAGCAGGCCCGCGCTGCATGCGTTGGTGCGGTAATTATATCCTGGATCAGAGTTCCTCACAGAGTCCAGCTGGCCGTGTTATTTATGAACGCGCAAGAGCGCGCATTGCCACAGCACAGCCTCTGAAAAGAGCTCACAGACTAGCAGAGTTCTGAAAAGACAAACCTGGAGGAGCTAATGCAGCGGTACATCTCTCTCTCTGTCTCTCTCTCTCTCTCTCTCTCTCTCTCTCTCTCCCTCTCTCTCTCCCTCTCTCTCTTTCTGTCTCTCTCTCCCTCTCTCTCTCTCTCTTTCTGTCTCTCTCTCCCTCCCTCTCTCTCCCTCTCTCTCCCCTCCCTCTCTCTCTCTCTTTGTCTCTGTCTCTCTCGCATGAATGGGAAACCACCGCTTTCCGAGGAGCTGCCCCACCGCAACCCTGGCGGAGGGAAACCGCGGAGGAGGGTAGGGGTGGGGGTTGGTGGGAGGGTGTAAGGGGGGGGGGGGGGGGCGGGGGGGGGAGGAGGAGGTCGGGTGGGGATGCGGGTGGGGTGGGGGGTGGGATGGCAACCTCACACAAATGAGCCGCCCACCAGGCACTCCCTTCCTGCCCTGTCTCCCCCCCCCCCCCCTCCCCTCCCCCCATCATTCTTCCCCTCGCTCCCACTCGCTCTCTCCGTCTCCCTCCCTCCTCTTGGCATCTATCTTTCGGCGTCTTTGTCTCTCTCTCCCCACGACCCCACCCCCCCACCACCTCCTGTCGCACCTTTCCTCAACTCTCTCCTTCCCAGCACCGCGCCGGCAGCGGAGGAAATGGAGAATTTGTTAAAAGGTCGCCGTAGATCAAAGTGGCGTGTCATCAGCCGGCCTGCCAGGCGGGGGCTGGGCGCCGGCACTTGGCAGAGCAGCGGGGAGACAGAGGAGGTGCCATCTGTGCCCAGATCAATGGACATTAGGCAGAGTCTCCTTAGAACGGGCCCTGCCTCCCTGGCTTACAGTGAGCCACCAATCACTGTCACATTAGACTCGGAGACCTCATGGGGGTCTGCCCCATCCTCGGCACTCGCTCGCTCGTCCCTCCCTCCCTCTCCCTCCCTCTTTCTCCCTCTCCCTCCCTCCCTCCCTCTTTCTCCCTCCCTCCCTCCCTCCCTCCCTCCCTCCCTTCCTCTACATATGAGCATCCTTCTCTCCCTCCTGTGTCTCCCTCTCAACTTAACCCCTGCCTCTTCTAAACGCACACTTGCAGGCGCTAAAACATGGACTGACTCCCCCCCATTTCTTTCTCACACACACACTTACACGCACTTACACACACACAAAACACACTTACTCCAGGAGTACAATGGTACTTAGGAATGATTTGTTTGATTTGCTGCACCTCATGTTAGTTTCCTCCAAGATCACGCTGACTCTTTTTGAGGGACACGTTGCTCTTGTTGGTCAGTTGTTAAACGATTTGGAAATTCTTGTACCCGCTGTGAGGTAGATTTTTGTTGCTTTCTCTCCCATAGGTGCTACTATAGGATTTTGAGGTTCATGTTGTTTACTGGGGGTGCAAGGTGGCAGTGCGGTGAGCCTCTCGCCTCCCAGCAAGGAGATCATGAGTTCTGCTAAAGGAATACATGTAAATGCAATTACCGTATTTTTCGGACTATAGGGCGCACTTAAAAGCCTTTATTTTTCTCAAAAAACGACACTGCGCCTTATAATCCGAAGCGCCATATATATGGATGAATTCTTTTGTTTACTGACCTCTAAGAGATTTTTGTGTGGTACAAGGCGCTCACGGTGCTAAGTCAAAATGTTTTTGTACGACTTTGGTCTACAAACTACAAAGCCGCACCGCTTGCAGCATTACGGCTACCGTAGCCAGGAGCATCGCGGAGTAATACATACTGTGCTTCACCATAATATTATTCGACTGATTTATCTGACTGTTTTTTTCCCGCTTAATGCGCCTTATAGTCCGGTGCGCTTTATATATGAAAAAAGATCGAAAATAGACCATTCATTGACAGTGCGCCTTATAATCCAGTGCGCCCTATAGTGCAAAAAATACGGTATTTACATAACTCATGCTACTCACACGCATACCTGTAGCGTTGACAAGTATCGCTGTGAGTCTTGGATTAATGATTCAAGATCGCAGGCGCACGTGAGTGCATCTGTAATCCGGGGAAAGGTCAGCTGTGTCAGGGTCTTCTAGCACTATCCCCCTCTCCTCTCTTTTCCTATGCTCCTCCCCTCTCCTCATCGAATCTCCTCACCTCTCCTATCCTCATCTCTCGTTTCCTCTCCTCTTTTTCCCCCCGTGACAAGAGAGAACAGTACGAGACCCCGAAGCCACCGTCATCCGGGCTGGGCTAGATTCAGGGTTCAAGTGGAAACACAAGTGCTGGAGGGTGAGAGAGAGATCCCAGTGTCCTCTATTCCGGCTCATCTGTGATCTGTGGACTCCCTCCATCCCCTCCGCCTCGATTTGCTAAACGTGAACTGTGACTTAGCATGGGTTTCACTCGAAAGCCGGGTCCCGCTCATGACGTCAACATCGAATACGCCCGCTCGGCTTTCATCAAAGTCCAGCCGGCACGAAGGCGCCACTCAAAGACGGAGAGCCTTTTCAAACGAAGTGCTGCACTCTGCTGCAAGACGCTGAACTGGAACGGAACTCGGACAGGGACGTACGTGCCGCGTGGTATCAGAGACGGGAGCGTTCTTTGGGAGGGAGGGAGGGAGGGAGGGAGGGCAGCGAAGTCTCGCTGGATTTTGATGCGACATCCAGACTTATCCCTCGCAGTCGGGCCAGTCGGGCACAGTGGGACAGAGAGACGGAGAGGAGATCTGAGACGCCCGAGAGAGACAACGATAGGGGACTTTAGCGGCAAATTCGATTTCCAAGCGAGAGGCAGAGAGACAGATGGAAAATGAAAGAGAGAGAGTGAATGAGAGAGAGACGAGCGAGAGAGAGGGAGCGTATACAAGAGGCGCGTGTTGATAAACCGCTCCGAGACAAAGGGAGAGCGAGAAAGGGGAAGACAGAGCAGTGAAGGAGAGCGAGGGTGACAGAGAGAGAGAGAGAGAGAGAGAGAGAGAGAGATAGAGAGAGAGAGGGGAGACAGAGAGACAGAAATGAATCATCCGGCACCTTAGAAACACCAAGACTTAACTTCACAGACCAATTAGTCATCATGGTGACGATGATTCTGCAGCCTCTGGGTGAGTTCAGGTTGAATGCCCACACCATCAAAGCAATGAGACCCTCCTGAATAGCACAGACCAGACACTGATCACATCCTGATCAAAACAGCTCCCTTCAGACGCTAATTCAACCGTTAGTTAAGTATAAACCATCGACCTAAACAGTATTCAACGCCAAAAAACATGAAACAGTCGGATTACATTATGAGTCGCCGTCAATATTTCATGTGGGCCACCATCAACCCCCAACGTAAGACGCCCACTTGTTCATCAGCGTTACTGGGATGAGTAGCTGGAGTGCGGGAAGATTCCAGAATGCGCTGGTTCTCACACCATCCATCCTCTGATGCTGACACCCATCCCTTGCTCCGCTATTGAGCGCATGTCTTGTCAGACAGCAACCCTTATCATTCAATCACACCTCCGGACAATATATCACCAGGGACGCGGCGCCATTTCATATCGGCGCTGCAAATCATAAATCTCAGCTTAGCGCTGACACGCGCGTTTTATTGTGGGCGCAATTGGCACTTGGGCTAAAATCCCGCCGTCCCGTGTAAGAACAAGGCAGAGGTCAGCGTCAATCTACAGCTCTTCAGCTAGCTTTAGCCGCTGATCCTCTGCCCAGCAGTAGGCCATGATCGATGGCTGGGGCTGGCTAGCTTGCTTGCGGGCTGTCTGGCTGGTGGACTGTGTGTGTGTGTCTGTTTGTGTGTGTCTGTGTGTGCGCAACCCCACAATGTCTGGTTAATCTTGTGTGATTACCTCAAGACCAATGACTGACGAGCTAGCCGGCCCATAGAGACGCGGAGAGAAGCCGGTGATCCCGGAACAATATGAGCCAGTCCTCGAATAAAGAGAATTACCCTGGTGTGTGAGAGTGTGTGTGTGTGTGTGAGAGAGAGAGAGAGAGAGAGAGAGAGAGAGAGAGAGAGAGAGAGACAGAGACAGAGACAGAGAGAACGAGAGAGAGACACAGAGAGAGGGAGACAGAGAGAGAGAGAGAGGTAGAGAGACAGAGAGAGACAGAGAGACAGAGAGAGAGAGAGAGAGAAAGAGAGAGACACAGAGAGAGAGAGAGACAGAGAGACAGAGAGAGAGAAAGAGAGAAAGAGAGAGAGACACAGAGAGAGGGAGACAGAGAGAGACAGAGAGAGAGAGAGAGACAGAGAGAAAGAGAGAGAGGGAGAGACAGAGAGAGAGAGAGAGAACAAGGGAATGTATAACTTTACAAAGAAAGGGATTTCTCCATTTCAGACAGACCATCTCCTCTGTACTTTGATAGTCCACGCAGCGTGTTACACAAGGGGACCTATTTTAGACGTGAATTGACAGTGAGCATGTGTAAAATGTAAACAATAAAGCATGTGGAGTGTTGGAGGAAATTATCCATACAACATAGCGATATAAACAGTCTGCTCCTGTGCAGTGCCAATTGCGAGTGAGTCGCGGTGGGCGTCGTAAACGTGACAAAACCCCATCACCTCTGCCGCGACCACTTCCCAATTATAAAACAGGGACTCGATGCAGCAGTAACATTTGAGGTAATGAACGTAATTATAATTTCCCCCACTCAGCCACCTGTCCCTTGCGGGAATCGGGGAGACAGTAATAGGCGTTCGGAGGAGCCCGAAACGCGATACAGCTCCGACATCCCGTTTTTTAAGAGCGGCATAAACCAGCGAGGAATCATTCGCGTTCTTTCCGCATTAAATCCCGAACTGAGCTTGCATCAAGTTCCGCGTAAAGTCTAGAAGTTATATCGGCCCGATAAAGAAGTCGACCGCGATGATATACGGAGACAATCACCTTGTTACCTATCAAACTGGAGAAAGCGCTCCGCCGAGGGCGGAGGTGTAAAACATGAAAACAGAAAGTGCGGTGGCGGGCGGAGCGGAAGACATGATTGCGGCGTTCACACAAACACAAATATTTATGACATGTAAAAACAAAATCGCATTAAGCAAACATATAGTCTACTCACCTTTTACGGCTTATGAGGACTTATGTCGCGCGGTAAATCTTACGGATCAATTTACAAGTTATCTTTGGGGGAGGTTCGGCGCTTTATTGAGTCAGTGCGGGGTTTTGGCAACTTGTCATATCACATCCTGTCATCAAAGACAAACACACGTAGGGCTACACACACACACACACACACACACACCAGCAGATAACGCAAGTGCAATCCACCCTGGGTCGAAGGGAAACGGGAGGTTTCAGATCCCTCCAGCCAATCGGAGTGTCCCACACTAACGGCCGACGGCGTTCGTCATATTCACCTGTCTCCCGTGATGGTTATCTCGCTGATGGATACGCCGGCGCGCTGGGCGCCCACCTCTTAGTTCTCGACCGCGGGAATGGCGAAGAGGAAGAGGGTGGCGGGGGCGGGGGGATGGACGGACGCCTGCAAGAGCCACTGCCAATCCAGCCGACCGACTCCGCCATATGTCCCAGCAAAGGAAGGTGCTGCCTTTAACGAAGCAGACTTCTCCAGGGGCCTGCCATGGCCTGGCTTGTTAATGCCCGGCCTTCTTCCTCAGCGCTGCTCACCTCTAATGGCCCCAGGCCCCGTAAACGGCAGCTCGTTTAAGAGACGGAATCTTCATTAGGCTAAAGAGCTGCTTCTCGCCGCGCGGCGGAGGTGAACTTTCGCTTTCCTTCCCCCCCGCCCCCCGCCGCCCCCCCGCCGCCCCCCTTCCCCCAACCTCACAGCTCGAAGTTTCGCGTTCGTTATCGGCCAGCGAAGGGGGATGGTTAGAAGGTGGGGAAAAGGGAGGCAGAGAGAGACAAAGGGAGACCGCAAAAAAAGTGAGAGAGAAAGGAAAGCTGAGAAAGGGTGTGAGAAAGAAGCGAGAGAGAGAGAGAGAGAGAGAGAGAGAGAGAGAGAGAAAGAGAAAGGGATTGCGTGGAGGAGCAGAGAGAGAGAGAGAGAGAGAGCAGACATCGGAGAGCTGCCTTGGCTCAAGTGGACAACCAGGCCTTCCTCAGCCCAGCCCAGGCAAGCACCTCTCCACCTGCAGACACTGATGAACCTGGCAGGTGTGTGGGCACAGTAGGAGGCGTCACAGGGGCCAAACGAACGAGTGGAGGAGGGGAGGGTGTTGTTGTGTCGCTGCGAGGTCCTTGCGTGGGCCTGTTGTATTCAAGATGACGGCTAGTATGACGTTGTAAGTAACACCTCGCTGTTACATCTGGTAAACTGCCCAGAAATGTACCGTACAGTAGCTGTGTGGTGTAGTACAGTGAACCCTCGCTACATCACGGTTCACTTTTCACGGTTTCGCTACTTCGCGGATTTGCCTCGTGCATTGTTTTCTGCATTCTGATTGGTTCTCTCCCAACACAAACCTGTGCATCAATAAAGTTGCGGTTTACAGTATACAAACATTGTTAAACAAATGCTTGGGCCTGTAAAAAGGGTTTGTTCTTTGGTTTTAATATATAATAGAGTATTTTATTTGTATAAAAATTGTAAATAATTGTTTCTTTTTGGAACGTAACCCCCGTGAAAAACGAGGGTTCACTGTATACTGATTGTACAATACTGTACTTTGGAACGTTGGTGTAGTGCGGTACGTTGTAGATTAGCTGGACTATACTGTTGCGTTGAAACGTACCGGACTACCTTGGACTGGAACGACAGGCAGGATCTTTTGTGTTTGTGGCAGCTGAATAATTGAAGAGCTGTTCTGAATCCGATCCACTCACGCATCGCACACAATCGCAAAGTCAACGCTCAAGGCTTTTTTTGATGGCTATGTTGAGTAGTTGTTCATATACCGCAAAACCTTTAGTTTCTGGGTTAGCCTTTATCGGAAGAAATAGTTCTATGCCTTTGGAAAAATAGCTCAATTTACTGCAGTCAGTACTCGTGGCAGCGAGTCGAACTCATTTTCAATCTCGAAATTTCCATGAACCTCGTGGCTGGTGCTGGAAAGATCAGCTTTTCCTCGGCGTGGAACAGGACAGCGCTGATTAACTCATTAAAAAACGACCGAATGTATAATTGATGCACAATTATGCAAATGTTATTACATTTTCATATCCTTTTCCGAGCAGAATTAAATACATCATATTGAAACTTTAATTATTTACAAGCGTGGCGATGTTGCTTTCCGGGGAGCAGAAAAAGAGAGACAGAGAGAGAAGGGTACGGTTCCTGGACAGATTTAAATCTTGCCTGATTGTTTCAGCGCAGTGAGGAAATCAATCTTAGCATAGAATTAATGGGTGATCTGAAAACGACATTTTGGACAGGCGTAGAGAAAAAAAAGGCAAAGAAAAAAAAAAGTAATTCAAACGGGAATAATTGCGAGGTAATTTCACAAAGCTGTTGAAATGTATGTTAGTTAATGCTAGATTTTCTCCTAAATGATCATGACCATCTCGGTCGTGGCGAAATGTTCTCTTTATGTTAATAAAGTTATAATGGCACAGTATTGACCCCTGTTATTGAAGAAATGATCTCCTGTTTAACCTTTCCCTGTATGGACCACGGTTGGAGACGGTTCCCTTATGCAATATGAATTTGGAGAATTTCTACCATGAAGAGAAAATGTATTAGTGAATACAATTTCACATAACCTTCTTACCAACCTTTAAATAGCATTACATGATGTGTCTGTGAATGATTTCTGAAAGCAAATAGATGGCCTTATAAAAGGTTTGAAAAAAGGTTTCATTACTTTTTAATGTAAAGTTATATTTTAACTAATGATGATGTGTAGAAGAAGAGTTCCTATATACCGGAAGGAACATTCTCTGTAATAGAGTTCAGCTACTGACAGGTGAAAGAGAGAGAGCGAGAGATGGAGCGTGGGGGCGGGAGGAAGAGGAGAAAGGTGAGGGAAGGAAGAGAGGGTGGAAGGAAAAGGAGAAAGAGATAGAGGGATAAAAGATGATAGAGTGTGGGAGAGAGAAAGAGACAGAGAGAGAGAGAGAGAAAGAGAGAGAGAGTCGGGTCTTTCCAGGCTACCTCTCTAACACCTGAGGTCTTCTATTCTTCCTCACGGTCACATTAATCCCTTCATCATGGTCAGGAGCCCGGAATAATCTTTCACTTTCACTCTTTCAGACGCTCACTTCTCTCCAAGACTCTGTACTATGCGGTCTCGCTAACTCATTTATCCGTTCATTTCCATGTCATCTCTATCTGGCTGTCTCCTCGCTTGCTCTCTCTCCCCCCCCACACACCTCCCTTCTTGACTCCCATCTCTTCCCTCCCCTCTCTCTCTCGCCTCCTTTTCGGCGTTGCCTTTTAACTTGTCTCATCTCCTTTACCCATCTTGCGTTCCTCTTGAGACTCTGTTACATCGCTCTATCTCTCCATCTCCCCCCCCCACAGCGCCCCCCTTCCCCACCTCACCTCCGTTTGATCCCTTGAAGATGCGCCTCCAGTCTCGACCTTGCACCCGCAGAAAGGGAGAGATAACGAGTAAGAGAGCGCGAGGAGAAGTGCCTTACGCTACGCAAAGGTCAGAGTTTGCGACCAGGCGCTGCCGTGTGCTCTGGTCTTGACTAAAAGATTGCTGCGGCAAAACTGTTTGAGGTAGAAGTCTGAGCGAAGAATTCTGTTGAAGACCGGAAGATTCTGGCCTGTTGGTATCAATCGATAACTAAATACTGGTTGGTAACCAGGCTCTGGGTGCGAGACGGTAACCAAAATATTGGTTGTTAACCAAAAATTTGAATATTAATAAAAATGTAGCTGTACTACAGGAAGAAAACATAACTCACTCTGTGGTATCGAAATGCTACGATAGCGACCATGTTTAATCCTATAAAACACGAACGTTATTCGATTGCCGTGTCTCTTCTTTAGGTGATGCAAACACACTCTGTATCTCCACGATCAACTTCGTTGTCCTTCTTAGCGAAGTGTCTCTGGAAGTTTCGACAAGAAATCCCCATGACAACAAGATGTCTGGAGGTGATGGTATGATACACCAGATGAAATTAGCATCCATGTGATGAGATTACTTTGGATTAGGGTAGATATTATTACGTTAGGGTTTATCCTGTCCCCTGAAATTATTAGCTTCCAATGGGCATTGACGTAATGACACATGTAACACAATGACATATTCATACACAGCCATACGAGACACAGAGTGTATTCAAGACCATGTAGATCATTCTGCATGGTTCTAATACCCAGCTGCAATCATTAATCGTCCCTCGTATTTTCATGCATCAACTCTGGTACGAAAGAAAGTTTATGAGACGAAGGCTGACTGGTTATTAACTGGATATCGGATCTCCGTGTGGGCGTTCGCGCGCGAGTTTTTCCGACCGGATGGCTTCCGCGAGCGGACGCCGGTCCAGACTCACCTGACGGGAAGGTAACGGCGGGAGATTGCCTCCGCCCACTCCCCAGCCTCTCTGGGGAGTCGTTAATTAGACGCCGGCAGACGAGGAAGGAGGAGGCGTGACGCGAGTGGGAGTGGGAAGGCAAGAAAAGAGACGGCTTTTAAACCCGGGGACACGACAAATGCACGCTGGGATGGCGCGACGGAACCCGCTTGGATGGGAGACGATCAAGCCGGTGGAAGTTGGAAGCCGTACCTCGCCGTCGACAACGACTTCCTGTCTGGATGCTCCCTGCGCGACAGACGCTCGCCAACGGTATCGTTATTTCCGCGTCCTGTTTTGACGTGGACTCGGGACTCGGTCCGCTTGCGTCGAAGAGGACGTCCTGTTAACGAATATCAATGACAGTCTCTTTTCAGCGTCCCAGGTTAGGGCTTATTCCACAGCGTCTTCATGCCCCATGCTGATGAATACATTTCCATTGACGGGGGGGGGGGGGGGGGGGGGATATATATTTTTAATGGTAGAGCTGCAGACCAGAGGCTGACAAGGCGATAACAAGTTTGACCCCTCATTAAAACCCAGGAGGAGCGCACAGTATATGTTCCATACGCTGTCTTGACAAACACGTCTATTAGGAGCAAGGTGTGTGTGCATGCGTGTGTGTGTGTGTGTGAAGGCTTGGCTCGGTGCCAGGTCTAAATTGCAGCCTGTGAGTGTCTTTCAGCCATATGGGTTTCTCTGTACCAGGCTGAATGGGACCCAGTGCAGGTTAAGATATGTCACATTTAACTGGGGATTAATTGGTACTGGGAAAGGACTGTGCCATCTGTCCAATCATGCTGTTGCAAGTACCCCCACCCTACCCCAGACAAGCCCACCATATCCTAGCCTGCTCTGTTTTTTACTCCTCCCACACACACACACACACACACACACACACACTCTTTCTGAGAGAGCAACGGCTCCTTTAATGGACGTTGGGGTAGGTAGGGGGTGGACGGTTTGGGGAATGGAAGGGGGGGAGGGGAGAGTTGGAGGGATAGGCAGGATGGAGGGATGGCAGGGTGGAGGGATGGCAGGATGGAGGGATAGGCAGGATGGAGGGATGGCAGGGTGGAAGTACGGAGGGATGAGAGGAGAGGTGGGAGGCGTCCGGCGCTCCCCTGCGCCGCGAACGGAGGCTGGGAGGCGTGCCAGGAATGGGCCATTGAAAACCCCCTCAAATTGATTATCTGTGAGCGTTTCTACATGCGTCCCCCCCCCCCCCTTCCACCCCTCCCCCCCCCCCCCCCCCCTTCCCCTGTTCTGATTGTTCCTTCGCGGTTCGGCCTCCTGTCAAGAGTCGGCCATGACACTTCGTCCTCCTCAATACAAAGTCCCAACCTTGCCAAATCCTTTGTACAGGGAGAAATAGAAAGAAGAATAAAACCTCTCTCCGGAATTTACTTTGAATGTGATTATTCAAAAAGTGATCTTTCGTGTTGGTAATTCATCAGTTGAGGGGGGGGGGGGGGGGGGGGGGATGTAATCTTTTTTTTTCAGTGAAATTCGATATCTTGTTCTCCGCTTCCCCTCACATCTCCATTGTGCTTGGTTGGACCCTAACCCATGACGGTCTTCCATTCAACGTTGGCATCTTTGTGTGGCGCTCCGGCGCAATGTCGGGAGCGCAACGCTCGTCTGAAACACCCGCGGTTCAAAAAGGCGGTTCGCATCATTTCCCGCCGCAGCATCACGGGCTATAGGCTTCTCACATCCAGGGTTTATTTCAACGTGTGCACCTTTCATAGCTGGCAGAGCCTCAATCAGTTATAATTACAACTCAGGCACTGAAATGAAAATCATTGTTTTCTCTCGTCGCACTCTTTCCTGTGGTCCTGGCTTTTAATGCCTCCGCTGCCTTTTAATGACACAGAAATACCAGAAAATGACAGAACGAGGTGTTGCACGTAGCTTTAAAGATTGAAGGATTAAAGGTTAATCGTTTTAATTTCCATAATGCGCAATGATGAACCATGCAGAATAACTTATATAACATGTAACCAAGTATGTAACCTTGCTTACTGGATACAGTGGAACTGGTTACCTTGGTGACTGAAGGAAAGGTCAGTGTGCGTGTGTGTGGGCGTGCGTGTGTGTGTAGTGCAATCTTTTCTTCACCGTCCTTTGATGGAAGCAGTGTGTGTGTTTTTTTTTGTTGCGTTTGTTTGTCAGCAACAGGATGTGGCGAAACATGACACTGTGATTTCGTTAAACAATATCAGATATTCGTACGAGTGTCTGCAACCTCCGTAGCGTCTGGACATATTGGCTGCTTACATTTATTCATTTAGCAGACGTTTTTATCCAAAGAGACTTACAGCAAGTACAGGGACATATCCCCCTAGGCAAGTAGGGTGAAGTGCCTTGCCCAAGGACACAACATCAGGTAGCCACAGCCGGGAATCGAACTCACATTCCTATCATGAGGCCAACGCCTTAACCTGCTGAGCCACCTGACTTCCTCTCGCACACAGAATCCAGTGCGATGCTCTGGTCTACGGACGAACCGTTCAAGGTCAACCATGGAACGATGACGACCGCGCAGCGATATTCTGCTGAGACAGCGCGGACCGAGGACCCCTCTACGGCACGGTCCCCCCACGCTGGATGAAGGGAGGAAGCACGTGGAGCCAGTCGGCTGACGGACAGGGGGGGATGACCTCACCCAGCGTTATCCTGGGGCCTGACGCATCCCTTCCCACCGCACCCAGTCCCCCCCCCCCCTTCGTCTCCCTCTCTATTCTGTCTTTGTCCCTCACCCTCTCGCCTTCCTTTTTTTTATCTGTCTCTCCCCCTCTCTCATTCCCTTTTTCTCCCTTTCTCTCTCTCTTGTCCTTATCTCTTTTCCTCTCTCTCTCTCTCTCTCTCTCTCTCTCTCTCTCTCTCTCTCTCTCTCTCTCTCTCTCTCTCTCTCTCTCTCTCTCTCTCAAAACCTAGTGTTCCAGGAAGAGAATGACTGGACGGGTTTGACTTCCTTCCTGTTTCTTTGTCGTCCCCCACACACCCCCACCACAGACCGTGTGCTGCCTGCTCCGAGCTATGACCTACTACCTCATTTAGTCAGGCTGTGGCTCATTGCAGTGAAGAGGAACGACACACAAACTCGGTGAAGGGTTCAGGTGTGTGCGCGTGTGTGTTTGTGGGGGGGGGGGTGCGCGCGCGCGGTGCGAACACATCGCTTCTCCATTGCTCCGCCATCGCACAGTCCTCACAGCCGCTCCGGGGAAACCGCGCGTCTGAAGTGAAACGTTGACCGGAACGAAACCCCTGACGGGGGCCGCGCCTCGACCGCTCGACGTCCCCGCGGCGAGGTTCGAGGCTTCCCGCTTCCCCGCCTCGCTCGCGCCGCGTCCTCGTCTGGCTGCAGCTCCTCCCCCGCGGGCGGGCGGGAACAGATGCTCCCCCGCGGTCAGACGCACGCCTGCGGTGTTCCCTCCCCTCCTGGCGCCCACCGTGGATGGGGCCTCCGTCTTCTGCGTGAGTGATCGCGTCGACGTCCATTTGCACCTTTTTATTGGATTCCCTGGCTCTTGATAAAGGACCAGCCACGAGCCTCAGCCTCTGGTTTACCTCTCTGAGGGGATACCTTCCTGCACTGCTCCTCCCCAGGGCCCTTCCATAGATTTATTTTGAGTTCTCTGTGACACTGCTTTAAAAAAAACTGACTATACACACACACATACAGTCTGATTGGATACTAAATACACTAACAAAGGCCCCCCGCTACCAGGCTCCTGCCCCCGGGAGATGCTACCCTGCGGCCCAGGCAGGCCCTTTTGTTCTGGGGAGTCCCAGCGCCTTTGTCCCTCCTCGTCACGGGACCCCTGGGGTAGGGGGAGGCTGGTGGGAGGGAGAGAGGGGGGAGGCCTGGGGGGAGCAAAGGGGAGGCGGCGTCCCATGTCCCATGGGCCAATGATAGAAGAGCTGCCACCTCCTTCATGAATTATGCAGCGTCGTGTACACATCCCCAGCCTCGCATATGGAAATGTCACCTCTGCCACCGTATACAGAAACTCGGTCTTTCTCATACGTTTTTGTATTCGACCCTTTTCAAATGTCCTTGAGAGGGGGTAGAGAGGTGTGGGGTGAACTGGGGCTGGGGGCCAGGGGGCTGGAGGCTGGAGGCTGGGGGCTGGATATTGTGGTAGAGTGTGTGCGAAGTGTAATATGCACGTTTGTGATTTGTAATCACAGGCGATTCAGGCCAAAGTTGTAATTTGCTGTTTGCATTTCATGAGCACGAACGTGTGTGTGTGCATGGGTGTTCTAAATACTGTCCCCTGATATATTATCACTGCTGAATCACAGGATGACACACACACACACACACAGGTTGTTCTGCTACAGTGTGTCATTATGTCATGCCTACCAGACGAGGGGGGGGAGTTGGATAGTAGGCTGAGTGGTTAAGGTGTCCGGCTAGTGATCGGAAGGTCGCCAGTTCAATTCCCGGCTGAGGCAACATGATGTGTCCTTGGGCAAGGCACTTCACCCTACTTGCCTCAGGGAGAATGTCCCTGTACTTACTGTAAGTCTCTCTGGATAAGAGCGTCTGCTAAATGATTAAATGTAGTAGAGCATCTCTCTTCCCACACACATCAAACCATTACCTGTAATCTACTATAAAGGCAGTCTCTCTCTCTCTAAGAGCGAACGGTCCCAGAATGAATTTGTCTGTTTGTTCGGAGCACTGGAAGCACTAAAAATGCCAATAGCAATTAAGGTCCTGTCAACTCATGTTCACAGCACACTTTCATCTCCAACATCAGCACTGGCAGTTCAGAGAGCACACTCGATGACCGACGCGGCACAATATCGACGTTGAAACTGAAATTCAGCTGTCGTATTTATTGCTTTATTTTCGCTTCAGTTTCTGTATTACTGTCATCACACACCTTGGGAACGTGTGAACAGAATTATGGACGGCTCGGTGCAATCAAGGACAGGTTTAAGAGCCGGACGGTTCTCTGTTTTCGGAGGGGTGGGGGTTTTTTTCGGGCCGTTTTCCACTGCAGGTCAGCGGGTTCCCAGCGGACCTCTGCCCCCCCCCCCCCCCCCTGTGGGTGATCATGGAAGCCACCTCCACATTTATTGGGAGACCCTCCTTCTAATCGGACCCTAGCTTGTGACACTCTCCTCCGGGGGAGCAGATCGGAGCAACGGATACACACGTGGTCCCGAGTCCACTGACAGCCCTCCTAAAGAATCTGTCCAGAAAGGAGGTCTTCCTTTTATCAGACGATTTAGCTGTGTGGAGAAGTGAAGGGTTCGGATTTGAGGACCGTTTCATGTTAGCGTTACTGGTCACCATCGCCGCCCGCCCACTAGGTACTGATGTCGGTCAACAGGGTCGCTTGGAACCGCTCCTCTCCTTGGGCAAGGCACTTCACCCTACTTGCCTCATGGAGAATGTCCCTGTATTTACTGTAAGTCGCTTTGGATAAAAGCGTCTGCTAAATGAATACATGTAAATGTAACACGCGTCCTGAGATCGAAGCCCCTGTAGCGGGCGTGTGCGAGATCAGACTTCTAACGGGGGTTTTAGAGCGATACCTAAACCCAACTTCAATGATGGGAAAGAGCCTTGACGCTGTTTTGATCCGCACGTTCATTAAAAGCGCTGAATCGGTGCGGGATTTACGCAAACGCACCAACAGGTTTTTACGCAAACTGCTGTACCCAGAATGACACGTCGCAATTTAAAGTCTCTTACCTGCGACATCTGGGGTCTGAGGTTGATCTCCTTCAGGTTGATGGCCTGGGGCCGGAGGTTGTTGAGCAGCTGACACAGCAGGACCCCGTCCCTCAGGGTCTGGGCCAGGTCGAACACCTGGGCGGACTCCCATGTCACCCGGTGGTTGGGGGGGAGCACCTTGCAGTGGATCAGCCACAGTGCGCACTGTCTCCAGTACTCCATCATGGTTTGTCGAGGGGATCCGGGGGTGTTGTGGCGAGGATGATCCGGGGACGCCTAGTCTGACGTCTCCATGCTGGACCCGGACTGCGAACGGCGAAAGCGAAACTGGAAGAAGCGAGTTCTGCCTCTGTTCCTCTGGATCACAGCAGGCAGACTGAACCTTCCCTGGCCGCTGCCGCGCTCCTCTGATCCCGAGGAGGAGCGACTCGTCCTCCGCTGACGACCAAACCACGGTCGGTGAGCACTCTGCTCCAATAAGCCTGGATCTCTCTCTCGCGCTCTCTCTCTCTCTCTCTCTCTCTCTCTCTCTCTCTCTCTCTCTCTCTCTCTCTCTCTCTCTTCCGTTCCACGTTGAACGCATCGATAGGAGGTTTTACGTTTCGCAGCCGCCTTAGGAAATGTTTTCATAAAACCTTCTAAAAAATTAATGGCGTTGGGGAACAAGGGGCGAGTTGAAGTTAAACTTGAATAAAACGCATAGCTAAAATAAATACATTTGTTTCATCGAAATGGAACGGGCCTATATGCGTTAGGTTAGGATCATAATTAAAATCGTCTGGTGGATGTTGAGATAGCCTAAGTATATGCAAATAAACTTGGTCAGTCCGGGTGACCTCAGAGAAGGTGTTAATAATGCATGTTAATGGACGAACACATTACGATGGCCTGTTCTGTTAGTCTGTTTCTGCTTGACAAGCCTTCAAGCTTGCCTCATCTACATTATGTAATGTTTGCTGGTCAGGGTGAGTTAGTTCCCCCTTGTAACATGAAAGGCTAGTTAATAAAACACCCACAATGTAAATGTAGGAGAGGGGATCCACCTGCAGAGCATTGCCAGTCTTATGGCAGGAAAGGTGGCAGAGCAAGGCACTGTGCCACCATGCCAGTAATGCCAGTTTGCTGTGTATTCCTATTAGCTGGTGCAGGCGGCCTACTGCTGAAGAAGAGAGAAGCACAGTGGCGAACCCTCGCTGTGTTGAACGGAAGGGGGATCCGGAAAAGATATTTGTTTATCGAGGACGAAGGCCGACCCGTGCAACGGACCGTTTGTTATCGGGCCGCGGTTCACATCCTGCAGCCTCTATCTCTGCCCTCTGCCTGGGGCCTGTGGCGTCTGTCGGGTTCAGCCCCCCTCACTGATCCGTGAGCAAGGTGGGCAAGCACTAACGGGAGTGGGGTGGGGGAGGGAGGGAGGGAGGGAGGGAGGGGCGTGATGGAGAGAGGGAGGGAGGGGAGGGAGGGATTGGGAGAGGGATTGGGGGAGGGGGGGGCGAGGGAGGGAGGGAGGGAGGGAGGGAGGGAGGGTTGGCCGCTGCGTTCTTTAAATAAGCCCACAATGCCGTGGATATCCTGAACACCGACACTGAGAAGCGCGGCCTTCTCGACCCCATAACTAGCGTCCTTCCCACAATTCCTTCCTTCCTCCCCTTCCTAACGAGGAACAGTAGCAGGTCACCAGCTCTAGACTCTGGATCTATAAGCTTAGTTCTTAAAGATGTGACTCAGGAGAGGAGAATGTTGTGAAAGTTAGCTTCACACCCTTTTCCACATGGTACATGTGTTTACAGCCCAGGTTTAGAGAATCTAAACTGTATACTGCTATAGGGAATTACGCGAACTATTTGAGGAAAATAATTAAGAAAATAATACGATAATTACTTGAGTTTTATTTGAATACATTGTACACATTATTATTTACATAAATTTATAGATTACATTACTTGCATAAATGGATGACATTTCTGGACTGTGATCGATTTATGTAAATAAACTGAGTGTTCTGAATTTGAAGTTTACGTTAGTGTAAAGAGTAATTCTTAGCTTGACATGTTTACTTCTATTCTAAACACTGTTCCGTTGGGTTTTTGGTTCTGGTTTGAATGTTCCACACGTGCTAAAGGCCAATAATATGACAGTCCTTTTAATACGCTTAGCTTTCAATCACTGGACATTTGGGCAGACTTAAAAGGCTCACATAGCTGAACGTCTTTGGTCTTGATCCAACACTACTGTTCTTCTGTCTTTGAAAAACCTCTTCGATGGAATAAATATGGAGGATTCATGATCAGATCAAGCCAGCAAAGGAAGGAAGCAGAGAGAGAGAAAGACTGAGAGGGGGGGGGTGAGAGAAAGAAGTGAGGAAAGATGAGGACAGAGACAAAGAGAGAGGTTTTAAAAAAAAACACAGCTTTGACAGATGAAGCGAGGAAGGGAGCGAGAGCAGAGAAAAACAGAAGAGAGAGAAAAAGCAGAAGAGAGCTTCTTCAGAGGGGTTCGTTTCTTACTCTGGTAACCTCCCTCCTCTCGACACAGTCTGGGAGGCTGGCAGGCGCTAGCACCCCCAGCATGCACCTCTCAGGTCAGCCAAACGATTAAAGCTCCAGGCAGCCCAGGACTGCTGGGCTCTCCGGCCCCTGACACGCTGCCTGCATTCCCTCAATAAACCCTCTGTCATTGAGATGGCCGTCGTGTCCGGCCGAGATGAATTTGCTTTCCCACGACGCTCGCTCCGGTGACAGTGGGTGCCGGCCTGTCCCCACCCTCACCTCAGACACAGGAAGAGCAGGACGGCAGGGTCGCTCGTCGTGTTTTCGAGGGTTTCGATTTCCTTCTGGGACACTCCTACCCCCGCCCCCCACTTCCAGCGCCACACGCACGGGTCAACGCGTTCACGCCGTCCCGACACGTCCTCAACCCGAAGAGATCGCCCCTCCCCCCAGTCTCCTTCCTCCTGCACCTCATCACCACCTCTCCTCTTCGGAAAAAGCACCTCCTCGTCCGGTCGCTCCTCCGCTCCACGTCCGCGAGGATCGTACCTCGACGGTCTTGGGGATCACGGACGTGACCCCCGGAAGGCGCCGGAGAGAGAAGCATCTAGACGTTTGTACCTTTGATAAATTCCCTGGGTGATATAACCTTAATGGTCTCTGCCAGCGCTGCTTCGAAGGAGCCTGGTAGATAAATCAATGTAGTGTGAGGCCCAGGGGAGGGCCGCAACGAGGATCGGCAGTCCAGGACTTCATGACTGGGTAGCCGGGGGGGGGGGGGGGGGGGGGGGGGTTCAGCTGTCTACTGCCTGCGGTGGAGCCGCTGGAGCGGAACGCATACAGAGTTTGTGCGTGTGTGTTTGGGTGACTGTGTGGGGGAGGGTGTGTGTGGGGGAGGGTGTGTGTGTCTGTGTGTGTGGTGATGACTGTGTGGATCGCACACAGTACTTCAAACGCCATCCCTGGATCAAAACCTTGCAGCCATACTCATCTACTAAGGTTTTCTAGTCACTAAAGAGTCGCACGGCGAATGCCAATGAGCAAAATCTGTGTGGTCAGTCAGGCGAAGGCATATAGCTGTTTCACCCCGATTCAAATGAACATACAGTACCTTCCAATTAAATAAAACAAACGCTTTGTTTCCTTCTACCGTTTCCAAGAGAACAGGCTCACGTAGGAAAACGTACATCCTTCGTCTGCGTTTTCATGGATTCAACCATTTACGTCGACGGCACTTTCAGGATTCGGGGGGATCGCCCCCTACGGGTGAAGCTGTGACCCTGCAGCCACAGCAGCAGCAGGGTCGTTCTGGAGCCTTATCTGGGGACTGGGGGCCGTCTCAGCGCAGTCTGGGAGCTACAGAGACACAGGACACACGCTGCCGTTTCGTGAGCGAAAGCAAAAACGACTACAGTGAGTAAACATTCCATATTATTCAGGTAGTCAGGTGGCTCAAAGGTTAAGGTGATCGGAAGGTTGCAAGTTCAATTCCCGGCTGTGGCTTCATGATGTTGCATCACTGGCCAAGGCACTTCACCCTATTTGATTCAGGGGGGGAATGTCCTTGCACTTGGTTTAAGTTGCTCTGGATAAGAGCTAAATATAGTCGCTTGTTTTGATCCTTCTGATGGGAGGAACCCATGCCTGTTTAGGACCTAGTCTTGACAGGACAGTGGATGGACTAACATCGATCACACGGCTGATCGTTTCCTCAACAGCTCCTGACCCTAACCAGCGGAGGAGGATGGAGCTGGAGGTGGCTG
Source organism: Neosalanx taihuensis (assembly GCA_030340665.1). Classification (NCBI taxonomy): domain Eukaryota; kingdom Metazoa; phylum Chordata; class Actinopteri; order Osmeriformes; family Salangidae; genus Neosalanx; species Neosalanx taihuensis. The sequence goes on along the minus strand of CM059304.1, from coordinate 4,027,905 downwards.
ACAGAGCCGTGGGGGCCATCATCGGAGCGGCAGTGGCGGACGCAGCAGGTAAGATGCCCGTCACAGCTGACCTGACCCGGATCCTCCTGCCCATCAGCGGGACCTGCTGCTGTTGATCTGAGAGGGGCTGCTGGCTATCACCCGACATCTGCACATCTGCTGCTGCTGATAGAGGCTGCAGAAGGGCGTTCCCCCTCTCTCTCCCTCCCTCCCTCCCGACTATTCTTTCCTCTCACACTCTTTGTATTTCTATGTATTCCTCTTCCTCTCTCTCCCCCGCTCGTTCTTCTCCACCCTCTACCTCTTCCTCGACCTCTCTTTACCTCTCTCTTTATTTATTTGTCTCCCTTCCACCCTTCTTTCTGCTCCGTCATGGTCATAAAAAAAAAAGATTGAGCAAAAGCAAGCCAGATCAAAACAGCTCCATTATTCAGTCTAGCCTGCTGCTTTAGATTTGAGTTGCACTACAGACCAGATGTTACAGCAGAAAGTTCCTTTAAAAGAAGAAGCAAACCGTATATTTGGTATTAAAAAAAAATACTATATATGTATACTCTATAATATATACTCTATAATGTATACTCAGCTCAATGCTTTCGTTTTTGCGTGTCTGGCTTATTGATCACATGGATGTATCATTAATTTCATCAGCCAAACTGAGCTTAGAAGTGCCCCTCTAGAACGAAAACAAAACATTAACAACTCAACTGTACACACAGACACGCCCATACAGACACTGAGACAAACAGTTGAACCAGCCATGATTCTGGCACAGCTGTGTCCTGGCCCCTGAGCTCCACACCGCACACTCTAGAATGCTAGCCCAGCTTGGGAGCGGTTCTCTGCAGCGAGGTCAAGCTGACGTCACCCCTCTCCCCCCTGTCTCCCGGGGGGAACACCGCCGGTCCAGCCCAGCCCATGCACTGGATCTACAACCCGGACCGGCTCCTCGAGGTTCTGACAGATCTGGAAACCCAGCCCCGAGTTCCGTCCGCAGTCCGCCAACCCGTTCTACCGGCGGACAACGGGAGAGCAGACCTGCTACGGAGACCAGGCCTACGTTCTGCTGGAGTCCCTGAAGGAATGTGGAGGTAGAACCTGGAGTCTGCTACCAGTGCAAGTTCTAAGAGTGTCTGGAACCTGATACCATGCATATTCTTAACAATAATAACAGATAAAAAATTATTATATATTTTATACTCGCTCTTCTTGACTGTCAAAAGGTCAAAAGGTCACAGAAAAAAAAACATCAAAAGTCATTCATCACATGCTACACACAGAGTATCTAGAACAGGGGTGTCAAACTAGTGCCATCGAGGGCCAAGAGGGTGCAGGTTTTCGTGTCAACCAAGCACTATACCAGCTGATTTCACTAAAACCTGCACAAGTTTGACACCAATGGTCTAGAACCTTCTTTCACACCAGTTCTTAGAACGTCAGGGCCTGGTCCCAATAAATCTATGGAATCACATCCATTCCTTAGGCCTGATTCCCGAATGCATCGTTGGGTCTGTCCCTCAGGTCTGAACCTGGAAGACTTGACCGAGCGAACCTACAAGTTCTTTGGCAAAGGAACCGTGTACGACCTGCCTCTCAACGACCCCTACAGAGAGAAAGGAGGTGGGTTCTCATTGGCTGACACGCTCTCGCGGAAACCACACGTGTTTTTGGTTCAGCCGAACGTGGTGACGATCATTGGCCAGACGGGGGGGGGGGGGGGGGGGGGGGGGGGGGGTTGGATCTGGTGTCAACAGAGACCCCGCTTAATAAAACCTTTACTCAGTTTTCCCAGGAAAATCCCCTTGTATAAACGCAGACAAACTTCCTCCTGGTTAAGCACGAGAGCCACAATGGGCCACTTAACTCGCCTGGCGTAGTCGGGACATGCAGCTGTTTACAAGCTGTTAAAGACCGTGCCCATTTAAACCGTGTACAAGCCAGTTTCCCCTGTCAAGGGAGAAATATTGAACTGATATTTAATAGTGTTAAACAAGATCAAAATAATGAAATGATTCTGATGTACATGCGAGGTTACGAATGGATGAAGGATTCGATTGAATGATTGATTCGTTTCGTTGATTGATGCGCTCTTTGATTGGTTGGTCGGTTAAGTGGCTGATTGGTTGTTTTGGTGACGTCTGGCAGGTCCGAAAGCCGTCCTCCCCATCGATGGGCCCTGGAGGAACGGAAGCATCAAGGCCTTCATCCGAAACGTCGACGAGGGCAAGGAAGAGACCGGTAACCACGACGACCCCACCCCGAGACACAAGGCAGACACGCCCTCCGTAGTCATGAACCAATCATGCCGTCACACCGACAGGAAGTGGGGGCGGAGACTCAGAGAGTCGTGTTTGGGTTGCAGGATGTGAGGCGGACTGTCAGATGGACGGGGTCGCCAAGCTGGCCCCTGTGGTCGCCATGTACGCCGGGAAGCCCGACATGCTGGACAAGGTGGAGGCGGCGGTCCGCGTCACCCAGAACTACGATCCGTGCGTGGCCGTAACCATGGCGGCCGCCAGGTGAGAAGGCTTTGAGTCCAGTCCTGAGGAGACGCTCTCTCGATTCGTCTTCGCGTTTTGTTTTTCTTCGAAAGAGACCGTTGTCTCCGTTGTTGTCAGCGGGACAGGAAGCAGACTCTGAGTGTGATTTGTGTGCGAACAGGGTTCTGGAGTTCTTCATCCTGAATGGACCCAGTCCGGACGTCCTGGACGTTGTTTTGGCCCAGCTCGAGGATCCAAACAGAAACCAGCCCCAGGATCTGGACAGCGCTGCGATTGGTGGGTCTCTCTAACGCCCTCGACCCCTTGACTTAGACCAGAGGTGGGGCAATCCTGGTCCTCGAGGGCCACTGTGCTGAAAGGTTTGAGATGTTTCCCTGCTCCAGCACACCTGATTCAAATGATCGGGTTGTTCCGCTCTGCGGAAGCCTGATAAGGATTGTTCGTTAGCATCTAAATCCTTCAGGACAGCGGCCCTCGAGGACCAGGATTGCCCACCCTTGATTTGTAGAAAACTTAACGTAAAAACACAACGTTAGGGTCCAGAACTACAATATCAGCAGAGTACGGGTCACACACAGACGTGAACAAAACGTGAGACAAACTAGTTTATGAACCAGCAAAACAGTAAGCCTTTGTATGTACAGTATAGGAACCACGTGGCGAGTGATTCATCAATTCAATCCCCTCTCCTTTCGCAGGCCATATTGTCCAGGTTAGGGACAACCTGAGCACGGCTATTCAAGAGCTCACTCCTGCTGTGTTCACCAACACCTGAGGTGGGTGTGCTCGTCAGCGTGGCAGCGGGCCGCCAGCAGGTTCCAGTCTGTCCACTTGGCACGGCAGCGTGCTCACCGTCGGCATATCCGCTAGGATCTCTCCAAAAGGCTGCCTCCCCCCCCTCCTCCACTCCCGCCCTCTCTCTCCTTTCCTCCTCTCTCTGTCTCTCTCCCTCTCTCTTTCTCTCATCCCACCCTCTCTCCTTTCCTCCTCTCTCTCTCTCTCTCTCCCTCTCTCTCACCCCCACCCTCTCTTCCTCTCTCCTTTCCTCCTCTTTCTGTCTCTCCTTTCTCTCTCTCACCCCCACCCTCTCTCTTCATCTCTCTCCTTCCCTCCTCCTTCATCCCTGTCTCCCTCTCTGGCCCTCTCCTCTTTCTCCCCTTAATCTTTCTCCCTTTCTCTTTCATCTCTCCCTCTCACCTTTGATGGTACAGCTAATGAATCCCCCCTCTTGTTTTCCGCTCTGCCTCACAAGCAGGGGAGCGAGGGAGGACGCGTTAACATTTGGGCAGGAGGGGTGCGGTCTGGAAGGTGCTAGAGCAGAGTGCCAGCGGGCCGCGTCTCAATAGTCCAAGACAACCTGTCCCTGTACTTGCTATAAGTCACTCTGGGCAAGAGCGTCTGCTAAATGTAAATGTAAGAAATGCACCTCGCTGACTTCCGCCTTCCTCTTGATTTCTCCTTTGTCCCGGGGCCGCGGTGTTCCTCGGTTCCTGGGCTGGGTTGGGGTCCTTGGTCCGGGGCCGTGGTGTTCCAGCCGTGCCTGGGGCGTTCCAGGGGGCCCTCCACGTGGCCGTGACCCACAGCCAGCTGGACGAGGCGGTCAGGAGCACCATGCGCTGTGGAGGCTGCACTGCCAGCAGGGCCTCTTTCATCGGGGCCTGCCTGGGGGCCAAGGTCACATCAACACTGCTAAAACTTATAACAAAGGCTACATAATGAAATAAATATGGATTCAATATTTGTTTTTTATTATAGATTATTGTTAAATACTGCATATATAGTTTCACCTTTTAATAGTTTGTGAATGATGTTATTTACTATGCAGCGTTAATACATGGTTTCTTTTTGTCTGAATGAACTTGTTTTGGTTTATGTGTGTTTGCAGGTGGGTCTTCAGGGGATTCCAGAGTCCTGGAAGCAGAGAACCTTGAGATACCCTCTCCTGCTTGAACTAGCTCAGAACATCGTTATCTCCCAGCGAGCCTAGTTCTGCCGTTCCCCCCCCCCCCCCCCCCCCCCCAGCTGTTCTAAGTAAAGGCCAGGCTTTCAGACAGTGTGCTAAATTGCATTTCCAGGCACAGCTTGTACATTTGGCAAAAACAGTTCATGAAAGTTTCGTTCTAAAGCAGCATGTGATGAACGGAACATGAGGCTTCTGGTTTTGTCGGATTACGCTCGTTGTGTCGACGTGGGGAAAATAACGTATTTTATATGTTGCGTGCTCTTTCCAGTATATTTTGGGGGGTCTTTTCAGCTTTGTTTATTTTGATAGTGAAAAGGACAGTGACAGAGAGAGGGAAAGATGTCTAGGAAGTGGACCCAGGGTAGAATCAAACACGGTCCTCTGTATTAAGGCTTTAGCCAAAGCGACACACACTCCGTCCAGTGAAACATCCCATATCGACCGCATGGGATATGGGAAGGACGTTTGGCAATGAAGAAGTTAACAGCAAGAACTTAACTTTCTGCTGTTCAGTAAAAAAAAAGATCAATGTGAGAAACTTTTTGACCTTAGCCACCACTGGCTTTTCCTTGAATTTGAATACTGATAACCCCAACATAAATTAGAAGCCGTTCGCTTGCAGTCATTTCAAGAGGGGGGAACTTCTTTGGCTGGAGAGGATGTGGATTTCAGCAGGTTTCAAGGCTGGCCCTCCCTCCTGGTGAGCGCTTCGTCCGATTGAAAAAACAGACACGATTGAGTGGAACAAGCGACGGACAGCGATTTACCCAGATCTCCCGGGAATCGCTCTGTCCTCCGAAACATGCTGACTTCCTGCCTGCCATGTTGGCACCAAGTCCGCTGACGATCTCTCATAAACTCACCGTGTGGAACAACGCCAGAGTCTTAATGTCTCTGACATGGAGAGTGGCTGGGAGGGAAAGATTTAAGATGTGCTTAAAAGTATTTTGTTGTATAAAGTCCCTTGGACATTGTTACATGGTTAGCGGTACTCCTTGGTACATGATTTGCTCGTTAATGTGGCTGAATTAATAAAGTTCATGAATGTATTTCTGCAACACATATTACCCGTTTGAAGGGAGGAAAGCCCATTAAACAGGATTGCTCGCGTTTTCTCAAATGTGTCGTGTTCTTTGCCACCGTATTGTTTATGGCCCAGTTTAACTGCTCTGAAAAGACTTCGTTTCGAACCAGAACCTTAAGCACCCATGCAGATTCCAGATGGAAAGCAGAAACGAGCCCTTCCACCGAACACAATAACAGCGTTCGGATTGAATATGTAACTTCACACGTCGAAAACCCTGCTGTCCTCAGCAAACAGGGGGGGGAGACCCGAGCGCAAGCGTGCGCCCGGACAGGGGAGGAATCCTCTCACCCACTTCCTCCCACGCAGCAGGTATCGGACTGCATCCGAGGTAATTGCATCCAGACCTCGCAGGGAAGGTGTGTTGTTTTTCACGTCCACGTCTTCAAAAACTTTTTTTCCTTCTTCTCTTCTTTTTTTTCAAAGAGCCAGGACTCACCGGGAGAGGGAAAATTGTTATTCCAGTGCTCTTCGTCCTCAGTCAGCAGAACAAGCAGTGTTCATGTTATCGTTGAGCCCTCTGAATATCCGACCGTCCGACCGTCAATTCGCCTTTGTTAGATGATGTGATAGGTGCATGGAGCACCGATACCTGCAGTCTACATCCCTATCATTCCCCTCCCTACCGCGGTATTAAAGCTTTGAGGGCAAAGCAACAGCTTTTTTTCTGTGAATTTAAGGGTTACTTTACCATGTAGCTGAACTTTGGGTCCATTTATTTTATGTTCAATATGTTATGAGTCATATTTAGTCAACGGTTTTCCTCAGCTGGGCCTGCAGAAAGCACAGGGCCGCTCTTTAAAAAAATGAAAGCCGTTCGCCTCAGATTCTGTTCACTGAGCTGGATGTGATTAAATCATTTAGAGGGCCTTCTGAAAGCAGCCATGTTAACCTGGGCTGAGCTGCCTCTGGAATCCTCACACTGTGTCTGCCACACACAACTTAAGCAAACGTCTTGGACCCTACAATCTGTTCTCTCACATCACAAGCCACAGCCTGGCTGTAGGGAATACTGGGCAGGGCAACAACAACAAAAAGAGTTTTACACACCCAACAGTTTTATAAGTACATTTATAGAATTAGAAATGGGGAGCCTACTGTGTGTCTGAGCTTCTCTCTGTCCTCTTCCGGAAGGTTCTTGGGCGGGAGTTGCTTTCCCCCCGGGGTCCTCCGGTAGAGCCGCTCTCGGTGGCGGCACCTCGGCAAACACGGAGATGACACGGCCTGTCGGTCATCCTGAGTCGAGCAGAGGTCTGACATCTACAAACAGGCGACAGAACCACATCCTCCTTACATCACCGTCCTCTTCCTTTGCGGAAAAGTCCGTTCGCACGCGGAGAAAGACTTTCTCAAAGTTGGCTGGGAGTGAGAGGAAGTGTGGCTCATGGGCTGTTTGTTTTGGGTTTAGGTGTGAGAGTGAGGGGTCAGCTGAGGGCATGGCTGGGGGATGCAGCAGAGCCCAGGGCAGGGCAGCGCTGAGCCGTGTGTCTAATCAGGCCATCCTGGAGATGTGTGGTAGGTTAGGACAGTGTTAGTCAGACTTGAGTCATCCTGCTTATGCAAGACAGAGCACGCTCACTAGGCCTTATTCAAGCCTTATGTTGTATCTGACAACAACATTTGAGAAAGACAGGTCAGACATTGTCCACGGTCCTAGCCCCGGTCCAGGGCTTCCACCATCCCTGTCCTCCCCAGCCTGGTGCCCTGCCTCTTCAGCCTCCCTCCCTCCCTCCTCTGGCTCCCTCCGGCCCCCTGGACCAGAGCTGGTCGGCCCAGCTGTGATAACCATCACACAGGCCCTCATCGCTCCCCCCGGTACGACCGACGACTCCTACTGATTGGACGTCCATCATTTAACGTCCCTCAGCTCTCGCTCGTCTGCATATCGAATTCAAAGTCCAAGTTTTGTTTTTCCTGAAAGGAACATAAGAGCTCCGTTTTAAGGAAGAGCTCACCATTAAAAGCGTCATGAACGCTGAGTTGCACGGCGTTCAGGATCACGTGTTCGCTTCGTAGTGAGTTTGGCATCAGATTATAGTGGGCTGCAGGAACTAACTGCAGTAAGTTCAAATGACAATATATCATTTTATCACTGCGTTATCATACACGACAATATATTGTGAGCTTAGTGAGCGACACAGTATAATGTATCAAACAGCATTGCAGGACTATGGATCCCAGTTACAGTTTTTTTTGATTGCTTAAACACTAAAATTAAAAGTAGTACACTATTAGCAAAACCTTACACCCAAGAAGCAAAACATCAGCCCATATTTGCACAACTATAAGCACATTGTCAACTTCACACTTGTTGCAAAACTCTACACACAGGGATTTGCAAAACACTAAACACACTTAACATACATACACACAAAAATCTATCATTAAGTTACTTCATTGCAATACCAAAGCACTGACTGTCAAATTACCACACCGTCCAACCAATTGGTTCAACACAGTCATCAGGTGTGCAAACACTTGTTTGCTTAATTGTAGACACACAATTCAGGTGTATAAACACCATAAAAAGCAGCAGGTGAGTTCATCGGTCTTCAAGCACAATGAAAAAAGTCAGACAAAGAGTAAAACGAGGAGGAGAACAAGGAGGACGAGAAAGAGGAGAAAGAGGAGGAGAACAAGGAGAATCAACAGAGGAAGAGATGGAGGCCGTGCTGGAGGTAGAGGTAGAGGAAGACAAGAAGGTGCTCAAAGAGGACTGAATCTGACAAGTGAGATCCATGCAACACTGTTTGACCACGTTGTCAACCAGGGCGTCAGATGGCTCAACGGGTCAAGGCGTTGGCCTCATGATTGGAAGGTTGTGAGATCAAGCCCTGGCTGTGGCTATATGACGTTGTGTCCTTGGGCCCTACTTGCCTCAGGGAGAATGTCCCTGTACTTACTGTAAATCGCTTTGGATAAAAGCGTCTGCTAAAAAACAAACATGTTCAAATGAAATAAATTTATCAAGTGCCTTTCAAGCACAATTCGGAAAGGGTGAAGCTACTGTGGCATGATTATGCAGAGGTATGTATTGACTTTAGCTGTGTGATCTTGCATACTGTCTTGTAATATGTATACTAGATCTACACTGAACAATTTTGCCTGCCACTGTTTTTCAGGGGGTGGAGAGGAGATCCAGGATGAGTTCATTTATGTGGATGAGGCGTAAAATGACATTTTGTTACAGTATTATGAATCTCCATGTCAACATTTTGGGCATGTTGAGAAAGAGTGTCTTCAGTCTGCAACATTGGTCTTGTTTGGTGAATTTAGATTACATTTGTACTTTGTTCATAGTAGCCTACTCTAATCTTAGGGAAGTAGAAATGCTGAAAGTGTTTTAGGTTTATCACAGCAGAGTGTAACTCGTGCAAACAAGGTATAGTAATGTGAAGTAATGTGTGTTTATTATGGTAACAAAGTGTGGTTTTTCAAAAGAAGTGTATCGTTATTACAAGAGTGTTAAGTTTTGCAAAGGATCTGTAGTGTTTTGCTAGTTGTGGGTGTGGTTGTGCTAATTGTGTGTAGTGTTTTGACAACAGGGGCCCTGTTTTGAAAATCGTGCTTAAGCAATCAAAAAAAACTGTAATAGGGGTTTATACAAGACAGTGAGACCAGCACAGAGTAAGTCAATGTTCCTCTGGAGGTTCCCAGCGATGAAAGCATAACAAGGGTCTTTCCTGTCTCCGTGGCGATGGCGACAGACCTATCGGTACCGTGTGACAGGAAGACAAAGGCCCCGCCCACGAGGGGCCCGAATTCACCAACCACAGGCAGCCGGAGATGAAAAGAGGAAGTGCGAGGCGAACAGCTGCGTGAAGCACGATGAGAAACAGCATGTCTGCTGACACCGGGCTCACTTTTTCCACGTTTCCCTCGAGGCTGGCTCAGTTATCTACAACAGACAGTCGCCATGTCAGCTCAAAAGCAGAAGTTTTTTTTTTTTTACTTTTGGATGTTCTACTTAAGGGTGTCACTCTTAACTTGGATGGAGACTCTGCCTTAGACTTTCAGGTGGAAAACAACTGGATCCAGATGTTTCGTCTCTCCACGTATCTCTTCTATGAGTCACGTTTCTTAAGATTTCTGCAGTGAACTGCGTTTTTTTTTTTAGATTCCCAAACCAAGACCCATTTACTTTAAGGGAAAGTCTGACACCGAGTGGTCTAAAGAAGATTTGCAGTCTTTGACGACCATGAATGTTAAGACACGTTCCAATCTATTTCATGATAGTCTAATGTTAATAATCAAAGAAACTTTACTTGAACGTTTTTTTTTTTTACTAACAAAGCCACATTTAAACAGGAAAACCATTAACAGGTTTTTGTTTTTTTATTAAACTTATTTTTGAAAATACAGATCAACACGTCGATTTAGAGGACTAGAAAAGATGGCGTTATTGTTTGGTAACAATAATCTGAGTGCACTGCTTTTTATCACTGACAAGTTCTTCCTTACAACCTGCCTACTGTCATAGCATTACGGACATAATGATAGCTCAACATCCGCACACAGTACACACACACACACACACAACACTATACTTATCCATTCCTGTCCATGTATTTACACAAAATGGCAAAAGCTACATCGTTTCACCACATATGCACTTACAGACGACCGAGAGAGAGACAGACCCAGAAAGCAACAGGTAGACAGGTGACGCAGAAATACAGGTGCACTAAGGAAACCTTTTGTCATCGTTTGTCGTGCAGGACCACCAACTTGGCTTCCCTATTCCTACACACATGCAGACACACAGGAAGTTCAAACTCTGCCTTACTCTTTTACAGTATTTAAAAAAACGAAAAAAAACAAAGCTACCGTGAAGAGGTGACGGTGGAGAGCTTGGACGCAACGTGAATAAAAAAGAGAAGATACCGAAACTGGCTGTGCTCCATCCCCCGTGCTCCTCCTCTTAACCCCTCTCTCACACCCCCCCCTCCTTCCCATCACCCTGCCCTCAATAAAAAAATGAAGTGTGCCTCCACTCCCACCCCTGGACAGCCCCTCCCTCCCAGAGAACCCCCACCCCACTACCCCCTCCACCCCCCACCGCCCCCCGCCCCTATCTTTTGCCCCTCTTGTTGCCCACAGGGGGCTTCTTGAGCTGCAGCAGGGGTCCTCCGGTGCCGAAGCTGGCTGTGGGGGGGTTGGACACCCCGAAGGTGAGCCCAGCGGACGCGGTGATGCCCGGGTTGCTGAAGTTGAAACCCGTGCTGCTGCTGCTGCCAAACCCTGGAGGAGAGGAGGGAGAGGAGAGGAGAAGATGTGGGAGAATGTTGAAGAAAAGAGGTGGAGGAAAGAGAAGAAAAGGGGAGAGAAGAGATGAGAGAATAGGGAGAGATGGAAGAGGAGACGGGAGGGAGAGAAAGAAAGAGAAAGAGGAGACAAAGAAGAGGACAACGTTACTATCGTTCCTGAACAAAGTGACGTTTTCGACGGGTTACCTCCAAGAAGGCTTCTGGTGTGAGCGTTCCCCTTACTGTGCATCAGTGTGTGTGTGTGTGTGCGTGTGTGTGTGTGTACCTGCACTCAGGCTGCCTCCGGAGGGCTTACTGGTGGAGGAGAAGCCGAATGAGGTGCCCCCGGTCGCCACCCCCCCAAACCCTGGAGCGCCACCACCAAAGGCTGCAGGAAGGAGAGAGAGCTTAGCCATGGTACGTACACACACACACAACCTCTGTGTCTCACACACGCCTCTCACACACACACACACACACACGTCACCATCTAGCATGGCCAAAAAGAACCAATGCCGGCGCCGCGCATGGTTAAAGCTCAACGTGCAATGGTGACAGGCAGCAGAAGGGACCAATCGGAGAGCAGAGAGAGGCAAGGGGCCAGTCGCAAAAGCGAGCGCTGTAGGGGACCCGCCCCCCCTTCCTGACCACACCTGAGAGTCTGCAGGTCAGAAGTCTGCAAACCCTGATACGCCACAACCCTTTTTAAGTGGCACAGTGCACACACACAAACACACACTTCTTGTATTCACTCACAAGAGATGGCGAAAGAGAGAGGGGAAGGAAAGAAAAAGAGGGAGGGCGCCAGTGGAAGATCAAGCGTGACAGGGAGAGAGGAGAGAGAGAGGTGGTCCACGTGGAAAGGGTGAGAGGGAGAGCAGGGGGGAGAGCTGGTACCTCCGAGGCCTGACGAACCCAGGCTAGGGCCCACTCCTGAGGCTAAGGGGTTTCCATAGCCAGCCCCCAGGGGCACCTGAGACCCTGAGACAGAGAGAGCACACACTGGTCACTCTGGTCCGGACCCCACCCTCACCCTGGTCAGACCCATGCGTGTGTGTGTGTGACAGTGAGAGGGTGAATGAGAGAGTGAACGAATGACTGAGTGAGTGGGTGAAGGAGTGTGTGAGTGAATGAGAGACTGTGTGTCAGAGAGTGTGAGAATGTGTGGATATAGCCTCATGTGGAAACCCCAGCCCTAAGACTGACCCCTGACCCCGGCCACATGCTACCGTAACTAGTGTTTCCAAGGATAAACACCCAGCAACACCCCTCCCACCAGACAGGGCTGAACCCCCAGGGAAAAGCCCCACATCTCGGTCCCTCCTCCCTAGCAGTCCACCTCCGACCTCCAGCAGCCCCTCAACAGGACGGGCGGCCAAGCCAAACACGACCAGAAAGCCCCCTAACGCTTCCCCCTCTCTCTCTCCCTCTCAAACCTGGGTCTGGTTCTCCCGTCAGACCGAGGGGGCCTCCCGGTGCAGGCCGGGGCACAGGGCTCTAGCTCTGCACGGCCTCGATCGTTCTCCGATCGAGCGTCAAGAAATCAAACAAAGACAAAGGGTCTCTCTTTTGGAAAACGGATTTATTGTCAATTCAATGCAATTCCACGTACAATTTATAAACAGAGACAAACAGTTTAGGACAGAACTGATTGTTAAATTGCTAAGTCGCTATTGAATTTGAAAAGTAAGAAATAGAAAATAAATAAAAAGAAAAAAGAAGGAAAATGAACAACTAGAAAAACGCCAATGTTTTGAGAGTGAAGGTACAAGCCTGTACCCAGAAAGAATGGACAGACTGGGGTCGTTCATGAGGACCTACATTTACTTTCAAAAAGGCACACTATCCTCAGATTAAATATATATTATATATATATATATATATATATATGCATCGCCAGGCGTCGGCGTTAAGCGATTAAAAACACGTTTGAAAGGAAACACACAGTGGGTTAAGATCGTCACAATCGATATTCACCACCCTGATCATCCTGTGTCATCGGGACACGTTATGACCCTGCTTAAGCTGGCTGTAGCCAGTAAAAAGACACGCCCGTGATCGAACCTCATGCGATTCGTAGGAGTCAACCTAGGCCTACGTTCTTATTCACGGATTCGAACCAGAGCCAAGCCAAGCCTGCGTTCGGAATTCCTACGGTCCAACGAGAGCCAAAATAGGCCAACGTCCTGATTTACTGCTTTAAATTAGGTTTACATTCTGATTCACTGAGTCAAACAAGGCCAAAATTTGCATTCACTGAGTCAAACTAGACCTAAATTCTGATTCACTGTGTCAAACAAGACCAAAATCCTGATTCAATGAGTCAAACTAGACCAACATTCTGATTCATGGAGTCAAACAGCTGCACAACAACCCAGATAGGAGCCGCCAGCCAGACAGACAAGGGTTCGATACAACCTTAGGTTCAGGTACTGCACGGGATTTCCAGAATCATCCCCGGGGTTAATCCTCAAGACTGAATCAAGAGGAGTTTGATCAAACGAACGGAGCACATCTCCACATCTCCTGTGGACCTGAGGCAGGTGGGGGGGGGGGGGGGGAACGACACCAGCCTCTAGCCCTGTTGGGCACGAACACCAACGTTCGGTTCATCTCAAAGAATACAAAATGGCCGCCTCTTTGGACAGAGACTTGGTTTCTTTTTTTTTGGCACCAAAGGAGTTGTCTGACGTCTAAAGACCAGACAGTCTGCAGCCAGCGGAGCTGAAACGTCATCGCTCTTCTGCTCACTGATTCTGTGGGAGGGGAGAGCGACCGATAGAGGGTGGACCTTGAGGTCGTTCAATCACAGAGGAAGTCGCCACTGCTTTACACAGGAAGTGATGCAAAGAGGGGCGTGCACCAGTCCCGAACTAGTGTTTAAATTAAAGACATCCGGGTCAAGGTAAACAGTAGTACTAGTTACTGTGCAATGCATAGAGCGATTCATATAGGGTGAACAGTCAGGTGATGCGTGTGCGCGTGTTTTCGACGTCACGTATGAATCCGTCACGTGCAGAACACGTGCGCGCACGCACTGAACACGAGGCGCATCGTTGGCACGGCAACGATCCCGTGTGGCCAACGACTGCAAAGTGTTATTGCTTAAGACGACCCCCCCCCCCCCGAGCAAACAGTCGATGCTGAAACAGAGACACCGGTGAGGTGGACTGCGTTAGCGATACCAGTTAGGATATGCTGCACCATCAACAGGCTTTACCCTTACCAACCGCCACAATCCCACCTCTTTTGAACTTTCTGCCAGAAATACTGCGTTTGTGGGTGTGCGTTTTGTGAAGTGTAGCCTACATCTTGAACAAACAGCCTTCATATAGCAACATTTGGTCATTAATACACTCACACTGCAATAATTCGCAAAAAAAAAAGAAAGAATTACAAATAATAATCTATTAAATACTCTTTCGGAAACGAATCATAAATCACACAGCGCCAGGATAGGGCGACGACATTCAAGAGTGCTGAGGATCTCCATTAAACACCAGGGCACACATTCAGGGCCTGATCTGATCAAGCGGAGAGCCCAGAGCGCAGGACCCACGGAGGGTCAGTGGATGTACGCGACTGGTAAGAGCTCCAACTCTCCAGGGAGAAACAGCCTCCTTCTCCCAGCTCACACCCCTCTCTCACCCCGCAAGGGACAAGCACACACACTCTTACTGAGCGAGAAGCAGAGGGTTTTGTAAACGACACCCCGAATTTCTCTTTAAAAAAACAACAAAAAAACAGACATCGTCTATAGCCAGTCTGAGTCACCCCTGAGGTGTGGGGTTGGAGACCCTGTGTGGTTTCATAGCGTTAGCGGGTACTAATGATGCTTTCCTCTCACCTTGATCTCTCTCTCTCTCTCCAATGTTTCACGCCCCAAAAACGAACAAAACAGGATTTGGCACTAGCAACTTTTTGTTTTGTTTTCCGTTCATTCTTTGTTCCTGATTCTCTCTCTCTCCTGATTCTTTCTCCTCATCTTCTCTCTCTCTCTCTCCCTCCTCATCCTCTCTCTCTCTCCATCCTCACTTGCTTCCTGTCTTTGACAAGGTCAGAATGTCAGGTTGGTGGAGGAGGGGAGTACGGGGGGAGGGGGAGAGGGAGGGAGGAGGTGAAAGGTCAAGTGGAGGGGTTTTCTAGAACTTGAAGGCGGTCAGACCTGGAGCGGGCTGCTGCTGCTGGCTCAGCGTGGCCGCCATGGCGACCGCCGCCGCGTTGGGGACGCTGCTGAAGGGGGCGGGGCCGGTGGTGAGGCGGTGGGAGCCCTGCCACTTCCTGCTGGCCTGGCGCTTGGACTCGAACACATCGGTGGAGTCCTCCAGGAAGGCCCGGCGGTACGCCAGGTACTGATGCTTTAGGATCTGACCACAGAAGAAGAGCCGGGAGAAGGAGATCAGCGATACTGAGACACCAGTGGAGGGTTAGACACACCAGGGGAGGGTTAGAGACACCAGGGGAGGGTTAGAGACACCAGGGGGAGGGTTAGAGACACCAGGGGGAAGGTTAGAGACACCAGGGGGAGGGTTAGAGACACCAGGGGGAAGGTTAGAGACACCAGGGGAGGGTTAGAGACACCAGGGGGAGGTTAGAGACACCAGGGGGAGGTTAGAGACACCAGTGGAGGGTTAGAGACACCAGGGGAGGGTTAGAGACACCAGGGGAGGGTTAGAGACAACAGGGGAGGGTTAGAGACACCAGGGGAGGGTTAGAGACACCAGGGGAGGGTTAGAGACACCAGGGGGAGGGTTAGAGACACCAGGGGAGGGTTAGAGACACCAGGGTTAGGGTTAGAGACACCAGGGGAGGGTTAGAGACACCAGGGGAGGGTTAGAGACAACAGGGGAGGGTTAGAGACACCAGGGGAGGGTTAGAGACACCAGGGGAGGGTTAGAGACACCAGGGGAGGGTTAGAGACACCAGGGGGAGGGTTAGAGACACCAGGGGAGGGTTAGAGACACCAGGGTTAGGGTTAGAGACACCAGGGGAGGGTTAGAGACACCAGGGGAGGGTTAGAGACACCAGGGGAGGGTTAGAGACAACAGGGGAGGGTTAGAGACACCAGGGGGAGGTTAGAGACACCAGGGGGAGGTTAGAGACACCAGGGGAGGGTTAGAGACACCAGGGGAGGGTTAGAGACACCAGGGGAGGGTTAGAGACACCAGGGGAGGGTTAGAGACACCAGGGGAGGGTTAGAGACAACAGGGGAGGGTTAGAGACACCAGGGGGAGGTTAGAGACACCAGGGGGAGGTTAGAGACACCAGGGGGAGGGTTAGAGACACCAGGGGAGGGTTAGAGACACCAGGGGGAGGGTTAGAGACACCAGGGGGAAGGTTAGAGACACCAGGGGAGGGTTAGATACACCAGGGGAGGGTTAGAGACACCAGGGGGAGGTTAGAGACACCAGGGGAGGGTTAGAGACACCAGGGAAAGGTTAGAGACACCAGGGGGAGGTTAGAGACACCAGGGAAAGGTTAGAGACTCACCTTAACGTTCTCGTGGACAGACTGCAGCTGGGCAGCCAAGGCCACAAAGGTCTGGTACAGCTTCTGCATGGCCAGGGAAAGATCTGGAAACACACAACCCGAGTGAGCGTGTTCTTGTGTGTTCTTGCGTTTGTGTGTGTGTGTGTGTGTGTGTGCGGTGCCTTACCCTGGGGGGTAATGTGTGCTCCGCTGCCCTGTGTTGTGAGGTGGTTCTCCAACTCCTCGATCTGCTGTCTGTACTGTTGAAGCTGCACCTCAAACTGCTCCACCAAGCCCCGGAAATAACTACAGACACACACACACACAAGGGAGGGAGGAGAGATGAGTTGTCTGTCCTGGCTGTGCTGGATGACAGGAGGAAGTGGGAGGGTCCACTCACTCAGAAGGAGCTGTGTTCTCGTGCTGGAGACCGGGGGGGGTCTTCTGGGTCCGCAGAGGGATGTCAGCATTCTTCAGCTCCTAGAGACGGAGGGAGGGAGGGATGGGGAGTGCGTGTAAGATCCACTGACGATGTGTGTTGTGACGTGTGTCTACGTGAGAGCTCCAGCTTGGGTGTGTGTAAGATGAGATATGTGTGTGTGTGTGTGTGTGTGTGTGTGCGTACCTGTGCCGTCTCCAGCTTGAGCTTGTCGATGGCGAGGGCGTTCCTCTGCAGGCCGCTGCTGCTGAGTGCCAGCTGCTTCTTCAGGCTTCTGATGTCCTCCTGGACCTTGGCCATGGCTTTAGAAGACATCCTGCTGATGTCCTCCTGCACCTGCTTCTGCTCCTTCACAAACCTCCTGCACGCACACACACAGAGCTTACACACACGCACAGATACCCCTATATACCCCCACAAACACGTAGATACACACAGATCTATATACCTGGAATAAAAATACCTCCCCCCCCCCCACACACACACACACACAAATACTGCACAACAAGCGTCACACAATAAAAAAACAGACAAGCAGGTCGGAACTTACTGGAAGTTATCAACGTCCTGGCAGATGACCGGGGGCAGGTTTTCATCTTTCAGTGCTTTGCTGTCTCTGAGGAAAGAGGCGGAGAGATCCAGTCACACACTCACACACACACATAGACCCCTGCAGCGGAGGGGAGGGAAGAGAGAGAGACAGATGGTGGGGGGGGGGGGTGGGACTCACTCGGGTCGGGCACCGGACAACTTGTCGCTCTTCTTCTCCGACGACGTGCTGAAGTCCACTCCGCCCAGC
Organism: Neosalanx taihuensis; assembly: GCA_030340665.1. NCBI lineage: Eukaryota > Metazoa > Chordata > Actinopteri > Osmeriformes > Salangidae > Neosalanx > Neosalanx taihuensis. The sequence continues at coordinate 4,010,404 of CM059304.1, read as the reverse complement.
CCTAGGCTGGGGGCGGGGGCAGAGGTGGCGACCAGCGAGCCCAGCGTCAAGCCCCCAGCCCCGGGGAAAGCCTGCCCCAGGCTGCTCGCCATCGTGCTGGGGAACAGACTGGAGCCCAGCGTCAGGCCCATGGACACGGGCGCCGCGCTCGAAACCGCTCCCCCGAGGTTGAGGCCGAAGCCGGTGCTGGCGGCCTGCGGGGCGGTGGAGGTCTGGATTGAGCCCAGCGTCAGGCCTCCCCCCAGGGGCGCTGCGGACGAGGTGGTGAGGGAGAAGGGGGTGGCCGAGGCGGAGGGCTTGTTAAAGGCCAGGCTGAAGCCTGTCGTGGCGGCCGTGGAAGAGGGGATACCTGCAGACGAACGGCACACGGTCAAAACCCCACCGGAAACAAGGTGCAATGGGTGATAATGTACTTGTGTCAAAAGGACTACTTTAAAACATGCCACTCACTTAAGGAAAGGCCAGTTGTGGGTGCAGCTGCACCTGAATGTCGACAAAGGTTTGTGTTTGAGAGGAAATTCGTGAACATACATATGCCAGCGTTTAGTGAGGCAAATTTACAATGCACACAGAACGATTGTCCTAAAGGTTTTAGATGTTTCCCTGCTCCAGCACACCTGATTGAAACAAACAGGTTGTTATCAAGCTCTGTGGAAGCCTCATAATGACGCCTTCATTAGAATAATGTGTGCTGGAGCAGGGAAACATCTAAAACCTTCAGGACAGCGGCCCTCAAGGACCAGGATTGCCCACCCTTAGTGGCTTGTGAAGGGGCAGCAATATGCAGGTCACCGTACCTGTCGCCGGTGTGTTGAAGGAAAACCCCCCGGTAGCCGGTTTCTGAGCGAACAGGCCGCCCCCCAGTCCCCCCATAGCAGCGGCGGTGGTCGTAGCAGCGGAGGCCGGGGCAGCGGCACCGAGTGCGGTCCCCAAGGTGAATCCCCCCGTGCCAGCGGCAGCAGGGGTACTACAGGGAGAGGAGGGGGGGGGGTGTAACTAAACCAACACTGGAATCGAAAAATCTTATCCACCGACATCAGGACGTAAAATGACGCGTCTGACTCCGCCATGGCTCGGAGACGCACCAGATGGCGATCTTAATATCATAACATACAATTATATATAATGAATTGACCTTAACTTTTTTTTTCTTTTAATTGATTCTATTTATTATCTGTATTTTTTGTGCCTTTATCTACTTTCATTCTGCTGCTGTAACAAGTAAACGTCCCCGTTGTGGGATTAATAAAGTACATCTAATCTAATCTAATAAAACAATTATTTTCTTACCTTGTAGGTGCTCCGAACGAGAACCCCCCGCCGGTGTTGGTGGAGCCGAGGGTCCCGGTGGTCCCAAAGTTGAAGCCAGACATATTTCAGGTTGAGGCACACATTCAAATGACGGATCTAACTGCGCGTGAACCAGCTCAAGCCGCTCGAGCAGCCAGCTCGCGACGCGGTTCTCGCCGATGTAGTCCTTGGTAGCTAGCCGCTCATTTTAAATAGTTGAAAACTCCCTATTGTTAGCTAAAACAAGCGATTTAATTGTCCAGTTTTGAACTTGTATTAATTATTAATTCCACAAACAGTATTTATAAGTAATATTTAACGTTTAAACTGGAATGTGAGTGTGACAAACGTCCGCTCGAGCTGCGCTAATATTCCGATTCCGCGCTTCCCACCTTCAATGTGTTTCCGGGTTAAAGTGAACACGTGGTAATCCCTATAAAAACAATACCCCCCCTCCCTTTTTATGCTGTTTGTATTTTTTTATTTGGTAGATTTTTTATGTTTGTATTTTGTTGTTTTTGTGTGATGACCTTAAACGACCTTTTAATATCGTAATAACGATGCTGGGAACCAATCACCGGATGTGGGTTTTGGCAGACAGCGCGCTCTGGCGTTTTATTCTGTTGTTACACAATTTGACAGAATAATGTCAAAATATCGTATGATTAAATTCATTCTAACGTCAACATGTGTGCTTTGTGTAAAAAAAAAATACACATCGAAGAAGTTTTTATAAATTTGTGTTATCTAAAGAAAACGTATATCACCTTCTATATATTTATTTCACTGTTGCTATGTGACGTAGATTCCGTTATTGACAAACATCAGGTTGCTATGCGGTGGAGCAAGAGTTTAATAGATGTCATTTAATATGTAGACTAACCGCATTTAAAGCTTTACAGTTTACAAGATTAGATAACTGTTAAAGAAGAAATTGACTGCAAATAATTAATATTCCATAGCCGAAAAAAGGTAAATAAGCAAGAGTTTAATATATGTCATTTAGCCTTCAAAAGAGTTAAAACCCATTTATTTAGAGAATTTAATGGCACTTAGGAATAGTATGGCACTTCACATAATCAAATGTTGTTTAGAACTATTTGTTGGTCCCCATATGGTGACTTGCCAGTGTTGTTGTTGTATATTTTGCTTTATGTTCGTTGTGTTACGCATTTATAGTTCTTTCCTTGGCACTTATTGGCTCTCATGATGTATGATTCACGATCTAAAAAACCCCACTGTGTTCGGGGTCTATCACGTTGCTATGCTCAATGACTGATGCTCTTTGTAAAAGCTCTCTCTTGTAAGTCGCTTTGGATAAAAGCGTCTGCTGAATGAATAAATGTAAATAAGAATATTTAGTTATTTTCTACTGATCTGGTGCTTATCAGCAGCTGCCCTGCTGACTCTATAGTAAATCATCTCCAGTAGTAACTGTAGTTTTATTTTGAATGGGAATCAGTGTAATTCGTGCATAATTGAATTGTAACAACATTCCTTCAGGCACAATCTGTTAACACATGCTTTAATGATCATGGTATCTTGCTATATTGCCCTACAGTAATGCCTCCTCCGAACACCATGTACTGTGCCCAGCAAATCAACATCCCTCCTGAGCTACCAGACATCTTGAAGCAGTTTACCAAGGCAGCCATCAGGACCCAGCCTCACGATTTGCTGCAGTGGTCGGCTGCGTGAGTGTCCTTCTCGGTCTAAGGGCCGTCCTCATGCACCCTTCTTCCTACCTTGACACGATCCCCAAGGGGTCCAGCCCCAAGTTGACCGGGACATGCGAATGTTGAAGTTTCGAGTTTATTTTTCCATTCGTCACGGGTACCATGGCAGTAAGCCTGTAAGGCACTGGTAAACGAGAGAATCTGTTTTCGCAGGTACTTTAACGCTCTGTCCAAAGGGGAAACTCTCCCGGTCAAGGAGAGGATGGAGATGCCTGTGGCCACGCAGAAGACAGACACTGGCCTGACACCAGGTCTGCTCAAAGTCCTCCACAAACAGGTGCTGACAGCCACCACATGCAGACAGGGGGCGACCCTGTCCCACATGAACCGCCACTGTCGTTGACAGCCACAAAAATTCAACACCCCACCCCCCCACGCCGCTAAATGTTGGCATGCTCGAAACCTGTAATGGTCTTCTGGATTTGGAGAACAGGGCCTGTCTTCCATCGGCTTTGAAGCCTTGGAACGTGAATCCCACAGGTATGTTATCTGTGAACATTGACGTTTGATGTGCTTGTTGTTTGCGGATGTGCCTGCCAGCTGTCCTCGAAAGAGACGGTAGCTAAGGAGGAGCTGCAGCAGAGGTGGCGAGGCCTGTGTCTGCCCCTGGAGCAGCTGGACACCTTGCTGGCACTGGGGAACTTCAGCAGCGACATCAACTGGATGAATGTCTTCGCTCTGGGCTGCAGCACCCTCGGAGGGGTGAGAGGCCCTGGGCTGAACGGCTCTTCTACCTGTCTCGCCTGCGGTTTAGGACCGTCTCACCGCTTCTACCTGTCTCACCTCTTCTACCTGTCTCGCCTCTTCTACCTGTGTCTTCTTTTCTACCTGTGTCTCCTCTTCAACCTGTCACCTCTTCTACCTGTCTCACTTCTTCTACCAGTCTCAACTTTTAAACTTGTGTTAATCCTATTTTACCTGTCTCACCTCTTCCACCTGTCTCACCTCTTCCACCTGTCTCACCTCTTCCACCTGTCTCACCTCTTGTGCCTGTCTCATCTTAATGACTGTCTCACCTCTCCACTTGCCTCTCTTCCTCTGCCTGTCTCGTGTTCCTGGGCTTGCAGACCATCATCAGCTCGCTGAAGTTCGCGTGTGAGATCCTGACTGAGGATGAGGAGGGGGGCGCCGCCCGGATCCCCTTCGACACGTTCGTGGGCCTGTACAAGTACCTGGCCGACCTGGATGGAGAGATTCCCCAACAACAGACAGACAGCTTCCTGCACAGCCTGAAGCAGTTTGCGTGAGTAACGGCCTCTACATGTACACATGCTGCTCTTCTCTCCTCGGCTGTCTGTCTTTAAGGCGGCACAACTCTAATCCCGATTCAGTACGTTTCCCTGGGTTGCAGCTCCAGACAGAATGATACGATACAGGTGGCAGATTTCTACAGCCGCAAGAAGTGAGACGATAGAGAGACTGATGACAGGGACATGGAACGGACAGGAAGCGTGGAGTCTTCTGAAAAATAAACGTTAGAACTCCTAAAGTGTTGACCTATTGTATGGTAACCTCCCACACCTTCCTGCTCAGCGCTGGAACAGGGGAGTCCCAGCAGGACTTGGGGGTCCAGTGAAACAAGGGTAGACAGACATCAGCCAGACGGATCTTTGTGTTCATAATGCTTTTCATTAATAATTTACTGAGTACAGATCGCACTATGTTCTGACCATGCTCTTGTCTCCTGAGATTGGGGCTGCTAACAGTTTTTACAGAGTTATTTAGGGCCAAACTCCACAACTGCGTTTCTCCACATTTGACAACTGCGTGAGCCTGGGTGGAATTTTCCGGACAAAACTACTTCTCAACAGACAGACGTTAACTGTGCCTGGCTCCAAAGCAGAAAAAAGAGTTTTTTAAGGGAGAGTGTGAGGAGAAAGAGGAATGGACAGCCAGAAAGGAAGAGAGAAAAAGAGGGAGAGAGAGACAGATGAATGAAGACAGACCCACAGATGGACATGAGAAGAAGGAGGGATGAATGGAGAGAGTAAGAAAGAACCCATCTCGATGATTGACAACCTAAGAGTTTTAGTTTGACCTTCGCTTTAAACAAAAATGGAACATCTGCACCAGAATATTGTTTTTATAATTACCCTCACATTCTAAATTGAAACAGTGAACAGTATCTAAATATTTTAGCATGAGCATTTCATTAAGAGTGATCTGGGAACTTTGTCATTGTGTTGCTCTGGGGAAAACCTATGTGAAAGGCCACCGCAGTCCCAGGTGGGCGATGGTTCACCAGCTGTGGTCTCTCTCCTCTAGGGGTGCCCAGGGAGGGATGGTGAAGCCGGCTGACCTCATCGGTCTGGAGGCTGTGGACGTGACGGATCCTCCCAGCTCCTCTGGCTCCATGGGTCTCCATGGCGGGGTCAGGTCGGAGTAGAGGCCGACATGAGGCTGTCACACTGCACCTGTGGAGGCCGCTCAGGGAGGAAGGGGAGGAGCAACCTCCTCTGTCGCGTTTGATAAAAATAAACATTGTGAAACTTTTGAAAAGTTATTCCTTTGAGATCAAACTTTACCAAATATAAATATAAAAATATACATTCATGGTACGGGGGTGCACCGCAGAGCAGTTAGCGCTTTCGCCTCCCAACAAGGAGATCATGAGTTTGAATCTCGGGTTCGACCATGGTCTCTCTGGGTGGAGTCTGCATGTCCTCCTCGTGTTACCGTGGGTTCTCTCCGGGCACTCCGGCTTCCTCCCACCGTCCAAAGACATGCATGTGATAGGTTAATTCTGGAACACTCTGGAAATTGCGCCTAGTGAATGAATGTGAGAGTGAATGCTATCTCCATGTTGTCTGCAACTGTGTGATAGCCCTGCGACTAGCTGTCCCCAGTCCAGGGTGAACCCTGCCTAAGGCCCGAAAGTAACTAGGATAGGCTCTAATGGGAATAAGCGACACTGCTAATAAACAGTAGATAAAGAATGAAAAAATCACAATAATGGTATTCACAAAAGTCATAGGATGTGTAAATTAATATGTGTACACTCGTAAAATACACACATGATACAAGGTTGATATATGTACCCCTCAGAAGAGATCATCATCTATGAGAACAGTGCTGCCCCTCTGTGGTTGCATGTTGCCACTGCTGCTAGTGAAAACCCTACATTCAGCACCTGACACTCACAATGCAGTTATTACAGCAGACACTGATAAAAGTTTTTTTCCCGGTCTTCTGAAGCCCAGCCTACTGAGTGACTCACCTGTCAGAGTACAGGAAGCTGAGTTCAGTGTCTCTCTGGTCTCTGAGATCTGAGGTCTCACTGTTCTACTGAGAGAAAATCTGGACTAAAATCACAACAGAGAAGAGAGAGATACTGCCTTTACAAGAGGAAGAAGGAAATACTGTCATTGACGGACACTTTAACTCACTTTTGACAGATTCAGAGTCAGTTTTAAACGCTTTGACACAAAAGTGAAAGTAAACTTCAGACTACAGCAGAAGAGTGTGACTGGGTGACAAAATGGCGTCCAGCTCGTTTCTCCCAGAAGAGGATCTCTCCTGTTCTGTGTGCTGTGACATCTTTAAAGATCCTGTCCTCCTGTCATGTAGCCACAGCTTCTGTAAAGCCTGTCTGCAGGAATACTGGAAACAGGGAGAACCAAAGGAATGTCCACTCTGTAGAAGAAGATCTTCCAAAGCAGAGCCACCATGTAACCTGGTCCTGAAGAACCTGTGTGAGTCCTTCTTACAGCAGAGATGTGAGAGGGCTTCAGCAGGGTCTGAGGTGCTCTGCAGTCTGCACAGGGAGAAACTCAAGCTCTACTGTCTGGATGATGAACAGCCAGTGTGTGTGGTGTGTCGAGACTCTAAACTACACTCCAACCACAGGTTCAGACCCATAGATGAAGCAGCACAGGATCACAAGGTATGAACAGGAAGAACATGATGTCTGGTTTGCTTTGTAAAATGTGTGTAGGCCTACAAGAAAGGTTGTTATTATCAGAATCCTCATGTGTAATGTATGTAAAGTATCCTATTATATCCTTCTGCAAATACATTGTTATTTATTCTACTGGGTTTTGTCAAACAGACACATCTCAGAACATAAAATTTGATTAGATTAGAGTCAATTCTATTGTCATTGCAAATAGTAAAAGTACCGAGACAACGACAGGGTTAATTATGAATGTTTCCTTAAAACAAGTTTGGTTTCATTCCAGGAGGAACTCCAGCCTCTTCTGAATTCCTTAAAGAAGAAACTGAATGACTTTAACAAAGTTAGACTAATCTGTGATCAAACAGCAGATCATATTAAGGTAAACACGTTAATTTATGAAATAACACAACACTGTTTCGACAAATAAATGACTTTGGTCACTTGAACCTCTTTATAAACCTCCATGTCTGCAGGTCCAGACCCAACACACAGAGAGGCAGATTAAGGAGGGGTTTAAGAAGCTTCATCAGTTTCTACAAGAGGAAGAGGAGGCCAGGATAGCTGCACTGAGGAAGGAGGAGGAGCACAAGAGTCACATGATGAAGGAGAAGATCGAGGGGCTGAGCAGAGAGATATCAACACTTTCACACACAATCAGAGCCATAGAGGAGGAGCTGAGAGCTGAAGATATCTCCTTCCTGCAGGTCAGGCCTGATCTCTCTAAGTTCATATGGAAGGGCTGGCTGGGTGTTTTTACCAGGGTCTAACTCCATCTTCTGTCTCCACAGAACTACAAGAACACAGTGAAAAGGTAAGTGACCTGCCTCCTGTCTCTCTGTTGTCTGTGGTTGTGAACCTAAACTGACTCCAGAATATTCTTCCAGAGCCCAGTGCACTCTGCCAGATCCACAGCCGGTCTCAGGAGCGCTGATAAACGTGGCCGAACACCTGGGCAACCTGACCTTCAGAGTCTGGGACAAGATGCAGGACATTGTCACATACAGTGAGTGTTTGATAAAGTCATCGTCTTTACATTCCATATTGTACCTACATTATCCTGCATTACTGATCCCAATCTGCCTTATCATGATCATAGCTGTTCATAAACAATCCATGTCATTACAGTACAGGCTACAAACTGAACATGGCTGTTGTTACTTAATGTACTGTAGTGCTCTACTACATCTCACACCAACACCAGCCTGATATGTTGAATACAGCGTGATCAACGCGTGTAGAAAAACAATGACATCCACATACATGATATTTCCAGTCATCACTGCTGGGTTTGTCATGGTGTCAACTCCTGGTGGATGAGGGTGTGAACATCAAACACTGCATCAACACTAACCTGATCTCTCTCATCAGCTCCTGTGACTCTGGACCCCAACACTGCCGACCCATACTTCATCCTGTCTGAGGATCTGACCAGTGTTAGAGACAGTGAGGAGGAACAGCAGCTTCCTGACAACCCAGAGAGGTTTGACAGATGCAGATGTGTCCTGGGCTCTGAGGGCTTTAACTCAGGGACACACAGCTGGGATGTTGAGGTTGGAGACAGCACATTCTGGGTCATGGGTGTGGTAGCAGAGTCTTTCCAGAGGAAGGGATATATTAGGGGTGGATACTGGGGAATCTGGATCATTAATGGTGAATACACAGCAGTATCTTCTTCAGGTCCATCCACTGATCTCACAGTGAGACAGAAACCCCAGAGGATCAGAGTGCAGCTGGACTGGAACAGAGGAGAGCTGTCATTCTCTGACCCTGATAGAAACACACACCTACACACCTTCACACACACCTTCACTGAGAGAGTGTTTCCATTCTTTGGTAATGCCTGCAGTCTCCACCCTGTGAGGATCTTACCAGTGAAGGTCTCTGTAACAGTAGAACAGAACAGTGATTAGAACTGGTACCACCTCTATCTGGAACAGTAGAACAACACAGTCATTAGAACTGGTACCACCTCTATCTGGAACAGTAGAACAGCACAGTCATTAGAACTGGTACCACCTCTATCTGGAACAGTAGAACAACACAGTCATTAGAACTGGTACCACCTCTATCTGGAACAGTAGAACAACACAGTCATTAGAACTGGTACCACCTCTATCTGGAACAGTAGAACAACACAGTCATTAGAACTGGTACCACCTCTATCTGGAACAGTAGAACAGCACAGTCATTAGAACTGGTACCACCTCTATCTGGAACAGTAGAACAACACAGTCATTAGAGATGGTACCACCTGTATCTGGAACAGTAGAACAACACAGTCATTAGAGATGGTACCACTACCCATAATAATTTGTTGATGTAGTATAGTAATAATATCCAGGTTCTTGTTTCCATGGAAACATGACTTATTGTTTACACTCAGAATCAGAATCAGAATGAGGTTTATTCGCTATGCAAGATTAACAAACACAGAATTCACTTTGGCAGGAATGAGCAAACATAGAACATGTATGTGGCATACTAATAAAATAAAAATAAAAATGAATACAATGTAAAATACACTACAGATATGGATACAAATAATACAAGTAATGCAATAGTACAAATGATACAGGTAACGTGGAAGTACAAATAACATAGGTACAGAGTGGAATGGGTATACAGTTGTGGTCAAAAGTTTACATACACTAGTGAAGATCATGTATGCCATGGCAATATAGGGTTTTCAATAAACTCTACAACTCTTATTTTTCTGTGATGGAATGATAAGGAGCACATATTTCTTTGTCACAAAAAACATTCATGAAAATTTTTTCTTTTATGAATTTATTATGGGTCTTTTGAAAATGTGACAAAATCTGCTGGGTCAAAAATATACATACAGCAATGTTAATATTTGGTTAAATGTCCCTTGGCCATTTTCACCTCAATTAGGCGCTTTCGGTAGACATCCACAAGCTTCTGGCAAGCTTCTGGTTGAATCTTTGACCACTCCTCCTGACAGAATCGGTGCAGTTCAACTAAATTTGTTGGTTTTCTGAGTCGGACTTGTCTCTTCAGCACAGTCCACATATTCTCTATGGGGTTTAAGTCAGGACTTTGGGAAGGCCACTGTAAGACCTTAATTCTAGCTTGATTTAGCCATTCCTTCACCACTTTTGATGTATGTTTGGGGTCATTGTCCTGTTGGAACACCCAACTACGTCCAAGACCCAACTTTCTGGCTGATGATTTTAGGTTTTCCTGCAGAATTTGGAGGTAGTCTTCCTTCTTCATTATTCCATTTACTTTCTGTAAAGCACCAGTTCCACTGCCAGCAAAACAGGCCCACAGCATAATACTACCACCACCATGTTTGACGGTAGGTATGGTGTTCTTGGGGTGAAAGGCCTCACCTTTTCTCCTCCAAACATATTTCTGGTCATTGTGGCCAAAAAGCTCAATTTTAGTTTCGTCTGACCACAGAACTTTCCTCCAGAAGGCCTTGGCTTTGTCCATGTGATCAGCAGCAAACTTCAGTCGAGCCGTAAGGTGCCGCTTCTGGAGTAATGGCTTCCTTCTTGCACGGCAGCCTCTCAGCCCATGGCGATGTAGAACACGCTTGACTGTGGACACTGACACGTGTTCCAGCAGCCTCCAACTCATTGCAGACTTGCTTTTTGGTGGTTCTTGGTTGACTCTTGACCAACCTGACCAATTTTCTCTCAGCAGCAAGTGATAGCTTGCGTTTTCTTCCTGATCGTGGCAATGATACAACTGTGCCATGCACTTTATACTTACAAACAATTGTTTGCACAGTTGATCTTGGGACCTGCAACTGCTTTGAAATGGCTCCAAGGGACTTTCCTGACTTGTTCAAGTCAATGATGCGCTTTTTCAGATCCGTGCTGAGCTCCTTAGACTTTCCCATTGTAGTATTTCTGGCTGAGTCTAGTGAATGTGTCAAACAAGCCCTATTTACATGGACTGAAAGAAGTCACCAGCTGGAGTCAATCATAATCACTCGTAAGAAGTTAGGAGGCCATGCCAAAAAGCAAATTGGATTGAAACAACTTTTTCTACATCACCAAATTGGTAATTCAAGGTGCTGTATGTATATTTTTGACCCAGAAGATTTTGACACATTTTCAAAAGACCCATAATAAATTCGTAAAAGGACCATTTTTCATGAATGTTTTCTGTGACAAAGAAATATGTGCTCCTTATCATTCCATCACAGAAAAATAAGAGTTGTAGAGTTTATTGAAAACCCTATATTGCCATGGCATACATGATCTTCACTAGTGTATGTAAACTTTTGACCACAACTGTATATAGTACGTGGGGGGGGAGGGGGGGTATATACACAGTAGTGTAAACAGTGGTGCAGAATTCACAGTAGTAAGTTTTTAAAGTTTAAAGTGTTGTGTGCTAAAGTGGCAGAGTGCAGTGGGATTCTGGAGGGGGGGTGTGGGGTGTTGGTGGATGTCTCAAACTGAGTCCTTGGCCCTGTTGAAGAGGGCAATAGCAGAGGGGTAGAAGCCATTCTTGTGGCGAGAGGTTTTCGTCCTGATGGACCGCAGCCTCCTGCCAGAAGGGAGCAGCTGAAGCACAGAATGTCCAGGGTGGGAGGAGTCGGCCGCAATCTTCCTAACCCGTTTTAGAGACCTTGCCGTGTGCAGGTCCTCAAGGGATGCAGGTTGCAGCCTATCACCTTCTCAGCGGCACGTATGATACGCTGCAGTCTGCTCTTGTCCTTGGCAGTGGCAGCAGCGTACCAGACGGTGATGGAGGAGGTGAGGATGGACTCGATGATGGCAGTGTAGAATTGCACCATCATTGTCTTTGGCAGGCTGAATTTCTTCAATTGCCGCAGGAAGTACATCCTCTGCTGGGCTTTCTTTGTGAGTGAGCTGATGTTCAGCTCCCACTTAAGGTCCTGGGAGAGGGTGATGCCCAGGAAGCGAAGGGACCTGTGTTCCAACATTTGAATTATCCAAATCATCATTGTCTCAGATTATGTCTTGCACTTCATTATACTGTATGTATTCAGATTATTTACTTTTCGTTAGGGCATTGTTGCTTAACAGATAGAAAGCGGTCAAATGTATGAATAATCAATAATCAATAAAGCTTTTTGCCAGTTCAAGTGTTCCGGTCAACTTTGTTCCATTAAATTTGAAATATACCACTTAACTTGGCTTTTAAAATACTAAATTACTTTTGCCCAAATATGACGTGACTCGTAATGATTTTAGATGCAACTCTACCTTGTTGGTGCTGGTATAATAAAGGAATCACTGTATGTCTTTTTAATGCAACATCTAAATGGGACCACATGACAGTATATTGACAATAAACGGTCTCTTGCATGTCTACAGGTCATCTTAGGAATGCAAATTGCACCAATGCAAAGTTCAATTACACAAATATTGCAGTTGGAGACTAGACTCCAGAAGGTCAGACACCAGCTGAATTACATGACGACGCTATGATTATCTTGGCAGAGAAATAAGCAGAACTGTCTATTTGCTATTATTGTTTGTGCAAAACAAAGCAATATTTATTTGTATAGCCCTTTTTACAAGCAATGTCACAAAGGGCTTCACATATGCCCATAGAACTGCCCCTCAACCAGCCTAAACCCTCAAGGAAGACAAGGAAGAACTCCCAGAAAAACTCACTAGGGAGAAAATGTTGTTGATCAAAGTTCCACAGCTTCAGAAGGAGACGTTTTCAGAAAGTAATTTTATGGATCAAACTGTCCACAATAGCAGTACACATATCCCACACACAAACCAATAAGATCAGGTGAATCCACTCTTGGATTATTTTCTAAAAGACAGCATGTTGAATCTCCATATTCCAACAAGCTGTTCGTCCATTAGATCAATAGAAGTTCTTGGTCTTTCTTCTCTGATCAGAATCCAGTCCTCACAGGAACAAACTACAGGACATATCTGATCAGAACAGTGTAATGGAAGGGAGGAGAAGCTCCCCCAGTATAGGCTGTAGTAGCCAAGGTAACCCCTGACAGGTCCTGTTGCTGGGCCAATGGTGTTGCAGAAGCCTTCGGGGCTCAGGCTATAGGCCGAGAGAGCAGCGATGGGCGGGGACAGCGTCTGTGGCGGCCAGTGGCTGGCCGGGTGTTAAGAATGAAGCTTCCAGAGAGTTTGAGGTCACACATCGGTCAGCTCTGCACCTCCTTCTCCTCTCCCTTGGCGGACGCGTCCTGGCTCTGTTTGCCATCCTCTCCTTCCTCCCCTACGAGAAGGGAGAGAGTTATGAATAGATGTGAGGGAAGGTCAGAGAGTTTAACTTAAATATTGTTGGCTTTTTTGGACCGTTGGATCCGTTATGGACTGAGGTCCTTCCTTCTGATAGCAGTGGTATGGTGGCAGGAAGGGGAGGAGCTCCACAGACATCTGCTTTCTGTCATTATGTCACTAGAGAAGAACGACCAGCCTTACAGCAGCCCGCTTCGAAGCAACGTCACACTATTCCCCTCGCGTTCTAGTGGCGAGGTTGGTTAGGGTGTCGGGTTAGCAATCAGGGGGTCCCTGGTTCAAACCCTGGCTGTGTCAAATTGACGTGGTGTTCCTGGGCAAGGCACTTCACCCTACTTGCCTCAGGATTGTCACTGTAAATCGCTCTGGATAAGAACATCTGCTAAATGTAAATGTCCCTTTTATTGTTTTCACATATTCATAACCTAGGCCTGATGGCGGTCCTAAATGATATTACACACATTTTATTCCACTTACTTAGGTGTCATTGGCTAACAACATTATGCTTATTATGGATAAAAGAATGCCAGGTTACCCCATTCAGCTATTCTCTCTGTCCAATGATGGTTCCTCTCACTGACCTGAGTTGTTGATGCTGAGTTTAGCCAGCCCCAGCGACAGGTCACTAGGTCCTTGTTCCCCGGGGGTTACTGGGATGTGGTGAATGGCGTTCCTGCGTCCTGTTCGTCTCGAAGCGATGAAGTCTTCATACGTGGCCTCCTCCACGTCAGTCATCGCTGACACAACTCACCATAGCAGCTGCCTGTCAAACACACACACACACTAACATGGGGGCGCACACACACGCATTTGCCAGCACTCACTGTAACAGCCAAACACATGCTTGCCAACAAACACACGATTCTACTACCCCATCTCTGTCAGTTATATTCCAACACAGATCGTTCATCCCCTAATCCTAATCCTATTCCAGGTACCTGGTAACAAAATGGGCACTTATAATGATCTGGTTTAATCCTTAATATCCACGGTATATTTACCCATACACTGCATACAACTCTGTAGCGCTAACAACAGAACTGGAGTTACAAAAAAACTCATAAGCCACATACAGTAGGTCTTTATTGTTGACTACAGAACCATGCTGTTAATTAGGAAATCAAACACAAGCAGTAGCTACAAAACCCTGTGCCAGACCTTCTCCTTGCATATATTCCCAGAGTATGCTGGGACAAGTGGGGTCATCTGCTGACATGATACAGCCCTATCAAAAGAGGGGTCCTTCCCAACATGCACTGGGTGCTGCGCTATTTTCGGCACCCTGTCATCTTGTCACTCAGCTGTTCAGAAGGGGTCACGGGGAGGAGCACACACAAGGTCGTCATGCAGCCGGGATAACGCACGCGGTGTCAATGACACGTGGCGCGAGCGCTCTGCAGAAAAGGGCTCGAGGGCCAATGGCCAATATAGACGCAACAGACAGCTTGCAGTGTATTCGATATAGGCGCATGCGCGCATGTTAAGATTTTGCAAAACATAAGGTCACTTAAATTGGCTGTCATTTGAGATACAGTAATCCCTTGCTATATCACGGTTCACTTTACACGGTTTCGCAACTTTTTTAATCGTGCATTGTGTTCTGCATTCTGATTGGCTGAATAGTCTCTCTGCTTCTTCTCTACCTGTGCGTCAATAACGTTGCGGTTTACTGTATGCACTGTACACGTGCAAAACAGATAGCCAAATAAAATACACGTAAATGTCTCTTGTACAAGCAAATTCGCTTAACCAACAATGTCGACAAAACGTTCTGCACGACAAAGGCACCTGCGGTCGGGCCCAAAAGGCAAAGGAAGATGTTAATAGTCGCAGAAAAAGTTACATTTCTGGACATGCTAACGGAGGGTAAAAGCTGTGCGGCTGTTGGTCGGCATTACGGAATGCATGAATCTTTAATTTAAATTTAATTGTACAGTATAATAATTGTTAAAAAAATAAAGGTTTCTACTTCACGGATTTCACTTGTCGCGGGTGCTTTTTGGAACGTAACCCCCGTGAAAAACGCGGGATTACTGTATTAAAGTCTTGATTAAAGTCCATTCTTTTTAAGTTGGGTGGCAAGTCAGTGCAAACATCTGTCATCTGTATTAGACCAATTGTTTTAACAGGGTTTAAGACGAAACACTGGTGAAGCATAATGAGTGTACGTGTGTGAGTTTATTTGAAAACGTTTTTCCGAGACAAGGCATACTTGTTTGCTTTCCTTCAGAAAGTGCGATTGATGACATTTCCTTGAAATCTCATCTGGGGTCTTAAATGCATGACCTCACCCTGATGGATGGGGATCCTCGGCTTTTGTATCATAATGTGGAGACACCAGCATCAACATATAGTCTCTCGCTATGGTGTTTCTGGGTGGAGCACAGTGCTTCTATTGATGGGTCAGTGAGCTTTCTGAAGAGGGACCTGATTGTTGGAGCATTACAGCCAGACTTCAACACATAGTCGTGTTGTGCTCAGCGACCAGAGACAGACTCTTTCTTTAATGCCACACTTTCAACAGGGCCACTTTCAATATGGCTGTTCAAAGATCTATTCAGAAAAATCAAGTGTGTGTCTTTATTTCATACGCATTAAGGCCAAATTCTGGTCAGGGTATTACAATATCAGTCAATCAGCAATAGTTTTGAAATCAAGAATGGCTGCGATCATGTATTATGATTGTACATCTTGTATTATTATTGAACTGCTTTTAATATGTGATGAATGTACCATGTCAATGTTTACTATGTTTTTAATGTGAAACTTTTATGATGATTTTATTGTCTGTCTTGTCTATAAAGCGACTTTGAGTACCTTGAAAAGCGCCATGAAATGTATTATTTTTATTCTAAATCCCCATAATAAAGGGTGCCTCCCACGCGCCACCTGGCGTTCAAATGAAAGAACGCCCTCCTCGCGCACTGGGACAGGGACAGCCAATGAAAAGCTCGGATGTTAGCACGTGCGGCGGCTTCCCCAGACAAGCCAGTTGCCAGTGGCAGCGATCAGACAAGAGACATGATGGAGGAATATGAAGGTAAGAATCCAGATCAAACTATACTTCACCCCCCCCAGGTTAGAGTGTCAGAGTCTCGGGGAAGACTTCAGGTCGTTTTTTCCAATCTTGCGTCTTGATGTGATGGATGATCGGAGAGCCCAGACGCCCTTTCCCCCCCGTCCTGGTGTCTGGGGTAGGAATAGGGCGGAGGAGGATGATGATGGAGGTCGGTGTTAGCAGGCGTTGATCTCATGCAGCATCGACCTCTGGAGTGCTTTCCTTTACGGATCTAACACCAGGGATGAGATCAGACGATGTTGACCAGACGATGTTGATCAGACGTGGCTCCAGGTTGACTGCCTCGTCCAGGCCTGTTTTGCACGGCTTAGTGAGAGTTTCCTAGTGAGACAGTTTTGTCCAGACTGGTAGACTGTAGTTGAGGACTGCAGCTTCTCTAATAGCCGCTGATGTGCGAGGGCTTGCATTTAGATGTACAATCACAGTCATTCAGCAGATGCCGTTATCTAGAGCGATTTACAGCAAGTACATGGACATCCCCTATGCTTGACGGAATGACCGTGAAAAAAATAGCTTTTGTTCTTTATATTGTTCACCATGGCATTGCCTGATTTATTAATCCCTTTATTACATTACATAGATGCAGATGCTTCTATGGCCGAGGAGCTGATTCCATGTAAAATCTGCAGTCGAAGGTTCTTCCCTAAAGTTCTGGTAAGAGTTTTATATATGTATATTTAAATTGGTATCGCTCCTATCCATTATCGCAACCAGCCATTTCAACCTTTGACCTTATTGTCCTGGCCATACAGATTAAAGTTGACCCTCTGCAATGCTTCGGACATGGGTGTCCGATCCTGGTCCTCCAGGGCCGCTGTCCTGAATGTTTTAGATGTTTCCCTGCTCCGGCACACCTGGTTGAAATTAAGAGTCATTATCAAGCTACGACAGAGCTTGATAACAAACCCTGCATTAGAATCAGTTGTGCAGGAGCAAGGGAAACATCTAAAACCTTCAGGACAGCGGCCCTGGAGGACCAGGATCGGACACCCCTGCTTCAGGACCTTGTAAGCGAGGCACCATCGTTTCACTGAGTCAGTTATCAGTCGGTATTGGCAACTGATTCGTTAACACCCATCTTCCACATAATTACACCTTCTCAGATGCTGCAGAGTGAAGCAGTGATTATGGTTTAGTCAGGAAAGTAATGCGGGTAATGCGGTCGCTGACAACATGTCACAGAGACAACAGTAATGAGATAATGATCCCCATCAGCCGATATCATCTGGAGGAAACACTGTTCTGTATGGAGTGTTGCCATAGCTCAACCCACACTCCTCGGGTGCGTCTTTCCAGGAAGTAGGTTAGCAACGTGAATGACAACACACTATCACGCACAGTTAGCGTATCGAAGGCCTTCGCAGATTGTTCTATCTAAAGCTCAGGCATGCAACCATTCCTGACCTGTGCAACTTCACTATCTCACAGATAAGGCCTTTGGATTCTGTACCGTCTCTCACTATAGTTATATTCCCCCCCCATCTGTACAGCTAGTGCCCACTTTGTACTTATATGTTATTTGTACTTTTACGTTATTTGTATTTTACTAATTTGTATTGTATTTTACATTATATTTTTTGTATCCTGTTTTATTATTATCTCTCACATAATGTTCTATGTTTGCTCCTTTCTGCTTAGGGAATTCTGTGTTTGTATATCTTGCATAGCGATTAAAATCGATTCTGATTCTAACGGCTACTAACTAGTGACACATTCCAGCACGCTCACCGACGCTGCTGCGGTGCATGCAAGTTCACTCACCCAAAGAGCGAGCGTGCGAATATCGTTTGCCAGTAAACCCCGCCCTCCCTGTCCTCACCCTCTACCCTCCTGCAGAAAAAGCACACGCCTATCTGCCAGAAAGCGGCAGCCAAGCGGAGGAAAGTGTTTGACTCCAGCAGACAGAGAGCCGAGGGCACCGACATCTCCACGGTCAAACCCATCAAACCAAAGGTGAGAGGTCACACCGGGGGCCCTGCTTCCGATGGCCCCCGAGGGTGCGTTCACAAACCTTAACACCGCAGGAGGTGCGTTCAGGAACGAAGTTCGCTCCTCGACTGTTTAAACGCCGGGCATCGGACTTCTGGAACGGCTTCCCCAGACCCACGTCAGAGATAGGACGTGTTTTATCACATCGCCAACAGGAGATTAAGTTGCTAGGCAAACATTTCTAGGTGGGGAGGACACCTGGGTCCTAGAAAAACTGGAGTTCATTTCCATGTGGAGAGCCCACACTAAGCATAGAAGGGGCCAGTCATTAAAAGTGTCTTAATAACATAACAACGGACATCAGTCACGCTAGGTTAACAAGACCTGGCTCTGGTTAAAACCATCTGAAAGTATGTTATCCGTACACTGTTTGTGAATCTCTCCCAATCCACAGAATGTCTGTTGCTCCAAATGAGCTGTTATGCACCTTAAACTACTTTCAATTGTATTTCAGTCACAAAGTTCCTCCTCCACTGTTGGGGCTAATAAAGTAAGTCGACACCATCGTTCATCTCATGTTGTATGTGGTAGAATGTCAGGATTGTGGCGTAACGGCCCGACAGGCCAGGCAGCGATCGTGGCTGTTTCTGCCTTTGACTTTCCCAACACTTCTTTGTGTGGTTGCACCTTAGCAGTAGGATTGTGAGGGGGCTGTTGCGTAAGTACAATAGCCTGCAAACAACAACAGTTACACACTTGTCCCACGCCTGTCACAACACCTGTCCCTACCCTTACAACCCCACCTCCCCCACACACACTCACACACCTGAAGAGAGACATAACCCTCAATTCCTCAGGAGCATGTTGGATATTGGCTGGGTCCAAACAAACTAACCCCCTTGCCGTTGTCTTCCTAACAGAATCTTAACTCCTCTTTTTAAAACCCTGCCGCGTGGCCCAGGTAACACCCCGGCGCTCCCCGTCTAGACGCTGTGCTTCTCGTGCTCGCCGTGTAGCTCAGCTTGGGCGTGGTCATAGCTCAGCGGTTAGACAGTTCCAGCGCAGATGGTCACGGGTTCAAATCCCACGCTGTACGTCGCTTTGCGTCCAGAGCATCTTGCCGCCTAAACGAACGCGCTGTATTCCGTCTGCTGTAGGTGTCACTGGATAGGTGACACCCAGCGCATGACCTGCATTATCAATATGAGCTAGAAGGACACAATGCTGGCTGTTGTTTTGGCTGGAACAGCTGTCTACTGTCTGTCTGGCGCTCTTCAATGACAAGGAGGCTGGTAGACGCTGACTATAAGATAACTAGCAATCTCACTATATTCCCAAGTAAGAAATACCTTCACTAGTCTACGCTTAGATCACTGCCATTAACTCCTTTGCCAGGCAAAATAAGAATGTTTATTTTTTTGTTGGTCCTGTTCTTAAGGACGAATTGAGGAGGTTGGTTTCTTGGTTGAGAGATGACATGGTCAGGAGCACAAGGCCTGTTGACGTTCCGAGGTCACTGCTGGAGGCTGACGTCACTGGCGTGTCATGTGACCTAGCAGAGTGTCATGTGACCGAGCAGAGTGTCATGTGACCTAGCAGAGTGTCATGTGACCTAGCAGACCCAAGACCATGCGTCAGACTGAGTTGGAGTCGGGAACAGGGCTGCTGTGCACTTCCTGTATTCATGACCCTGAAAATCTCACATGAAATAAATCCTGACTGTAGAATCTCCTGCAGATCTGAAAAGGGTCGGGAAAGGTCTAATTCAGATGGTGGGTCTACGTTCATCTCTTTAGATATCTTCATTTCCTTTGAAAGTGCTGGAGTTCTGATGGGGTTGGATGGGTCTGAGTAGGAAGATAGGCAACTAGGCATGCTTATTCTCCTGTAACTGCTACGGTTGGATAGGTGTAATCCAGATGGTGGAACATCATTGGTCTGCTGAGGCAGGCAGGTATGCGTGTCTGATGACCGGATTAGCTAGAGTTGAAAAGGTGATGGGTTACAACTGGGTTCTTGGGATTTTAGCAAAACATGAATGAATGGGGAATGCTTTGGAATATAGGAACACAGGCAGCTGTTACTAAGTACCAGGTTAATTGTCACATGGAAATTAACAAGACACTTAATTTACCGACTCAGTCAAAGATAAAAAATAACATGAATAAAAAAACTAAACAATAATATAAATCAGGGGGCGCTTGAAGTGTCATGCAGCGTCTAGATGTCGTGCAGCGTCTAGATGTCGTGCAGCGTCTAGACGTCGTGCAGCGTCTAGATGTCGTGCAGCGTCTAGACGTCGTGCAGCGCCTAGACGTCGTGCAGCGCCTCGACGTCGTGCAGCGTCTAGACGCCGTCTGACGCTGCTTTGGCCTCCTCGTTCCAGGCCGAGCCTCCCAAGAAGGCGTCGAACTGGCGCAGGAAGCACGAGGACTTCATTGCCACCATCCGCGCCGCCAAGGGCCTCACCCAGGTGATGAAGGAGGGCGGGCCCCTGCCCCCTCCCCCGCCCCCTTCCTACGACCCAGGTGAACTTCCCCACCCACATCCTCACCCCTCGCCCCCCCGTTCTTGGGCCCTCCCTCTCCTGAACTTCATTGATGTTTCTCCAGTGGATCTCAACCCCTTTTTTTGGTACCTGTGTGACCCGTGACCCCTCACTGTGTCCCCAGATTACATCCAGTGCCCGCACTGTTCCAGAAGGTTCAGCGAGAACGCAGCGGACAGACACATCAAGTTCTGCAAGGAGCAGGCTGCCCGCATCGCTAACAAGAGCAAGTCAGCCGGGGACCCCAAGAAACCAGCCACACGCATGCAGGTAGTCAGAGGTCATTCAGTCAACCAGCCAACCAGCCAGTCAGACAGCTGTCCAGCCAGGTAGCAAGCTCACGGAGGAATGCTGTTTAACATTATGATTAAAATGTGCTGGTCTGGAAGATGAAACATAAAAAAACTAAAGTGTGTTTGTGTGTGTGTGGGGCCGTCAGTACAATCCTCCTGCTGTGAAGAAGGTCGCGTCCCCGGCTGTGTCCGCAGCGTCCAACTCCTCTTCATCGCGTCTCCCTCAGAAGGTTGCCTCTGGGGTGGCCTCTGGTACGAACTGCATGCCGCAACAACTAGAACCTACGCAACCACTCCTCTCTCTCTCTCTCTCTCTCTCTCTCGTCCATCATTCTATTTACATTTCTTCCCCTCCAGTTTATCTGTGTGTTTCTTTGTTTCTCCATCTCCCTCTCTCTGGGGCTCTTCCTGTTTCTTTCTCCCTCTGTCTGAGATTAGACTGGGACCCTGAGGGTACTGCTGTGCATCTCTCTTCAGCTGCGGGCGCACACACACACACACCCACACACACACACACACACACACACCACTGTTCTGTCTATAATCCACTCTAAGGCTGTAGGGCCCGACCCTGAATAGAACACCAGAGATGTCCTCAATCTTGCTTATGTGTTCATTAACAACAAAAATATTCACATTTTCATTTAACGTTGGTAAGCTGGTAAGAAAATAAAAGGATCTGTACAAGTGTCTGACCAGCGGTGGCAAGGTTTAGGTCCTCACTGTGTATTTCATCACTCTCTCTCTCTCTCCAGGTATTCCATCTAGTAAGGCATCTTCTGCTGCACCAGGGAGGAGTATCTCTTCAGGATACAACACCCCTCCCTCAGGCCTGACCAGTCCTCCATCAGGGTCAGGAACACACAAACACACATACATAAATGTGTACACCCAGCAGACCTGACTCATTATGCAGACTAATGGAGCGTGTGTCCTGGGCAGGGCTGGAGGTAAGGGCCGGCCTGTAGGCTCCTACGGCCCAGGGAGGAACACCCAGTCTGGCCTCAACAAGAGGAAAGTCTTCAACGCTGACCACCACAACTCCAGGTTCTACACACACACACACACACCTTAGAGCCGTGCCTCACTCATATCTATTCTAGAATGCACATAATCAGATTTCAATCCACAGCTTGCGTTTTCTTATACAGAATCGTATTCCTTATATGGTGAGGTTTGTCTGGCCCCCTCTAGTGGACAGCCAGGGTAACGCCCCGTTCCTCCGTGTCCCATCCGCTCCCTCAGGAACGAGGTGGACAACAACGGAACGCAGAACAAATTCTGCCACGAGTGTGGAACCAAGTACCCCGTGGAGCTGGCCAAGTTCTGCTGCGAGTGCGGAGTCCGGCGGATGTGCCTCTGACCGGGGGCCGAAGGAAACGGGAGGAGGGAAGATCTGAAGGGACGAGGGCAAAGAAGGAGAAGGGTGAAGATCGAGAGCCGAGCTGTTAGAAGACACGGTGGGGAATCAAACCAAACCGAAATAGAAATCAATATAACAAATCAATATAACCACAACTGCTTGGAATACCAGTGTGCACTCTCAATTAAAGTCCTGATTCGACACCCCCCCCCCCACACACACACACACACACACACACACACACACAACGCACCCCCACACGCAACTTATTATTATCATTATTAAAGTGCAATATACAGTCATTAACTACTGATAAAACTCGTCAAAAAAGGCAAGTTGATTCACAGTCAAACTGTTTAGCGAAGGATACGTATCTTTTCTTGGGAAATTGATCGGGTGCGTTATTTCTGACAGACCACCAGATCAAATGCCTTCTCAGACCAAGCAAGGCTCGCGACGTAGCATTATCCAGCTCCTCTATTCTTATCTTATGCTGAAAGAAAACTTCTTTTTTTCTAAACTGAATTTCACAGAAGATTGTTTGTTTTTTTTTTACCGATCAAAGTATTGTTTGTTCTTCCTGTTTGCAATTTTGTTCCAATCCCTCCACAGGATGCGTATATATGTGTTTGTTGTACATTTTTATTTTGTTTGAGAATACTCACTGTTTAACTCAGTATTGGTGAGCCTGTTCTATCTGACTGATACACACATCATAGGCCACAAGTTCAGCTTGTGGGTGAAAGCTGCACCTATTCTGAGAGCATTCCCCCCACATCCACATTAAAGCTCCTCAAGCCAAAGGATTGGTTTGTTTGTTAAACATAGCAAGGAATTAAAAGGGGGGGGAAATGATAATGACAGTAGCCAGAGTTGTGTATACTGTGCGCAGAAAATCCTGCGCTGCCTTCAGAATCTTCACAATGTTTCCAATGCGACGTGTCTGAAGGAAGCCTTTAATCACTGCTAGGTATCGTAAGAATCTGCAGCAGATTAAATTCATGCCCTTTAAATCACCAGGACAATGTCACGCCCGTACCCATTTGATAATGAACTTCAAACACGTTTTCAGAGTATCCCCAATACAGGCTTCATATGAATCACGTGCCAGGATTAGCTCAGCCAATACTAGACGCATACTTTGTTCTCCCGGTGAGGGACACTGACTGTACATACACCTCAGAATCCATGAGTCATGGTCCCTTTCTCCTTGTTCATGTGCAGTGTGTACAAGAACACATTTTGTTACTGTAGCTGTATAAAATACAATAAACAGTTCATCCAGTAATAGATTGAGTAATAAAAAAAGTGAAATTCTTATTTTAGTGAAGTTTTCTTCGATTCTTCGTGTTGACGGTAAATCGGACATAACGCACGTTAAGCTGTGCTTGAACAGTTATGCAAGCCTAATTGGCCTAGTTCTCAATATAGCAACTACAGACATGCATGCTCATACATTCATAATTAGAAGCATTCCCTGCCTTGTCTAACCTAGCGACATATGTCCATAGTTTAGAACCACATACATAATATGTTTAGCTGTTGCTTTTCTCAAATGGAATGTAAAAAAAAAACATACAGAAAGTATGGCAGACAATCAAGGATAAGTAGTGCAGAGTTCTACAGAATTTGACCAGGAGCGGTAAGTGTAAGCCAACTCCCAAAATAACTGCATCTGAGCTCACAGGCGCAGTGAAAAAAAAAATAATAATGACACAAACACTGAGAATGACTCCCTGGACACCCCCTGATAAAGGCTGCCAAGTACTTATCCTGCTTGTAGAAGGAACAGCATGGATGGGAAAAAATGGCAAACTTCTTTTGGTATGTGTGTGTTTTCTTAGCGTCACTGCTCCCTGGATGTGTACGTGTGTCCTAAGATTTGGAGGGAAAATAAATACAACTTGCTTCTAATAACAACTCGATTTCTCTTCTGTCATACGATGAGATCTTGATGATTGTAGTGTTCAGTAAAGTGCAGTGGCAAGTACAGAGCAACAGAAACATGAACTAGTCATTAGTGCAGCTCCCCGTCGTGTAGTGTAACAACAAAATCACAAATACAAAGTGCAAGGAAGGAAACGAGTCCTAAATATCCCAGGAAGTGATGGCGTGCTAAGTCTTTCTTCTCAGGGCCAGCCAAGCAGAAAAACAAGATGGCGAAGCTTGAAGTGGAAAGTCGTTGGACGGAGAGAGGTGCGTCGCTGACCGCTGTGGAGGACTTAAAGAGAAGCACCGCCGCAGGATGGTGGCGGGGCGAGGACCCTTTAGTCTGGTCCGATCGCGAGGCAAGCTAGCAACACAGGGTACTTACAGAGGGAGCTGGTCAGGACTGAGGACTGTCTGTAACTTTGTTAAGTTATTTCAGGGGGTCTGGTGAGAAGGTGTAGCACCTGCTGCTAATTCCTAGGCTCCTTCATGCTGTGCTGGCCAGAGCCTGGTAACACGATCTCAGACCGTCCAGAGAGACCTTCAGTCTGCACAGCTTCCTGGCGTCTCTGCGTCCCTGTTCTCGCCCCGCTCCTCCTGGGCCTCCTTGCCGACCACGTGCTCCTCTCCCTGGTTGTCCTCCTCCGTCTCCTGATCCTTTCTTCTCCCCTCCCACACCTTCTCGCTCCTTCCCTCTCGGCGTCTGGCAAACAAAACAAGAGCTGCGTCAAAAACACACCTCCCGAAGAGGCATGTACTGTGCTTCTGGGTCTCACTGTACCTGTTTAGAAGGGCATGGGCAGTTCAGAGATCTCATGATCATGCTTGCCAGACTCTTGACTTTGGGCACACTGCTCCGCTTGAAATATCTTCTGCACACCATGTCTATGATGGATCGACTTTCCTACAGAGAAATATCCACAACACAGGAATTAACTTTGGTTTTTATTGATCGGTATTGCCGAGTTCACTGGGGTTCAATAGAGTTCATTTAGTAGGTGGTATTTCTGTTGACAATACGTTGATTCTGACCGTCCATTTCTCTTATCAACTCCGATCAGAGATTAAGAATATGTATGAAGAAGATAGATTACTGTAAAGTTTCTTTTTGTCCTACAGTAGAAAAGTCTTTCATAATCCTGGTTCTAAGGACAACCTGCCCTGTATGTTCTAGAGCAGGGCCGTACTCGTGCCATCGAGGTCCAAGAGGGTGCAGGTTTTCTGTCTCAACCAAGCACCAACCCCAGCTGATTTCACTAAACTTCGAGTTTCTCTACTTAGTGAAATCAGTAGTGCTTGGTTGAAGTGAAAACCTGCACCCTTCTGGCCCCTTGATGGCACGAGTTTGAGACGCCTGCTCTAGAGGTTTCCCTTTTTCAGACCACCTCGTTCAAATTGAAGAGTCGTTAAACTCAACAAAAGCCTTGATAACTAAAGAACGTGCCGGAAAGTTAGGACCGAGGACCAGGATCGGGAACCAATGAAGATTTAGCACAGTTAGATGGACCAGAGGTGATGAATATGTAGATGAACGTTCCTACTTACTCCATTTTTCTCACAGGCTGGTTTGTCTGTAACGCTGCACACCGTGCGGTTGAGTATGCTAGCGACCTCTCCTTCCTGGGGCATGCAGAGTTCAGAAGAGTTAACCAATTGTTTGGGCAAGTCGATGATAACATCATTTTCCCAGTCAGGTCACTTGTAATTCACGACTAACTCGTTGGAGCAGGGTTTCATACCGCCTCCAAGGCTGAGTCATCTGTTTCAGGCCCTGTAACCTACAGGGGGACTGATGTGTGCGATTGGTTCGAATACCGGCCATGCAAAAATGACGTGTCCTTGGACAAAGCACTTCACCCTACTTGCCTCAGGGGGTGATTGTCCCTGCA
This sequence comes from Neosalanx taihuensis, assembly GCA_030340665.1. Taxonomy (NCBI): domain Eukaryota; kingdom Metazoa; phylum Chordata; class Actinopteri; order Osmeriformes; family Salangidae; genus Neosalanx; species Neosalanx taihuensis. Next base: position 3,984,226 of record CM059304.1, on the reverse strand, counting down.
CTTGCTGCAAGTCGCTCTGGAAGAGCGTCTGATAAATGACTGAATTTAAATGTGGAATTTGGAGCCGCGATTTGCTTCGCGTGGCGTCGCGCACAAATGGGTCTTGCGTACCCAGTCCCCTTCTCCTAATACATGCCCTGTGATACTTCGTTTCAGCTATGCGTTTATTGAACTGGGATTTGAAACAGATGCAATGTATGGTAGTTGAGAAATGTACTACGTACAGCGTCTAGCAGCAGAGGCAAGATTACCATTTCGTAGTCCTCAGCGGCCGCGTTCACGTCGGTGTACGTCTCGCACGGACAAACTAACCTTAGACACGCAGCATGAAAACACAGAGGGAAAAGTAAACTGCAGAGAGAAGCTACGTGCGTGAGAAAGAAGGATACAGGAAGAGAGAGAACAAGAGAGAGAGAAGGCAGGTTAATAGTGAAATGCATAGGTTACCTATAGGCATATGCTGGTCTACTTAGGACATTTTCTGGGAAACCCACAGTTGCATAAGTAATTATAATTATTTAAAAAAACAAAATGTACAAACGCTACAGCATTTTTTCTTATACTTCTAACAATTTTCATTAACTCCTAATGCACCAACACACTCACAACACACAACTGGCATAGCGGTCAATTTCATGCTCAAAACTGCACATTGTTAACTAAACTCAAACACAAAAAATACACTACCAACACTGACATGTTCTGTTTCAACAGGAACATTTAGTCAATCATAGCACAATGTCATAAAAACGTCGGATGGAATTACACAAACTGCATTATTTCATATTTTGTCAGGATTCACAGCATATGGATGACAGATTGTGTTTTTGTTGTTCTGGTTTATTAAATGGATGCATTTCGTAGTTTTTTTCAACTTTAAATGAATTATCCACCTCAGAGTAGATTGACAGCATATACGCCTATGGTTGGAAACAGAATGAATGCAGTAAATTTCTGTGCGTTTACAGTATTGTATCAGTTACCTGAGCTCTAAGCACCACTACCATGTTGACTCCTCTCCCTCGTTCCACTCCTCTCCCTCGTTCCAGTCCTCTCCCTAGTTCCACTCCCTTGTTCCACTCCTCTCCCTTGTTCCACTCCTCTCCCTCGTTCCACTCCTCTCCCTCGTTCCACTCCTCTCCTTAGTTCCATTCCTCTCCCTAGTTCCACTCCTCTCCCTTGTTCCACTCCTCTCCCTAGTTCCACTCCTCTCCCTAGTTCCACTCCTCTCCCTTGTTCCACTCCTCTCCCTCGTTCCACTCCTCTCCTTAGTTCCACTCCTCTCCCTTGTTCCACTCCTCTCCTTAGTTCCACTCCTCTCCCTCGTTCCACTCCTCTCCCTTGTTCAACTCCTCTCCCTTGTTCCACTCCTCTCCCTCGTTCCACTCCTCTCCTTAGTTCCATTCCTCTCCCTTGCTCCACTCCTCTCCTTAGTTCCACTCCTCTCCCTCGTTCCACTCCTCTCCTTAGTTCCACTCCTCTCCCTAGTTCCACTCCTCTCCCTAGTTCCACTCCTCTCCCTAGTTCAACTCCTCTCCCTAGTTCAACTCCTCTCCCTAGTTCCACTCCTCTCCTCTCCCTCGCTCCACTCCTCTCCCTGTTCCACTCCTCTCCCTTGCGCCACTCCTCTCGTTCCACCTTCTCGTTCCACCCCTCTCCCTTCCTCTCATGACTGCTGGCATTGGTCTGACTTTCTTCATGTTGCTCAATATTGTTCTTTTTCCACAAAGAGATCAGCCCAAAGAAACCCTCTTCATACTTCACAGTGAAGTGATTGTGAGACTCTAAACACCTGAGTGTTTCCTAAATGGGAATCAGCTGTGATTTGTTTGCATAACTTTAACAAGCTGTTTCTCAGTAGTTGGAATTCCAACACAGAGTATATATTGGGGTTCACAATTCAGCTGTTGATCCAGACTTTAGCCAGTAAGGTAGGTTTAGCACATGATTTGATCTGTTTTGACAATTTTCTACATTGCTGTTTTACAGTTGGACTGGATGACATTTAACAGGTTAAAGTCTAATGTGATAACGCTACGTTGTGCAAACGTCTGCAATGCTTGTCCAATGCAGAGGCTCATCTTACCATAATGTGTCATTCTTGATTCGCGAATCATTCAGCCCAAACGATAAAAGGTGCAGTGTCGTCATCCCCGTCCATCCAGTTGCAGACACTTCGCTCGCAGAGCAGATCGTGTTCAGACATATTTCACTCTTCCCAGGTCTGCTTGAGAAGCAGCACGTTTGCAGTTTCTTTCAATGGGAACTTTCATTTTCAGTGTGGGAACACTTTGCGCCTGCTGCTGTGGGCGAGGCGCAAAGTGGGCGAAAGTTTGACTGCCTTACTCGAAGTCACCAACAGGTGGCGGAAGACAGTTGGCCGAAGTCACACTTTTGATTTCAATAGGAAAAATTATAAATTAAAGTTGTTTCTAATTTTGATGATACCAGAATGTGACATTGAATTTAGTGATGTATTGCGACAGGGTATATTTATCCTTCAGCTCTCTGCAGTGGCTGCTTCTGATCATCAGATGGCTGATGGGTTGGATCAGGTCACTGGCTGTCCTAGATCTCCAAACGGAAGCGATGGTATTTCTTGATGTGGGCATGATTATAAATCTTGTCTCCGCTATGGCTGACTACCCCCCCCCCCCCCCCACACACACACACACACACACACTACAACCCTACTGCAGAACACCTGTTCGGCTGCAGGCTATAACTTTTTGCAATAACTAGAATTATTCTGATAGCCTTAAGGTGGCGCTGTGGATTCGTCAAAAAGTGTGTGTGTGTGTGTGTGAGAGAGAGAGAGAGAGAGAGCGAGAGAGAGAGAGAGAGCGCGCGAGAGAGAGAGCGCGCGCGCGTGCTTGAGTGCGTGCGTGCGGAATCGAGCACGCGCACAGACCTGGGGGGAGCCGCCTGCCTCTCCAGCGCTCCTATACCTCCGGTTGCTGCTGCGCTGCAGTGCTCTGCTCCGCTGTCTCGCTCAGACCATCGCTTTACCAACATCCGCCTCCTCGCGCTGTCTCGCGGATGCTTTATAGCTTTGCATGACCTCCGTCCAGCGGATGGTCGGTCCATCCCCCTCCTCCAGCCCGTCAGGACGCAGGGAGTCCAGCGCTCAGGTCAGGGGGCACCTTGCGGGATTGGTGAACGCAAACCGGGAACGAGGAGAGCACCGCCCGTTGAAATTCCACCAGGATTTGATTTGGGTGAGTTCAGCCACACCGTTTCAGCCACCCCCCCCCCAACCCACCCCGCCATCCCCACACCACCTCCCATCACCTCCCATTCCCTTCTCCATCAGCCTCTGACCCATCTCAGATTTGTCCTTGCGTGGGGGAAAAATTAGTGAGACATGTTGGTACCGTTTTGTACCAGGATGGTGCGACGGGGCGAGACAAGGGGTGTGTGTGGTGTGCGTGTGCGTGCGTGTGTGTGTGTGTGTGTGGGGGGGGGGGGGGGGGGGGGGGGGCAAGGTGCCCGGCAACTCTTCAAATGAGCATTAGTCTGACATGACATGTAGCCGGCTGTATCCGTTGGATGTTGAACGTCTCGTCCCTTGGTTGAGAAGGAAAAATAAGTTAAATAAATATATATATATTTAAAAAACGGTTCGGCATGGGCGCTGTTTATCCACGCGCCTTTAAACGGGTAACCTATTGTGATGCGTAAAATGCCTGCGCAGTCCTGCCCAAGGCGGAGGCTCCTCTGCGCGTGAGGACTTGGCACGAGCTCACACCACCGACTGACCCAAATTCATCACCGGCTCGAGCGCGAGGGATGAATGAAGTCAACAAAGCGGTGGCCTGAGCTAAAGCAATTAAGATGCAAACCCCCACTTAGAGAGAAGGCATTGTGATTCAAACTTGAGAGGATGGGACTGACTGGGACTCTGGGAGCTTGCAGCCTCTGAAGTCTATCTGGGCATCTCCAATGAAACAAAGAGCGCTTATTCATCCCACCACAGCAGACAGTGGGAGGGCATTGTATCGTTCTTTATTTATTTACGTACGTTTGGAACATTCAGGCTGCGGTTGACCAAAACAACGTTTCATCCCCAGACGTTCTCCGAATAAGGTTTAAATTCATGTGCGAATTGGGTTCCCAGGATGTTGACGTAACCTTGTGACTCAGGCCATCTCATATGGTTGATCATGTCAAAATAGTGTGTTGGCGTCTGCCAGTCACACCTCGCCTGCCAGCCGCAACACTCCGTGATGCGTGTGAAGTGCGCGCCTTGAGACGTTCAGGTTAGGCTACAAGGATGTCAGCTGGCTCAGCAGGTTAAGGCGTTGGCCTCATGAGCGGAAGGTCGTGAGTTCGGGCTGTGGCTATGTGACGTTGTGTCCTTGGGCAAGGCACTTCACCCTACTTGCCTCAGGGAGAACGTCCCTGCACTTACTGTAAATCGCTTTGGATGAAAGCGTCGGCTAAATGAGTATTTATTTATGAAGGAAGGTCTCGACGAGCTTTCAAGTCTTTTCTTTCACCATGGACCGTGAAGATTAGGATAGTTAGATGAGTATCCATTGCAGCCTTCTGGAGGGGGCTCCCCGCCTCAGCATCGATTGCTGGCAGACGTTTACACGACTCTGTTCCAGAACGTTGACTGGATTTGGATTTTCTTTCTATTGGCAAAAGCTGCCACGCAAAAGTTACTCGCTAAATGTTTTACGTTCGTGTGGATTGCGGGACTTGAGTAGGCCTAATATTGTAACAAATGTCTAGATATAGAGGTCTATTCGCCATCGTGATTGGAGCGAGCCGTGCAGCTAAGATAGACCTCATGTGCATTTAACACACCTGATTTATAGCCAGTTAAAGTTAAAGTCAAGTTCAGCAGTCAAGATTGTGGGGAACATGACGTCATGTCACAATCGTCCCGTTGCTTCGCCCTGTCGATGTGGCTGGTAGTCAAGGTGACACTGCGGAGGGCCGTAATGAGAGCTGAAGTGAACATGACCTTGCCTCAGCCTTTAACCCCCCCCCCATCAGCAAAACAGCGGCACAGGGATGGGCAGGCATTCTCTTCTCCTACCTATCTAGCTGCACTAAGACCAGCCCATCAAGAGGCAAGGCCTGGCTAGAGAGCGGGGCTGCCGCCTAATTGGACATCCTCTCCCCTTTTTTTCCCCTCTGAGCTCGTTAGAAGACAGAGGAGGCGAGCGTCAAAGGGAAACGGCTGTCTTTGCCCAGCTTCCCAAGGTGTGTGTGTGTATGTGTGTGTGTGTTGAACAAACTAAAGGAGACGAGTAAGTAAGTTGTAAATGCTGAACCCTTAAGGGGAGAGCTGGGGGGGGGGGGGGGGGAGTGACAGAAGTAAGAGGATGGGGTGAGGGTTCTGCGGGATGGCAGGCCAGGGCGCGGCCAGCCTGCCTGTCTGTGGGGGGTGGAGGGGGGGATGGGGTTGTTCCTCTCCTCTGTGTAATGAGCACTCTGCAGATGGGGCTCCGTGTGTCTCCAGATAGCCCTCGCCTCTGTTGGCAGAGAGAAGAAGGGAGGGAGGGAGGGAGGGAGGGGGGGGGGGGGGGCGCCATGGGGAGACAGGTGATGGAGAGGAAAGACCGACGAAAAGAGGTGGAGGTGAGACGTAGCAAGAGAGAGAGAGAGAAAAAAATAGACAGAAATATGACAGAAAGAGAGAGAGAGAGAGAGAGAGAGGGAGGGAGGAGTAGCGAGCGAGAGAGAGAGAGAGAGAGAGAAAGAAGGAGTGGAGGAAGAGGGAAAGAAGGTGAAAGAGCAAAACGCAAATCACAACACTGTACGATACAGTGTGATTACCATCAATTATTCAAACAATGCATTTCCTTGCCAAATGGAGGTGATTAATGTACACAGGAGGCGGAGATAACTATGTTCCTGGACACGAGCCACTGTTGGTGCCTGTCTCTATCTCATCCACCACAGATTGATAATTGTCAAGGCTAGCCTGGTCCCCCAAGGCTAATTGGCCATCAAAGACAAACCCTGGGTGTACAGTGCACATCATCCTGATTTCAAGGCAAGACAAGAATAACATATTTTCAGGTCATCCTCTTATATGGCGTGGGGAAGGAAATGGTAGCGTGTGCTTGTGTTTGTGTGTGAATGTGCATGCGGTAAGCAATGAAGTTGCAGCTATAATATCAAGGCCCGTCATGGCAGTGGTCGTATTTCTTAGACCCGCTGCTTATAAAGTATTCAGCATGTCCAAGACTACCTCCATTGGGGGTCGTGGCCATGTCCGTTTCATTTGCATTGTGTGAGTATAAACTTAGATAAACTGAACATTAGAACAATTGGCACATGCTTTGGCAACAAGTCTTGGGCAGAGAAGGAACTCTGCACTCCCTGTAGATAGCTGCACTGACAGTAAATTAGACTTTGTGTCACAAGCAAAGTGCTGTTAGCGTAGAGAGCATTGGTCCTTGGAATTGAGAGGTTGACGACAAATGGTTCCTGTAACGTAAACATGCTGCTATGAGTTCCCCCCCTCTAACGGAGGGTTTAACTGCGGACTTACAGCTGAGCTTCGTTCGTTCGCTTGGAAGGCGTGAAAAGGTGGTATCTCTGCCTTCTGCTCAAGTCAGACACAGAGCGGAATAAGGAATACACGTCATCATCAAGGTTTACGTGTGGGCGGTTCGTGTGAGGAGGCTGGAGGAAATCCAGGTCGAAGGGACGAAGAGATAGGAGAGAGAGACAAGGGGGGAGGGGAGGCGAGGGGGTTAGGGAGAGGGAGTCAAGAGGGGGCCTGGAACTCAGCGTCACGTCATCAGCGGATGTCATCCTCGCCACATCGGTCACAGGCGTGCTGATTGAAGGTCTTTAAGGGGCGTAAAGACCGCCAGCGTTCACAGAGCCAGACCATTTTCGCCAGCCTCCGCCGCTCCCAGCCTCCGCCATCTAGGACTGTGTTGTTTGTACTGGATGTTGTCAACTCTGCAATGACTGCAATGTCTTTGACCGTACTGACGACATTTTATGGATCTGGAAATGGTCTCCTACTACGGTGTGTGTATGTTGTGTCACCAACTATCTCTAAATAAGGTTTAATTCGTTTATTAGGGAGATTTTCTTTGTCTTCTGAGGGCTCAGAGAAATTTGGAGTGAAATTTTTATACCTGTCAGTGTTTTGGAGAAACCTTCCTACCGGCGACCTCCTTCTTTCATTGTACAGAGCTGGACAAATGAACCTTCAAGTTATTTGTCAGTGTGAGAAATGCTTGAAATGTGTGATTAATCCAAGGTGGTTTTGCGTGAGAAATGGCTGAAGTGTGTGAGTCTGACTGCGAGTTTGTGAGACGTAGCAGGCCTGTTTGAGGGTTTGGGTTGGTTCTCGTGGCTCTGCGATGTCACGTGACGTTGGTCGTTAAAAGGGCTAAACAAGTTGGATTGGATTTCTTGTTACCCCCAGATTTCTTGATACCGCCACAATAGAAGCATTCTAAAGTCAAACCTTTTCCATTGAAATAAATGATTGAATCAATACGTCATTGTCTTGACTGAATTAACTTTGTATAGCGGTTCAATTGCAATGTTTGTAAAGCTTGGCTCGGACAGAAAGGTCTTGTGGTTGGTGTGTGGTTCAGGTTGTTAGCCTTCCCTTTCCAACATGTGTTTGTTCGTGAGGTTAGCTGAATTAGTCATGACGACCCCCATGGACGAGCTATGGCTGATATGTAGGACTTCCTAAGAAGATGCCCCTGTACTTCTCCACTCCATACGCATAGTGTACATGACAGCTAGCTGAAAAATTCAACAGCAACCAGAATTGAAGCGGTTTTCAGTCTCTGTTATAGAACACTTCGTAAAAAAGATTGTATGTGGCCAATAGTCCATAGCCTCCATCTGTTGTTTATTGTCGATGTTTGAATAGACTTAAAGTCTAACTAAACATCACAGTCAAATGTGTGTCGATCATATTTAAAAAAACACACATACAGTAGCTAAACTTGGCAATCCTGGTCTTTATTCAGACAAATCTTAGAAAATTTAGTATTTTTTATTCCCTGGTCGAAGGAAAAACTTGAGTTTTTATGATTCGGATTGAACGAATGCCTTATTGGGTTATTCAGAGGTTTCACAAGGAAGGAATGGGGATGGTAATTGGCATGTGTCCCTTCACGAATTTCAGAGAACGCCAGAAAGACCATTCATAAAACCTCCATCCCACACCCACCACTTATTGTATAAAAATGTTTAAGGTGGCCAATGACTGGAACCTTATATTAGGGTAAGTCTTGCAAATAACAAGGGAATTCATGTCATTATTATTTCCTGGGTTAGAGTCCTGGACGTATGTTTGCTGTGCAAACTTGTTTTTCCAGAAGCGGTTTCTCCGCTGCAGTGGTTACCGTCCCTCGATGTGGTCTCCCTTGCACCGGACTCACTGTTGAGCCCAAATTGAGTTTGGATGTGGGTCAGGAGTGGCCTACAGGCAGGCGATGTCATACTCTGCAGACATACATCTTGTCTGTGGTCCTCTTTTGAGGCCAATTAGACCCTAGCTGTTCTATGGCATTGAGGCAGCTGACAGGTCTGTCCAGATACCAGACCCCCAGGCCAGAGAGATGAGAAGAGAGGAGGAAAGTCACAGTTGGATACAGGGTTCTCCAACAGAGAATCCACGCGTCCTCAGCGCGAGCAAACGTCTGCCTCACCCGTGCCAAGTGACGGCGGATCCTGAGCGCTGCAGACTGCCGGTCCTAGACGGCTGCTAGGGCCGGCCAGCCTGAGCACCTCCAGACGCCTGCCTTGAGGGGTCGTCCCACCACAAGGAGGCCCAACAAGCGTGACTCTTTATTCACGCAAGGACATTCCAGGAAGACGTAAAGAATGGCGAGGAAGGGTTAGGCCGGAGGAGGAAAGGGAAGTGGAAGAGGAAGTGGAAGGGGAAGTGGAAGGCTTAGTCCGCAGGTGTCAAACTCGAGCCATCGCGGGCCAAAAGGGTGCAGGTTTTTGTGCCAACCAAGCTGATTTCACTAACGAGTTTGATTTCACTAAGTGGAGAAACTCGTTAGTGAAATCAGCTGGTGTAGTGGCCTGGTTAACACGAAAACCTGCACCCTCTTGGCCCGCGATGGCACGAGTTTGACACCGCTGGCTTAGTCTACCGTAGGTTTCTGAAAGTCTAAGGTGCTGAAGCTTCGCATTGTAATACTGATTCCCAGACACACATACACACACACTTGTTCTGTACCCTTCAGCACTGTACATTGCATTCCAACACAGGCCTAGTGAGGTTATTCAGGGAATGGTTATTCATCACCCATTACAGTCCTTTCAGTCACACAGCAGGAAGCCCCAAAGGGAAGGAGCTCCACACCAGCTTCTCCAGAGGAGCCCAGCCGCCCACAGCATCAAGCCCAGCGAAGGGGGCCTTGTGTAGGCTAGCGTGGTAGGAGGTAGAGGGGGATGGAGGTATTACCACAGCGGGGAAGCATAAGACACACTCACACACAGACGTAAACTTGCATGCACACAGAGACACGCTCACACACACATGCACGCTCACTCACACACACATATATTCAAGAATACACAAACACTCACACACAGCTGGACGGTTAGCGGACTAAGAGTGAATGCCCCGGGCGCCAGTGGGGGCCAATCTTCCGGAAACCATGGCAACCGTATGTTCGTACGCTGTGGTTGCTATGACTGCACTTCATTGGGGGTCGTGGGTGGTATTAGCAGGTATGGGAGCTGGGAAGTTGTTGCGAGGGTCGTAGGATTGGACCAAACCTAAGACACTTTGGCTCCAAGTATGTCCAAGTGCAAGTATGAGACAGATATTGGTGAGTATCTAGTTGGTACTCTATCAAAGGGTACTTATTAGTTTTTTTCTAAAGCGACACAGGTTCTAATTATACAGTTCTAACTGTAACTCAAGGAACGGTCTGTATTTAGTCCCATCCTGAAGAAGAGCAAGGTAACCACATCTCATTTTCCAGAAACAGTGACAAATATTTACTGAGTGTAGTCAATTCTTTTCATTTTTAATAATATCTCAACTACCATGCAGCAATAACAGCTCAACCACTGCAGTGCATAGTACAGCGCATCAAAAAATATGTCATATCGTAAATGTAACATCAAAGTATTTTGTGGGTGCGGAGTCTCTTGCCAGACAGCGTTATGACACGATCTAAAATACGAGTAGAGATCCCGTGTGGATCCAGCAAATGACTTTGCCCTACAGAGAGGCTGTCACAGTCATAGATACCAAGTTAGTGCTGAAGAAATACACAAACCACTGAATTAAGAAAATTATGTTTTGACTCTCTCTCTCTCTCTCTCCCTCTCTCTCTCTATCTCTCCCTCTCTCTCTACCTCTCCTCTCTCTCCCTCTCTCTCTCTATCTCTCCCTCTCTCTCTACCTCTCTCTCTCCCCTCTCTCTCTCTCTCTCTACCCTCTCTCTCTCCCTCTCTCTCTACTCTCCTCCCTCTCTCTCTCTACCTCTCCTCTCCTCTCCTCTCTCTCTCTATCTCCTCCCTCTCTCTCTACCTCTCTCTCCTCCCTCTCTCTCTCTATCTCTCCCTCTCTCTCTACCTCTCCTCTCTCCCTCTCTCTCTCCTCTCTCCCTCTCTCTCCCTCTCTCTCCCTCTGTCCCTCCTCTCTCCTCTCTTCCTCCCTCTCTCTCTACCTCTCTCTCCCTCTCTCTCTCTCCCTCTCTCTCTCTCCCCTCTCTCTCTCTCCCTCTCTCTCTTCTCTCTCTCTTCCTCTCTCTCTTCCTCTCTCTCTCCCCTCTCTCTCTCCCTCTCTCTCTCTCCCTCTCTCTCTCCCTCTCTCTCTCCCTCCCTCTCTTCCTCTCTCTCCCTCTGTCTCTCTCTCCCTGCACATGCAGCACACCACATTCCCCCCCCCCCCCCCCCCCCCCCCCCCCCCCCCCCCCCCCCCCCCCCCCCCCCCCCCCCCCCCGAAAGAGAATAGCTGAGAAAGACAACAACGCTTCGATCGTCCGTTTAGCTTCGTTTAAGATTGCGGGTCGAGATCGTCCCAGTTTTATCTCCCTGCTCAGATGAGGTGGGTGGGATCGACACCCGCTCACACTAACACACTCCCTCTTACGCGGGGGGGGGGGGGGGGGGGATTCACGAAAGGTGGACGCTAGACCTACCCCTTGCTCGGATAGGTCACTCGTTCTCAGTTCATTAGAATCAGGATTTCAATTGTTCATTTTCCTCGAAAACCCCTTTGCCTCTTTCTTTCTCTTACCCTCATGCGCACACACTCAAACACTCTCACTCACACACACACACACTCACCACTCACACCCTCTCACTCACACCCACACACACACTCACCAGGGGGCAGAAGCAGGGCAGGAGGTTAAATACTCTTATGTCTGTCTGCAAGTGTTATCACTCCACAGAGGATGGAGGGACGGAGGGCTGGAGGGAGCAGAAAATAGACCTTCCTGTCTTCCCCAGAATCCTCCAAGCCACCGCAGAAAAATGGGATTCAATCCCACACGGTTTCTCTGCGGACAGCCTACAGGACGGCCAGAGACCGTTCCCTGATCATACTTCTCAGAGCCCTCTCACTGCAGGCCGTGTAAATATCGATTTAGTCCCCGACTCTAATTTGAGGGCTGGTTATTGTCATATGAGAGGGTGTGTTGAGCTTGCGATACTCTTCCACGTGGATGATACATGCCGGTTCAGAGGGCGTGGTGAGTGACCCGTTTGCGTGTCCACCATTGAAACCCCTCACCGACCCGTGTGCTCCTCACGTGCGACAGCTGAGAAAGCCATTGTGTTTTATTTCCAACTCACAGAATGCGATTTTTAATGAATTCCACAATGGATAACCAACCGAGAAATTATTTTTCAGCGTCCTGGGAAAATAGGCCTAGAACGCCTCCGCACGATCTGAAAGCAGATCTAGATGGAAACACGCTGGAAACATTGCATTAGGTGACGATGGACGATTTGATTAAGGGTTTACGGCTTCACCCAATCAGTCGGAGGATCCAGTCGTGAATCTAGTTGAATCGACTCTCGGGTTTCGGTTTGGAAATCTGGACAATCCTAACTTGGAACTGCATGCGCGTCTGAAGAGAAATGCACACGGACTAACAGTCTGCGATTGGTTGGTTTTGAACAGGAAGTGCTTTCAAGCAGTGGCACTTAAACTTCGGAACTCTTTGCCACTATCTCTGCGCACTTTAAGCTCCACTGAGGCTTTTACAAAGCAGCTGAAAAGCCTGTTGTTTGGGCAGGCCTTGAGGTAGGTGAGGGTTTTTGCGTTGATTTTTCTTTGTGTTGTTATGCCCGTATTTGTCATTGTGTATTTTCTGTAAGTATCATTTTTTACTTACTTTTACTTACTTACTGCCCGCTATTCCATCACAGACGCGATGACAAATAAGTCGCACGACAGCGAAGAGCGAGAGGACGAGGGCGGTGTGTGTGTGTGTGTGGGGGGTATTCTAGGATGAGACAGATGTGAGGAGGAGATGGGGGGGGGGGGGGGTGGAGAGACAGGAGGGGATCTCTTGAAGAAATGCTACGCCTTTAATTGCTTCTCCCACTAATCTGGGATGTAATTAGTGTTTGTGAGGAGAGCGGTTTCCAGTTCAGCAGCAACAATGGCCAACAGTGATGTGAGTGGACGTCTGAGACCGCAGCACTCATCATGCACCCGCATGGACACCAAATAGGGGTCACCGGTTCTGATAAATAATTGGAAGGGGGGGGGGGGGGTGGGGGGGTGGGGGGTGGCACTCTCAAACTCTGCGTAGCCCTACAACGCTTCATTTCACGGCCCTCTTATTGGCGGATGCATACCGGATAATTACAAAGGCAAAATGATCACTTGTTGAACCTGGGACATGGAGTAATGGGGGTGTTTTCCAAATCCATCCATGGTAACATGTATTTGTTCAAATGATCACGCCAAATCCTCTGTGACATTTCTTTCTTTAGTTAGGTTCTCCTTTCTCTCAACTTGTTATTCGTTAGCTAGTCTCTGATCGCGTGATATTCAAAGCGGTAATCATTTCAGAGAGATTAACCAGATTTTTTTAAGTCATCGGGGAGCCTGCTTGGAATATTGATCTGTTCGAGAAGAGGAGGCGAATGGCCTGACCATCGCAGCAGTCATTATGGTTTCTAACTCTCTTGTGGATCCGAGCTGTTTCGATCAGACCTCATTAAAGGACACCGCGCACGGGGGCCCCACCTAGGTGTCTGCCGGCTGACTACGTTGTAAAAAGTCGTGGGGACATCGGCCCCCGTAGTGTGACAAGACTAGTGTGACATCCGCCCGCCTCGACGCAGTCACGGCTCACTCCCCCCCCCCCCCCCCCCCCCCCCCCCCCCCACCGCTGTTCACCCTCCCTTCGTCTCTCTCTTCATCCCCTCTCTGTTTTTCCACTCGTTCGCCCACCCGACCACCTTCCCCCTTTTTCTTCCTGCGATTGAGAGCAGGACAGAAAAAAAGAGGGGGAGGGGGGGGGGAGCATAAAAGAGAACCGGTTAGAGGAATGGCACAGGACAACACAGGATACAGCTCCTGAGATTAAGGGAGGGAGAGAGAGAGAGAGAGAGAGAGAGAGAGAGAGAGAGAGAGAGAGGGGGAGAGAGAGAGAGAGGGAGAGAAAGAGGGAGGATGGGGGGGCTGCCCCCCCTCTTGCCTGCCTGCTGACTGCCCCCACCCCCCCCATCATGACAGACTGGCAGTGTGAGATCCAGGCCTCGCTTCTTATGTATCTAAAGCCCCTCTGGCTTTTTAACAGTGCATAAATTAACCCGGCAGGGGGGGAATTGAGGGTCTTTGTGGCTGCGCGCTAGTCTACTGACTCTCCCCTTCATGGACGGATATAGCCCAAGGCTGTGGAGGCCCGACATTAGACTGCCAGAACTGACGGAATCGACCAGCGCATAGACGTTGCAGGTGTGCGAACACCGCTAGGATAAGTAACCGGACAGATCCTGTCTATATGTTGCACATCTAGGCTCGTCTGCTGCCTTTGTTTTTTTAAGACAAGTTCAACTGAAGTTCATCTCCTGTGCTCAAAGACAGCTAAAGAGAGTGCTTTCCTTTCCCCGATTTGATCTGGTAGACGAGTCACAGTGCAGACCGCTTACGGATCAACCTCTGTTTTAGAACGTTCTATATTTGGAGTTGTTCCGTTAAGAGTCCTCCGAGAATCGGAGACGCCAACAGAAAATAACCCTTCAAGAGCAAAGCCCTTTACAACCAGCTGGTTTGACACCAGCTGTCGACCTCTGTTGATGTTTACATCCTATTTAGATGGCGTACGTGTTCTTCTGCCAACATGACGAGCCAGCGAATAAAGAGTCCAACAATTTAGATGGATTGTCTTCTTGCAAAGTTGTCTAAAGGACTCGCTGCGTGCAAGCAGGTTAAACCAGCGAAGAAAACTGGTCAGTACAAATTGTAAAGCTCTCTCTTGTAAGTCGCTTTGGATACAAGCTTCTGCTAAATGAATAAATGAGTTTAACGCACAAGGTTGAACTGACGCAAAACCAACTTACCTAACCTGTTGACATCGTCACTCACTGTTCCCTCAATGCTAGTGTAAGAAACCGTACAGAGGGTATCTATTTAATCACATCGACAGTGAAAAAGGGGTCGGATGGCTGAATGGTTAAGGCGTTGGCCTCATGATCGGAAGGTTGTGAGATCGATCCCCAGCTATATGATGTGGTGTCCTTGGGCAAGGCACTTCACCCTACTTGCCTCAGGGAAAAATGTCCCTATATTTACTGTAAGTCGCTTTGGATAAAAGCGTCTGCTAAATGTAAAAAGTGTGCATTTCCACCCTTTTTCCAACCAATAAACACTTTATTGAAAGTTTGTATGTAGCGTTTTGGTATTGACTTTCAGCTGATGACTTGTCAAGTTAAGTGCGTGAGCTGATGGTTGAGCTGATGGTTGACAGATGGTTGAGCTATGGTACATGCTAAAAATAAATACAAACGTTCAAGCCATTTAGCCAATTACAAGGCCCCCAGTCACAATTCAACACTGAAGACATTTGAGTTAAGTATTGACGCTATTTAACATTTACATTTTCAATATAAGATCACAAGGCATTAATAAACATGTCGGTATTACATTTAGAATTACAACTCACCCACCATCGGACATTATTACTGGTATTAAATTGAAATTATTATTTTTTGAAATCCTATAAATTGTTTATTCCCTACATGGTTCTCAACTAAGCAAGTAAAATGACAACTTTTTGTAAATATTCCAGTTTATACCCTTAATGTTAACTTTGAGAATGGACTTGCATCAAATAAACACTAAACACTTCCCTAATCATTCTCAAGTCGTACAAACAGCATCAAGTGCTTTATTTTCATGCATCATTCCTTTGTCAGCTGTGTGGAGACCCCTGTACTGATTCCAAGGACAGGGAACTTGAAATACATTTCCTTCTAGAAAGTTGAGCTTCTAGCTAGTTGAGCCTGTCAACATGTTCTGGAGCTTCTGTGTGGATAATCAACTGGGACTTGTTCAATGACAGCTTGTTAAGTATTGCCATCTACTTTGGGTTGTGCTTGATTCGAATGTCCACAGTGGAAAGCGCAAACATTGACTCAAATTCAACCCTGCCCTCGTTGTAAACCAAGAGATTCAATTGTGGAATTGACCCATATCTGGAGTCCAGCATCGCTGGTTTAAGTCAGCAATGCAGCGATGATGACGATGATGATGATGAAGAAGCCGATTTCGTCCTAGTCCTACATCTTCCTCATCTGAGCCATCAGCTCATCTAGACTCTGGTCTGTCTCTTCGACTGTTTCTTCTTGGTCAGTCTCCTAGTTAAAGGACAGAACACACACACACACATTTTCAGTCCAAACACTTCCACGGTTATTCTGAATCATGGAGAAAAAAAATCACAGTACACCACTGTAACGACTTCCTATGCTTGTCAGCGTTACGACAGAGTGAGTCTTCTCTCGCTCTCTTCTGCAGAGAACGTGTTCTGACCTTGTCTGGAAGTGTGTAGGCCACAGTGATGCCCTCCACCAGATCTGGAACTGGACCGGAAGCAGCCTTCAGCTCCTCCTCCGTCACCTCGGACACCAGCTCAATTCCTACACACACACACACACACACACACACACACACTTGTTTAGCTATCCTAGTGGGGCCCGAACACCATTCACTTCAATTAAAGTTATCTGCAAAAGCTTTATGTAAAATACCACTGGTCTCCTGTAATCTAATACTCGCCCCATTCGTTTTCCTCGTGCACAACTTCTTCCTCCAAGGGGGCCGCTTCCGGTTTGGGCCTCTCTGGCTCTCTTCTCTGGGGGAGATGGGGAAACACCTCTTCAGCCACATTCCTCTCCTGTCTATCTGACACTCGTGCACGTCGATAGAACAGCGTAACATGTCGATCATTTCCGATGTGAACCACGGAAAACGTTTTGATGGCAACGACTGAGAATGTTGGAGTGGTTAGGATTCTCTGTGTGGCATATATCAATTTCAACTCGCAAAGTTACTCTGTGGGAGATTGATTTCAGAGTATGAAATTGTTTTTTTTAAAAAGCTTAGGGAAACGGCCACCAAGGAAGAGTATTTATCGATCCTAAACATGGTGTTTTATAATATCGACTGGCTTCTGGTTGAGTTCACGATTTACAAAAGTTGACTCGCTATCGTTCTTCGCAGCTGCGACCCTAGCAGGATAGAACGTGGGGCTAGCGTGGGTCAACGCTCTAGAAAGATCTCAAGAGGACGACTCGATCCGCTTGAAGTTCATCCGCAAGATAAGACGGGCTTGTTCGGACATAGAAGACCCTTGACGGGTTAATTCAACACACACACACACACACCTTATATCCATCCTGCTGTTTCCTGCAGTGGCAGTCGTTACACTGGGGGTTGGGCTTCATGGCCATGATAGGGAAGAAGTCCTGCATGGCGTTGTAACCAAGGTAGTGGCTGACTGTCCCAAAACCCAGCAGGTACCTGAACACACACACATACACACACACACACACACACACACATAACATTGGTACCTTGCAGGCATTTTTGTTTTGTATTGTATTGTAGGTCACATTCATATTTAACCCTTGACGCTTCATATTCTGCAACTTCCCCTGCCCTAAGGGTCCGAAAGGCCCCACCTTTAACCCCGAAATAAAGCAGGTTAATAACATTTTTTACCCTGTTGGGCACTGAATCCGAAAGATTTCGTTTTTTTGTCTGAGTTCAAACAAGCACATACAACCTAAATGTCTCAGTGTGGGAGTGGGCACGTGCGAAAAACCTAGTTTCGGGTCATATTGGCCCCCCGGAGCGAGCACAAGTGTTAAACGTTTCCCGAGGGGGAAGGGGGGGGGGGGGGGGAGGGGTTCTTACTTGAGGACGTTTTGAACCAAGAGGCCTGCGACCACGCCCATGGTGGTGGGTAGGCTGGCAGCGCACACCCCGTCTCTCTTCAGGGTCTTCTCGTCAATGTTGGCGGCTACCACCAGGGGAGGGGCACACTGTCAGAAGGAGACGAGGCCATTTAGTCTGCATTGCTTCCAGAGAGGCTCTTCCCTTCACAGCATGTCCAGTCTAAAACCAGTGGTTCCCAACCCTGGTCCTCAGGGAACACCTGTCCAGCATGTTCTAGCATGTTTCCCTGCTCCAACACACCCGATTCAAATGGGTCACTATTCAGCTCTGCAGAAGCCTGCTAATAACCATTCATTGGAATCAGGTGTGTGGAGCAGGGAAACATCTAGAACATGCTGGACAGGTGTTCCCTGAGGACCAGGGTTGGGACACACTAGTCTAAAACGACACAAATTAAGGCTGCGCCAGTGGTTCAGTGGTAGGATTCTTGGCTACCATGTGCGGAGCCTAGGGCGTTTGCTGGCCAATGCATTGACAGAGTGCACCTGCCGATTCCCCACTGCGGGACTACCGTAATACGGGATAATGTTTCTAATCTAATTTCTTAATTTCGCTGCCAGTTCTCGTGCGTTGTGCGGACGTACGGCGAAGCAGGCCGTTTCCCCGGGGATGATGAGCTGGATGTGACCCGATACGGCGTTCTCGCTCACCCCGGACTCCATCCAGATCTGCCCCAGCTCATTGCAGGCCTGAAAGACAAAAGGCTGGGCATTCACATCAAGGGTGTAACAGCTCTGCAAAATTCAAGGTCAGATTCGATTCGACACAATGGTGTTAGCATTCGGTAAGCAGTATAATAAAATATCCATGTCACATGGCTATACAAATGCCATATAAATATATGGATATATCACAGGGATCACCAATCCTGGTCCTGGAGGTCCGCTCTCCTGACAGTTTTCGATGTTTCCCTGCTCCAGCACACCCGATTTAAATAAAGGGTCATTATGAGGCTTCCACAGAGCTTGATAACGGCCCATCCATTAAAGTCAGGTGTGCTGGAGTGGGGAAACAACGAAAACTGTCAGGACAGCGGACCTCGAGGACCAGGATTGGTGATCCCTGTGATATATAAATGACCCGTGTCTCCCAACCTAGTTCTCAGGTAACACCTGCGCTGTTTCCCCACACCTGATTCTAATGAATGGGTCGTTATCAAGCTCTGCGGAAGCCTGGTAGCCTGAGAGTGGGCCTTGAGGACCAGGATTGGGGACGCCTGGTCTAGAGTTCTAGAATAGAGAGTAGGTTCCGGGCCCAAAGCACATGCGTCCGTGTGTGTGTGCGTGTGTGTGTGTGTGTGTGTGAGAGAGAGAGAGAGAGACAAAGCGTGTGCACTGACTGTGTTGATGGTCATCCTAGCCTCAAAGTTGTCGACACAGCAGAGCAGAAGGTCCACCGGCTTCTCGTTCTCCAGCCCCCCATGACTGAGAGAACAAGACAGAAGGAAGCATGAAGCCCGGATGCAGCCTGGGCTGGCAGCATCCATCAGCAAGGGCCACGCAGTTGCAAGGCGAAGGCCCTCACCTGACACGCTCCATGAAATGCGCGAAGTTATCCATGGTGGTGATGTTGTAGTTGTGGGTCTCAAACGTCACGTCAGGGTTGATGTTTCTGTGGAGAGCGATGAGGTCATTGAATGTATTTGGCGTTCCAGTAAGCTAGAGTTCAGCTAAAGTTCTCCAGGACGTGCGACGGCTCTCGTCGGTCAGGCCTCGGTCAGCGTACCTGAGAGTGGACTCAGCGGCCTCCACTTTGCTGAGTCCAGCTTGGTGGGGCTGGAAAAACAGCCTGTTCATGTTGGCCAGCTCAACTTTGTCGTAATCAAAGAGGAGCAACTGCACACAAAGGAAATACGTTCGATTTTCGATATTTTATAAGACAGAGACCGAGCTAAGATTCAAATTGGCTGAGAAACAGGAAGGTTTGTATTACCTTACCAATGCCACATCTAGTGAGCATTTCTGCGGTCACACTCCCCACGCCTCCAACCCCGACTACCGCCACCGCGAAGCTGCGGATTTTCTGTGGACAGTCATTTCAAGACAGAAAAACATCAAATGAATCCCACTGTTACCCAGGATCTATTAGGGATAATACAGTGGTTCTTAACCTTGTTGGAGGTACTGAACCCCACCAGTTTCTTATGCGTATAACCGAACCCTTGAATTGCAGGAGTCGGATGTGTGTGTTGTCCTCCTCCGAACCCCTGAGACTGACTCACCGAACCCCTGGGGTTCGATGGAACCCAGGTTAAGAACCACCGGGGTAATACACTGACCACACACTGGTTTGAGTTGACTTTACCTCATAATCTTCCACGATGCCCATTCGTTTCAAAGCCATCAGACGACTGCAGGAAGAAGAAAAAAACACCTTACGATCAGCAGACGTGAGTACCATATGGACGATGAGGCCATATGAATTATGATTATTATTATTAGAGGTTTTAAACATCGGACTTCAAAAGTCTAGTAACTGGCTGTTTAATCATTAGTGGGGGTCAGATAGCTCAATTGTTAAGGCGCTGGCCTCACGATCGAGATCGAGCCCCGGCTGTGTCTATGTGACGTTGTGTCTTTGGGCAAGGCACTTCACCCTACTTGTCTCAGGGAGAATGTCCCTGTACTTACTGAAAGTCGCTTTGGAGAAAAGCGTCTGCTAAATGAATACATGTAGTTAAATGGATCATAGCCCACCTGTAAGGGTTGGAGTCCAGCACCTCTGCACTCATGGTGCTGATCCGGGGTCTGTGCTGAACCTGGTTCTTCTGTTGGCACTTGATCAGCTCATTCTCCAGCTCTCTGACCCGCAGCTTCAGCTCTTCCACACTGGACATGTTGGCACGGCCGGCTAACGATCGCAATCGGGTTTCGCTTTCGGGACTAAAGTACCGTTAACACAAACAGATGGATATGAAGATCGATCGAGGAAGTCCACGTCCGCACGGCTCTCATCAGCTGTTCCACCCGGTGCTACTATAAAGACAAGACGGGGAGAAACAGAGGAAGTAAGAAGAAAGGTTCCTAGCTGCGTATTTCATACGCAAGAAATTATTTTACTGTATTTCCTACAGCACGCCACACTAATTCACTATGCTTAAACGTTAAAATTCACTGATCTGGTTCAATTCCGAACAGCACAAATCGTGTACAAAGTAAAAAACCCGAGTTGGTGGTCATAACCAATGATGTTCATGCCCTGTTATGTATCTGCATTTATTGTATTGTATTTTAATTTATTCTATTTATTATCTGTATTAGTTTTGGCATTTTCTACTTTTATTCTGCTGCTGTAGCAAGTACATTTCCCCTTTGTGGGATTAATAAAGTATATCTAATCTAATGTAATAAACTAAGGGGTGAGCTAAATTTTAAACAACATTCAAAGGTTTTTGCCTTTCAGGTTGTGGAGTGAAGCATGATCCAGTTTAAAAAGCTGTACAAAAGCAGGTTTTTCCCCAGGTACATTTAATAATGGGTGTTTTCATAAGGGATCAATTATGTATGTATTTGTTCGTTTCATCTATTTATTTTTTAATTCTATATGATTATTTTTTTTGTGTGTGTATTACTTAGAAATGTTGGGGAGTCAGACTATTAATCGTAATAGTCAAATAACTTGTCAGGGAGCAGCACACATTTAATGTTGGAAATCTTCAACAATACTAAGAAAATAGTCCCACTAATGGCTAGCTGACTGTCAAGCAGTACAGGTAGCAACCATAATGTTTTCCAAACACAATGTTAACTGGTATATTATATAATATTATTAGCTCTATCAGTAAACTGGTTATGTGTGTCTTTTTAGCACTGGTCAATCCAACCCCACCTTCCTCATCCAAACACCTTCTGAAAGTTTTGTGCCAGGAGAAGGTGAAACAAGGTTTTACAAGGTAAAACACTTCTCATAAAGCAGTAATAAAACACGCGTTTTGCATTTAGTAGCATTAATATTTCCCAGTGGATTGGAATCAAAACGTCTTGATTTTGAAAACAGTGTCCAGATGCCTATTTCTGAAACTTTTTCTAAATGTGTTAGTGTTATACAACTGTTCTCCAGTAGGGGGCGTCATTGGTTGGGCCAACTGATGTCAAGGGAATTGGTCTCTGCTTGAGAATCATACAACGTGGGCTGTCATTTTTTGTAAGGCCTTAGAAACCAAGATTTTTTTGCCATGATGACCAAACTGATTTCTATAGAACTCCAAAATGTATAAATGGTATAAGACGTTTTGACTAGCGACCAGGGTAGTTATCTGCTCATCACCTAGTATTTCGCAAGATTCAATAAACTGATTGAATATCAACAATATAAATCCTCAGCAGTAGAATTAATAGATTCAGGACTGTGTTGAGCTACCTGAAACATTACTTGAATTTGGACAGTGGGTCTTATTACAACCATGGTCTCTCTGGGTGGAGTCTGCATGTCCTCCCCGTGTTACCGTGGGTTCTCTCCGGGCACTCCGGCTTCCTCCCACCATCCAAAGACATGCATGTGGTAGGTTAATTCTGAAACACTCTGGAAATTGCGCCTGGTGTATGAGTCACCCGTGACCCCTAACGGGAATAAGCGGTTGATAATGAAAATCAAAAATTCACAGTAAGAATATTCATAAGAGTCATTATTCCAGCATTTGGAAATCAGTATGTCATTTTGTACACTTGTAAAATACACACATGATACAAGGTTGATATATGTACCCCTCAGAAGAGATCATCAACTCTGCATCTATGAGAACAGTGCTGCCCCTCTGTGGTTGCATGTTGCCACTGCTGCTAGTGAAAACCCTACATTCAGCACCTGACACTCACAATGCAGTTATTACAGCAGACACTGATAAAAGTTTTCTTCCCGGTCTTGTGAAGCCCAGCCTACTGAGTGACTCACCTGTCAGAGTACAGGAAGCTGAGTTCAGTGTCTCTCTGGTCTCTGAGATCTGAGGTCTCACTGTTCTACTGAGAGAAAATCTGGACTAAAATCACAACAGAGAAGAGAGAGATACTGCCTTTACAAGAGGAAGAAGGAAATACTGTCATTGACGGACACTTTAACTCACTTTTGACAGATTCAGAGTCAGTTTTAAACGCTTTGACACAGAAGTGAAAGTAAACTTCAGACTACAGCAGAAGAGTGTGACTGGGTGACAAAATGGCGTCCAGCTCGTCTCTCCCAGAAGAGGATCTCTCCTGTTCTGTGTGCCGTGACATCTTTAAAGATCCTGTCCTCCTGTCATGTAGCCACAGCTTCTGTAAAGCCTGTCTGCAGGAATCCTGGAAACAGGGAGGATCAAAGGAATGTCCACTCTGTAGGAGAAGATCTTCCAAAGCAGAGCCACCATGTAACCTGGTCCTGAAGAACCTGTGTGAGTCCTTCTTACAGCAGAGATGTGAGAGGGCTTCAGCAGGGTCTGAGGTGCTCTGCAGTCTGCACAGGGAGAAACTCAAGCTCTACTGTCTGGATGATGAACAGCCAGTGTGTGTGGTGTGTCGAGACTCTAAACTACACTCCAACCACAGGTTCAGACCCATAGATGAAGCAGCACAGGATCACAAGGTATGAACAGGAAGAACATGATGTCTGGTTTGCTTTGTAAAATGTGTGTAGGCCTACAAGAAAGGTTGTTATTATCAGAATCCTCATGTGTAATGTATGTAAAGTATCCTATTATATCCTTCTGCAAATACATTGTTATTTATTTTACTGGGTTTTGTCAAACAGACACATCTCAGATCATAAAATTAGATTAGATCAGAGTCAATTCTATTGTCATTGCAAATAGTACAAGTACTGAGACAAAGACGTTAAAAACGTTTCCTTAAAACAAGTTTGGTTTCATTCCAGGAGGAACTCCAGCCTCTTCTGAATTCCTTAAAGAAGAAACTGAATGACTTTAACAAAGTTAGACTAATCTGTGATCAAACAGCAAATCATATTAAGGTAAACACGTTAATTTATGAAATAACACAACACTGTTTCGACAAATAAATGACTTTGGTCACTTGAACCTCTTTATAAACCTCCATGTCTGCAGGTCCAGACCCAACACACAGAGAGGCAGATTAAGGAGGGGTTTAAGAAGCTTCATCAGTTTCTACAAGAGGAAGAGGAGGCCAGGATAGCTGCACTGAGGAAGGAGGAGGAGCACAAGAGTCACATGATGAAGGAGAAGATCGAGGGGCTGAGCAGAGAGATATCAACACTTTCACACACAATCAGAGCCATAGAGGAGGAGCTGAGAGCTGAAGATATCTCCTTCCTGCAGGTCAGGCCTGATCTCTCTAAGTTCATATGGAAGGGCTGGCTGGGTGTTTTTACCAGGGTCTAACTCCATCTTCTGTCTCCACAGAACTACAAGAACACAGTGAAAAGGTAAGTGACCTGCCTCCTGTCTCTCTGTTGTCTGTGGTTGTGAACCTAAACTGACTCCAGAATATTCTTCCAGAGCCCAGTGCACTCTGCCAGATCCACAGCCGGTCTCAGGAGCGCTGATAAACGTGGCCGAACACCTGGGCAACCTGACCTTCAGAGTCTGGGACAAGATGCAGGACATTGTCACATACAGTGAGTGTTTGATAAAGTCATCGTCTTTATATTCCATATTGTACCTACATTATCCTGCATTACTGATCCCAATCTGCCTTATCATGATCATAGCTGTTCATCAACAATCCATGTCATTACAGTACAGGCTACAAACTGAACATGGCTGTTGTTACTTAATGTACTGTAGTGCTCTACTACATCTCACACCAACACCAGCCTGATATGTTGAATACAGCGTGATCAACGCGTATAGAAAAACAATGACATCCACATACATGATATTTCCAGTCATCACTACTGGGTTTGTCATGGTGTCAACTCCTGGTGGATGAGGGTGTGAACATCAAACACTGCATCAACACTAACCTGATCTCTCTCATCAGCTCCTGTGACTCTGGACCCCAACACTGCCAACCCAGAGCTCATCCTGTCTGAGGATCTGACCAGTGTTAGAGACAGTGAGGAGGAACAGCAGCTTCCTGACAACCCAGAGAGGTTTGACAGATGCAGATGTGTCCTGGGCTCTGAGGGCTTTAACTCAGGGACACACAGCTGGGATGTTGAGGTTGGAGACAGCACATCCTGGGGCATGGGTGTGTTAGCAGAGTCTTTCCAGAGGAAGGGATATATTGGGGGTGGATGCTGGGGAATCTGGATCATTAATGGTGAATACACAGCAGTATCTTCTTCAGGTCCATCCACTGATCTCACAGTGAGACAGAAACCCCAGAGGATCAGAGTGCAGCTGGACTGGAACAGAGGAAACCTGTCATTCTCTGACCCTGATAGAAACACACACCTACACACCTTCACACACACCTTCACTGAGAGAGTGTTTCCATTCTTTAATAATGACTGCAGTCTCCACCCTGTGAGGATCTTACCAGTGAAGGTCTCTGTAACAGTAGAACAGAACAGTGATTAGAACTGGTACCACCTCTATCTGGAACAGTAGAACAACACAGTCATTAGAACTGGTACCACCTCTATCTGGAACAGTAGAACAACACAGTCATTAGAACTGGTACCACCTCTATCTGGAACAGTAGAACAGCACAGTGATTAGAACTGGTACCACCTCTATCTGGAACAGTAGAACAACACAGTGATTAGAACTGGTACCACCTCTATCTGGAACAGTAGAACAACACAGTCATTAGAACTGGTACCACCTCTATCTGGAACAGTAGAACAGCACAGTGATTAGAACTGGTACCACCTCTATCTGGAACAGTAGAACAGCACAGTCATTAGAACTGGTACCACCTCTATCTGGAGCAGATGATACAGATGATGTGGACCTGATGTGGTGTATATGTTTGATAATGTTACTCTTGACTACGTCCAGGGGCATGTCCTACAAATTCAGATTTGTTGTTTGTTGTATCTAACTGTTTGTGTTTTACACACGCTGTTCTCTCCTCCACCAGTAGAGGGCACCATAGTACTGCAAATTATCACGTTCCCTGAACGTTTTGGCCTGACAACTTTAAATAAACCGATTGAATCTCAACGATATAAATCCTCAGCAGTAGAAGGACTAGATTCAGGACTGTGTTAAACTACACGTTACATATGTTTACTTTGTTTGCTGTATTATGAACATAATATAATACCAATTATAAATATTTAAATATGTTACCCTGAGTCTTCCAGTGTCCCTGGATACACCCACAGGGAAGGTCTATCACACCTGTAATTGGCGAAACCAGGAGAGGATGAAGTTATACAGAAGACGAGGCTTGTCTACAGTGAGTTTGTTTCCTTATGTGTGATTCCAGCAGACTACACAGACTACCACCCTCCTTTCTATCATTATAGTGAACTCTTCTCTTTGTGTACTCCTCTACTAAGGATGGTAGGCTGCTTTTATTTGCTCATTTCCATCCTTGTAATAACTGTTTTGCACCTCTGGTTGGATGCTAAAGTACCCTGTACTTGTACCTGTGTAATGACAATAAAGTTGAATCTAATCTAATCCTTAAGAGAAAGTGTTTTGAATAAATCCATGTTGATAAACTACGCTGGACCTGGACCACGCTGGACCTGCTGAACCTATACATCTTCCCCAGTTACTGCTCATGGAAGCATTACTTCTGTCTCTGAAGACCATTTGGGCTGCTGGGATGAACAGTCTTTGTATAATCTGAGCACCTTCATCTACAGGGTTGAAGAATGGATACACCATAATTGTAAAACTTCAAGACGGACTTCTCCGTTTTGGCCTTATTTGTCAACGAACCAATGGCTTTAAACAGTGAATGCGACATCATTGGCAACTTAATTGTTGTATTTGTTTGTATGTTTATGTGTATTTGCATGTTTCCTAACAAGGACGGAACGAAAATTCTTAACGGGCTAAAAATCCACCGGACGGAACTATCTTTCAACTTTCTGTTTCCATCTTGGTTCAGCTCGACTTTAAGCCTGACGCGGAGCAGCCTAGTTCAGAAGGCTAAGTTACCATGTTTACAAAACTTCAACTAGAATGAGCCACGTTGGTGGACCGGAACTCACGCTAAAGTAAGCGAGACTTGGCGGGAAAAGCCTGGCTTTACCTCAATCGACGTTGACAGGAACACCCCCCCTGGTAGCAGAAGACTGGGTCGACCCGCTTTCATTAACAAGAACAAAGAGCTTGAAAAGAAAAGGATTCAGTAACAAAAGCTGATGAAACCACACACACATACACGCGCACACACAAATACTGTATGCACGCACACTCTCAGCTGTCTAGCTGGGTGTTTCCTGTCTAAACAAGGGGAGAGTGTCATGACGTTACGTAAGTCACAGTACCTTGAACATGCGGTTGCCAGGTTAGGCGATCTCGTCAAGAACTAGCAGACAAAGCTGTAAAAGGAAACAAATTTGCCAGGGGGATTTCACGTTTCCTGCTGGTTTTGGCAACCATAGGCTGCAACCCCCCCCAACACACACTCCCCTCGGCCATACAATGTGAGGTTCGTAGCCAGCACTTTGGAGGTGGGGGTGTGTGGAGAATTACATCGCCACCTTGACTTCTTTGCACATGCATCCTCATAACGAGCTGGCTAACACTATCTGGGATTTCTTCAGCCTGTGCTGGGCCGCTGTGTTTCTCTGCGGTGTCTGTAAATCACGGCGGCCAGGCGTCAGGCCTGCAGTTTCTGGACAGAACGATTGCGAAACAGACTGGAGCCTTGTAGTCTGCGCCTGGCTCCTTAACGGCCTCTCTAGGGAGAGGATGATGGGCGTTAACTGGTGGGAGAAAGAGAGGGGGAGAAAACAAGGAGGAGTGGACAGAGCCAGGGAGAGAGAGAAGCGGGGAGGGAAGAGATGAAGGACGGGAAGGGAGACGACTCTCAGACGGACTTGGACAGGAGTAGAGGCGATGGAGGCGAGGGAGATCCCCGCCGCTGGACAAGTGAAAGCCCATCCAATTCAGGAACCGGTTCGATGTTTACCGTAAACAGAGCTGAGATTTGTTTATTTTTCTTTCTTTTTTTTTTATTTACACATGACTATACATACTCTGTTTTAAAACATAACAATTCCAAATGAAGAACAAAGTATTCTCAGTATGCTCACTCTTCTACTGAGAATCATGTCATTGTGCTGCTACAGGGAACACCTCTGTGAAAGGCCACCGCAGTCCCAGGGACTGGGGATGGTTCACCAGCTCTGGTCTCTCTCTAGGGGTGCCCAGGGAGGGATGGTGAGGCTGGCTGACCTCATCGGTCTGGAGGCTGTGGACGTGACGGATCCTCCCAGCTCCCCTGGCTCCCCAGAAGGACAGAGTAAAGCTTTCACTTTCCACACGTCGGAAGGAAACTGATTTCTGGATTACTTTCAAGAAATCTGCCCTTGTAAATGTGTGTATATGTGTGTGTGTGTGGGAGAGGGGGTATACTGTTTTGTTTACTTACAAGAGATGTCTTGCGTTCACTGTTTTGGATCTCAGACTTGGCAGAAATATGTACTTCACCGAAGTGGTTCTGTTTATGTAACTGTGTGTGTGTTGTTGCTCTTTCAATCAACTCAAAAGTCACTTACAAACAGCCAACCTTTGCAAATGAGGTCAAATGGTCAGTGATTCAAATGTGTTCAGCATCACTTAGTCGCAATTGAAGTACATGCTTCGACCAACACACAGACACAAATGCCCTCAAAAAGTGTCCTCTATGCTGGGTAATTAGTTGATTGGGTTACAATTATGAAACTTACTAATCAAGCTTCAAATGCTGAGTGAATCAGCGCTTTGCTGGGAAAGGGAAAGCCCCCTAAGAGACAAAAACAGAGGCATACACTCCCCCCCCCCCTCCCCCCGCCCCCCGCCCCCCGCCCCCTTCCTCACACATACAGGGGAAGATCTTAGGGGAAAGCCCCCTAAGAGACAAAAACAGAGGCATACACTCCCCCCCCCTCCCCCCGCCCCCCGCCCCCTTCCTCACACATACACGTCACACCTCCTGATGCAAACACCCCCTCCACCCCCCCCCCCCCCCCACACACACACACACACACACACACACACACGCACGCGCACCCACAGCTCACACGCATGGCCAGCGTGGTTGAGGAAAAAGCTCACAGGAGATCTTTGTGTTGGGCTTCCCAGCTCCTAGTATTTCCTCGGAGCAGCTGAGGTGCGGGCTCCGTGTGGTTGGGAGACTGAATGAACGCCTGTGGGGACCGCATGCTCTGACTTGTCCCAGTCCCTGTTGGCTAACTCGTGTTGTTTTGCCCTCGAAGCCCGTAGACGCAGAACTGGTGTAAATCAATGAGGATTCCTCGAGCACCATATGCAGTCCAGCCTCAAGGTCTCAAAATACAAAGATATCAGTTAGGTCGTTCTATAGTTTTCGTTCTATTTAATCACACCGGTCTGCTCTTTGGGAAGCCCTGTTGAAGGCATTCGGGAGTTCCATAAAGTAAGTAACCAACACAGAATTCTGGATCCTTCCATTTACTTTGCTTCATTAAAAGAGGTATTTTTATGGTGCTATTCGTAGAACTATTTGTGTGTCCCAGTGCACATAATTTCACTCTGTGGGATCTAAGATTTATGGAAATTCAAATTCAAAGGCAAGCGAATCCAGGTAGGGAATGCTCCAGAAGGGAGAGATCTCCTGCAGGGCTCCACTCTCTCTGATTGTCTATCTGGGGATTTATCTGGATGATCTGAGCCTGCATGAGCTCATGTCATTAGCTCAGGTAGCTACGCTAGCTCCAGGGTCCACACTCACACCTGGTAAAAGAGCAGCCCTCAGGTATTCGCGCGCCAAAATGAGGCTGGCACTCACAGGCACCCAGGATGGAAGGAGAGGGAGGAGAAGAGAGTTTAAGGGAGGGGGGGGGGGGGGGAGGGCAGCGTGCTCGTCTGGACAGCTCCTCTCTCTCCTGTGTAGAATCAGATTAGCCGCCCTGTGTGCTGATACACTGCAGACTGAGAGCCTGTGCCAGTGACAGATTAGGGTCAAACACAGACAGGCACGCGCGCACACACACGCACACGCACGGTACAGAGGAACCCTCACTGGCCTTTTAAGTACCAGAGTTCCATATTCATATCACAGCTGCAGTGGGTGCCGGACAGGGGTGGACTGGCCATCTGGCACACCGGGCATCGTCCCGGTGGGCCATTGACCCAATGTGGGCCAGGGCCGCGGATCAGTTGGTACCGGGCCACGGGCCGCCGAAGAAATACGATAATTAATAACTATCTTTTATTTCGAAAAATTACCGGATGCTCTCAGTTAAATGTCGGTCACTTGAGCGTCAAAAATGTAACCCACAAGTTCGAAAAACAAGTAAAAAACTGACGGGAATCGCTGGCTCCTGAAGAATAGATTCAATCAATTCTAAACATACTAGGTATGGACTCAAAACACAAGTCATTACCTCCTTTGATTCTACATCACGATAGACGCCTTTGTAAAGCTGACAATTACACGACTAAGACAAAGAAGGGGGGGGTCATTTGGCGCAGTCGGTCAGGGCGTCAGGTTAGTAATCAGGAGGTCCCTGGTTCGAATCCCGGCTGTGGCAACATGCCGCTGAGTTTATGAGCTAGGCGGAACGATGTCGCACTGGATAACAAGGTCTGCAGGATTATTTCACGTTTGTAAAATGTAAATAACCGAACGGTACTGGTCTCTCCTCACCACAGCAACACGTCAGGGCAACACCTGATTCCATTTTCCATGAACCAGAAAGACTATCGTTTCTTAACAGCCAGTAACTCCATCATGATTTCCATTCACCACTGACAGCTTGCAGATATCAAACTGCTTCAGTGAAGGGTAGTGGGGGGGGGGGGATTGCAGAAAAGGATGGATGGGCGGGATTCGGGATAGAAAACCTCACCTCGGCGCTTTTGCCAGGATTTGCACAGTTCAAAAAGGGTTGCAGGGGCTGGTCTCATGTAGGTCAGGGGGGCATCTGAACAGCCTTCCCTACCAGAGAGAGAGAGAGACAGACAAAGACACGGAGAGGGAGTGAGAGAGAGAGCAGCAGGGGACAAATCGGATTATCAGAAGGCATTTTTTATCTGGCGCAGCAGTTTCACTCGGATCTAGATGGGTGCCTGGATCACTGCTGCTTTAGAGCCCAACTCTTTTTACTGGAACCCTAAGGAGCTGGAGGATTGCCGACGAATACGTTGGACTTAAGGTTTGGTTTCCATTCGGAGGAGGAAAGAGGTATGAAACTCGGGTCAAACGATGTAGTCGATGTTTTTTGTTGTTGTTGTTGTTTATTGAGCAGTGATCATCGTAAACGGGAACAAAGTGCACTGAAAACCATGCGTAAACGTCAAATTACGCATAAAATACAAGTAAAGGACCTGGACCCAGGAGCCAGCGGTCTGAAACATGTGTTTAATCTATTTCTAGGGAAGCCCACGATGCTGGATGATCCTGGTAGAAGATCCCAGGGTGGCAGGAACTATTACGTTTCAACTTGAAGAAGACTCTCGGTTGCTTTGATGTGGATGAAGTCCTCGCCGGTGTCCCACCGCCAGCTTGCCTTCCCCCCCCTCCCGAGGACGCACCTTTAGGGGGGTTAGATGGTGCTGATCACCGACAGAGATGGAGGAACCTCCTCTTCTGGTCGAGTTAAACCCCTTCAGCAGGATGGCGACTCCATCCTGGGATCCTGCGCGTCCGAGGGAGAGGAGGACGACTTGGAAGAATACGACGACTTCGAGGACTTTCCGGACACGAGGAGTATCGTGTCCGATGATTCGTTCTACCCACCGGACGACGTGTTCTTGGCCTCGGAAGGGTCTCCGTCCCCGGACGGTCCTGAGCCGCTGACGCTTTTCCAAGCGTGCTGCGCCAACAACGCAACGATGGTCAGGCTCATGATCAGACAAGGCGTCAGAGAGGACGAAGTTAGAGAGACGGATAAAAATAACAGGGTAGGTTTTATGTTGCATCATTAAATCACGCATTCAGTGTATTTTTCTATGGGTTTTATCATGCCATGCAGGTACAGGGCAGGTACAGGGTGTGTGGAAGGTCACCTGTGCGTAATGACGCGCCATTCACCATTAGTGTAAACAAGTAATAATCTGGGAGCAATTGAATGAGTTAGGATTGCTTTCGTTTTGGACATCATGTTAATGTTTAGACCAGGGGTTGAATCCTGGTCCTCGGGGGACACTGTCCTGAAGGTTTTAGATGTTTCCCTGCTCCAGCACACCTGATACTAATCACCAGGCTTCCACAGAGCTTGATGACGACCCATTCATTAGAATCAGGTGTGCTGGAGCAGAGAAACATCTAAAACCTTCAGGACAGCGGCCCTCAAGGACCAGGATTGCCCACCCCTGGTTTAGACCAACATAAAAGTAAAAAAACAAAAACATCTAATGAGAGAGCTGTTTTGCAAGATTAGTAGGCTGAAGGTGTCAATAGCCCCCAATCCCATTAGTGAGTGAAGGTGTAATGCTACTAGTGACCCGGCCGTCCTCACCCCAGAGTAAGTAGGGTAAAGTGTGGGTGAGACGGCACCTTTCGATCAGCTTAGATGGCAGAATAATGCTGCCTTCAATTGACCTTTCGAAATCCTTTTCAGAGTAGAGTAGCCTTAGTGTTCATGTGTAACTACCCCCAGAGCTTCTTGTTTGAGTGCATTAACGTGTTAGCGTGTCTCTCTGTGCTCCGTATCCTGCCTGGGCTCTGCGAGTCGAATTTAGCCCCAAGCTCTGCTAGTCAGAGTTACAGCTGGAAAACAGAGCCATTCCATGACATCAGTGGAATGTCACGGTTACGTCAGAATGCCTTTCCCAAGCGTGGCGCAGAGCCTGGTTCTCGTTCTCTTTCAGCGTTCCTCGTCAACGCTCTCTCAGCGCGCGATCCCGGGAGAAGGACGCGCGCGGACAGGAGTGTGCGTTCGCCTGACAGGGATAGCTGGTTTGTGGTCGTGCGCGGGTGTGTTTTTGGTGTGTGGGTGAATGCATGCATGGGTGGGTGTGTGTGTGTTTGCGAACAGCCTTCCCGCTTCCCTCCGTGTTGCACACTTGCCGACTCCCCGCTTCAGGGTGTCACGTGACCAAACTTCCTGTCTGAATGTAGTCCGTCAAGTTGTAGGTTAAGTGGGTGCACGTGCTTGGAGGTAGACATTTTCCTCCTTGACAACACCCTGACACAAAACCCTGGCCCCTGAGAATCCTGCTTCCTCTTCCTGTTGCTGGGACAGGAAGGGGGTCGAGGGGTCAAACGGTGAACAGTGTGGCAGGAAGTGACATGCGTGCGGTTTCCTGGGATGGGAAGTACCGTGGTTATCCAGTAAACATGCAGTTCCCATACCCTAGCAGGCAGGCCAATTCATAATAATAATAATAATACCTCATTTAGCAGACGCTTTTATCCAAAGCGACTTACATTAAGTACAGGGACATTCTCCCTGAGGCAAGTAGGGTGAAGTGCCTTGCCCAAGGACACAACATCACAGTCACAGCCGGGGGTTCGAACTCACAACTTTCCGATCATGAGGCCAACGTCTTAACCCGCTGAGCCGTCTGATACTAAAGGCGATACTAGGGTCTGTCAGACAGACAGACAGACCTGCAGGCAGACTCACAGGTGAACAAACTGACAAGCAAGTCAGACTAGCAGACACTGACTCAGCAAAAACACAGAGATGCCATTGTGATTTACGCTGATGCAACACAACGCAGCCCTGGCTAGATCTGTTTACACCTTACTGCCTCAGGCAGAGTCCGCAACGTGAACATTTCTAACTTCAGGATGTGTGTTTGTGTCCATTTCTCCCACTGACCCACTATAGCTGTCTCCCTCGCTGACTGACACACACACACACACACTTCATGTACAGACAGACAAGACTCGACAGAGACGGGCACCGACGGACTGAAAACGAACGCACACTGTCGAAAGAAGGGAGACAGGGCGGAGAGACAGACAGGCAGACGGAGAGACAGACAGGCAGACGGAGAGACCGACAGGCAGACGGAGAGACCGACAGGCAGACGGAGAGACAGACAGGCAGACGGAGAGACAGACGGGTTGTCTGGAGACAGGCACAGGAACACATGCGCTCATATCCACACCAACAGGCAACATCTTGTGAGAACCGCAGTTCTCTGTGCTCGTTCAACAGTCAGGATGGGGCCTGTGATCGAGACAGACAGAGCATTCTCGAGACAGAACAGCGCTTGTGTAAGCTAGCAGAGAGATAAGAGAGAAGTACAGCTGTCTCTTTTCATTCAGTCAGAGCCGCCGACACTGACTGACCTCACCGGGAGAGAGCTCAAACGCCAAAATAAATATGTTTTAGATAAGGGAAACTCGGTTTGGGGTAGGTGGGGCTTTGCAGGGGTAAGTCGACGTCAACAATGATGTTTTGCAATGACTTGTTTGCAATGAGTTGTGTTTTACAACTTTCACAATCCCTCCACAAAACTGCCTCCTCTGGGACTTTTGCAATAGCCTATATTGCTAACAATAAATGTTTATAAGAGTCCTATATTCTATTACCTGCGTACCTATAACGGTTTTGGTTTTCAGGATTGAGATGGAGTGACGTGACAGTTTCTGTAGACAGACAGGAGATCTTAAAAGGATATATTGATATTTTTTTAAAAGATGTGAGGAAATGAGTGTTGGAGGTCCTGGTGGAAAACTACAGTACGGAGTGTAGACCCCCCCAGGGGGCGGGGTTTGAAGAGTTTGGAACCGTTCCATTGGGCGGTTTGTGCCAGGTCAGGTGATTGGAAGGCAGTGTGACTTTACTACCCCGGGGCAGGCAGGCATGCTGTGTTTGTAGCTGTTGGCCTGAA